>VKOC01000007.1:11550131-11761588 GCA_009364415.1 Spea multiplicata
TTTGGGGCAAATTTGCAGAATCTCTCCATGCATCCCCAAATTTAAAGGGGCAATGCAATCATATGCATTAAAGGGCATACGGTGGCTGGACTGCCCCTTTAATTATATTAAGGTTTAAGGGTAACAGGGCTTAGCTGATCAGGTAAATTAAAAAGAGCTCAGCACAAAAGTAGCGATGGCTCAGATTCACATCAGACTTGGCTTCTTCCCGTCTCCTGTCCGTGGATGCTTGTTCTAACGTTACAGGATATCAAGGTGCATCCTCTACAGCCACAACATCTTACAATGTTCTGTTACACAGAAATGATAAGCACATAACCCAGATCACTTCTTAAAACTAAAGGACATCCTGGGACGTAGGGTCATCTGCGGCCTTTTGTACTTAACTGGAATGTTTGCTCAAACAAACATAAACATAAAGCTTATACAGGCCACGGTTACTCCTGGGATTGCAATTTCCTTCAACAAATACATATGAAACTTCTTAAAAGCCAGTGATACGTCCGGGATCACCGAAGAAGAATGGGCTCGCCTCATATACCAATTCCCACATTGCTGTTTCCTTACCATTCAGGCTACACCAGCGCTTTTTTCCCCAACTTCACCATTACACTAACCTCCCACAAAGATGTACAAGGCCAGGCAATGAACCGGTGAGGCCAAACAGCTCAGCAGAGGCTAAGGGCCCGGTACAATAACTATAATCAAATCACTTTTAAACAGGGCGGGTTTGGTTTAAATCAAGCCAATTTAAGTCACAAGCGATTATTTTTAAACGTAAAGCAGGTAGTTATGATCTTTCATATTTGGAATTAGATTAGTAAAACAGCTATATCAAAACTGATTTTAGTTTAATAGGTTAATCACTCGTATTGGAGTATTTACTAAAATAATAACATTACATAGCACACATAATTCTTGTACTTGCGCAAACGTCAATGTTTATTAACTGAAGCTGTTAAACAAAATACGTTAAAAAACAAACATTAGCTGGGTCCACATGAAAAGCTTAAAACACTGTCTTCTGCAGCTGGCCCATCTTCATTCTCTCGCTTGTTCATAATCTGTATGTTATCCCAGCTTTGATAAACTATTTCAATGAATCCAAGTTATCAAAAATGTAAATGTTACATGAATATACAGCCTCATGCTACAAAATTAAGCTATATTTCATGCTCAATAACCTATTAAGTATAATGTACCTCAAATAGAAAATCACCTTTAGATAGATTTTTACTCCAGAAATTAGGTCTTGAATATGTGTATTCTCGATATCAAATTAAATATCAAATCTAAGCAAATCAAACTAAATACATAATTTTCTCATTGTGATACACAGCTGACCCTCACATACATGAATCTTCTTCATTGTATTAAGAACGCATTTAGCGAGGTTTTTAAAAACATGTAACTTGACGACCGGTCTAGTCTGCCCATTTTTCCTGAAGTAAAGACTTAAGTAAAATTAGTCCTTGATCTCATGTTAGATTTAGGGTCGCCATGTCCCTCAAGATTGTAAGCTTGCGAGCAGGGCTCTCTCCACCCAATGTATCGGTTTGTCTTAGTCTGTCAATTCTCGTCTTCTCATACCCCTTGAATATATGTATTGTATTAAGCGCTGCGGAGGAGAGAGAGGCGCTGAGCGGTTGCTGAGTAATACGTTTTCAGCGCCTCTCACTCTTCTCCGCGAGGCCTCTGCCTTGGTCGCGGTGCCGGCTTTTCATGCTGAGGGCCGGTATACGACTTCATATTCCAGCGCTCAGCTGTGAAGCCGCGCAAACCGCGGCAGAACAGGGAGACAGAGGTCACGCGATCCCACAGCTGGACTTCTACAAGGTAAGTGAACTTCAAAGGGGGAGAGGGTAGATATGGAGGGAGAGGGGGCTAATATTAAAAGAATGAAAAATAACTGCCAGTTCAGCTGTTAATTTGAAATCATATTTCAATCACGCTCTTTACTTCAAAGAGATAAGTACATATTATGTAGTTAAAAATGCACATCTAACGCGCATATTATATATATAGTGTATATGTGCCATTTTATAATTGGCCCCCCTACTTTGGTCACTGGCCCTCCATCCCTAAATATGAAAGCTGGAGACGCCACTGTATATAAATAAAAGATAATAATAATAATAATGTGCCTATCCCATGCATGTTTCAATTCCCTCACTGTATTAGCATCTAGTGGGAGGCTTCACCCACTCCATAAAGTAAAACTTGCGTACTTTGCATCTAAGCCTCTGACCCCCTAATTTTTGATTATGCCCTTTCGTTCTATCACCTTTCCTCTTTTGAGATAAACCTCCCTCCCGTACTTTGTTAAATCCCGCTAATTATTTAAATGTCCTAACACACCTCATAGTAACATAGTAATTTGTGCCTCAAAAAGGGGAAAAATATGGCAATCTGATATCTCACTGAATCAGCGAGCCATAACTTATCCCGTCCTTATAGCAAATTATATCACTGTATATTTTTTTCTGGCTAAAATGTCACTGGGACCTATACAGAGGTAAAATGATATCTTATTGCTTTGAGTCAATGCACCTGAGGAAGCCGATTGGTGAAACGCGTTGTGCTGAATACGCCCACTGAGGAAGTGGACACAGAGGAATCCTGAGAGAACCAAGCTGTTCCTGCTACAACGCAGCATTATTCCGGTCCTTCCCACGGGAGCGTTAAAGTATTCTTATATGTAAGATACTATATTTTTTTATTTATATTAAAGTTACTACTTTTTTAACTCTTTCTCCTCCGGTCTTTTCTGGTACACCGGTACAAAGAAGAAATTCCATTCCCCAGAAGGGGCTCTATAGGCTTCCCAACAGAGGAACCTGTTGAAGAATCCATTTTAATGAATTTAAGTATTATTTAATTTCCGCACATATTGTGGTGTCGTTTGTAAATTTTGCGCAGCACTTTATTTCTTTGTTTTGTATATTATCCTTTACACACTTGTGGTCAGTGTGTTGGTTCTGCAGCACCCAGGTATTATACTTGTTTAAGTTGTGTCATTACAGCAGATATCTGGCATTTTCATTTTAAGCGCTGAGTATCACTCTTTCCTTTTCATTCCTTTACAAGTTGCTGCTCGGAAAATGATATAGTATGGAGTATGGAGTCTGTTCAGTAGCATTAAATCCAATAAACTCCAACAGGGAAAGCAGTACTCTGCTCAACACGAATTAGTGAAATAGAAATTACATTCATCAAAGCAAACCTGCAGGCAGCTAAAAGAGATCCAACTAATTGAAGAATTCGGTTCAATTAAGCTAAACGAGCTGTAAAACGGGTCCAGATCCACTTGATACAAGAGACAAAAACAATCTTTACATATACATTTAATCTAATAAATTATCGTATTTTACATGTGAGTTGAAATTAAATATGCAAGTATGTACACTTTTATTTAAAATGTAAATATAATAAAAAATAAATAGCAATGATAAATAACTGCAAAAAAATCTTGAATAAGTAGTAATTCGCCCTAATCTATAAACTTCCAAGCAGGACCCTCTTTACCTAAAGTATCGGTTTGTCTTAGTCTGTTTTGTGGGTTTTTGTAAGTTATAGGACAAAAAGTAAATGTAGCGTTTTGCTATTTTAGAACCATTTTTTCCAAATCTGGTCATTCGGCCTCCGTGTGCTATTTGGGACATAGTTGAAGCTGGCCAATGCAATTTACCCCATCAAACCATATATTTTTGAAAAGTAGACAACCCAAGGTATTTGAAAAGCTGGTATTTAAACCCTTTCAAAAGCACAAATTCTACCACCAGTCTTCTTCCAAAGTTTGTGATAGAATAAATCTTTTCACATAAATTGTACTTCAGGTATGAATGTACAGCTCCTGGTATATGTCACTGTCAAACAACACCCCAATATGTATTCAGCAACATCACACCCAATATCAGTGATACCACCAATGCATGTTTTTTTATTGGGAGGTAAATCACCACATTTGGGAAGTGTGCATTTTTCAACTTGGAACTTTAAACATCTGGTCCTTCTGCCCTCATGTCTTATTTGGGACATTTTTTTAAGCTGGCTGATTCAAACTAGACACCTCTGGTTTTTTCAAATGGTAGTATTTTAACTCTTTACATGCAGTTTTTGGTAGTCATTTTTGTGTGTTTTTCTTTCACTCACATTGTACTTTAGGTATGAATTTACAGCACTTGGTATATCTAACTATCAAACAACACCCCAATATGAATTCACCCACATCTCCTTGGGGACAGCGACGGCACCCGTGTATGGGTTTGTCTGGTTGTTTGGGGGGCTAAAAGGCCACATTTGGGAAGAGCGCCTTTTTTTCCATTTTAAAATCTGGTCTGCACCTATCCTATATACTATATATTTGGGCCATCTTTGAACCGGGCCAATTCAGTCTAATCCATCAAACCATACACTGTTTTTTTTTTACGTTAACACTCCATGGGTATTTAAAAATGCTATTTTTTTTAACTCTTTCCATGCCAGGATTTTTTTAGCACTTATACTTTTATTCTTTTGGACTTTTTTTTTACATTTTGTTGGAACTGGATGGTTTTCCTGATGGTGACATTGCTGCATTATTATTTTTAAATTATACCACAATTCTATTTATTATATTTTACTATTTTTCACATGAGAACCTCTTGAGAACTTGTTGATTGTTTTAAAAAGACGTCACCATCTTGCCAGAGGCAAGATTTCTCACAGTGGCGCTTGTGACCCCTCTCCGGAGCTGCCACAGTGCATCCTGGGGTGGGTTTTTTGGTGTTGCTGAATGCCTCACTATTGAGGCATTTCAGCGACACCGTTTAAGATTAGGAGGATCGCCTAAGCTCTTTTACAGTGTATGGCTGAATGCCTCAACATTATAGCATTACAGCAACACTGTTTAAGCGAAGAACCCAATCTTATATAACTTTCTAAACTTGTTTAATCCAGTGATTATGGCCCATGCAGCATAATATTGTATATGCAGATGCTGCAAACTCACTGCTCCACCTAACACCTATTTATAAAGCAGATATTAGCAGGGACTCTTTCATAGCTAAACCATCAATAAAAAAAGTGAATTTCCCTTTAAGAACATATATTTCCATTAGCATTTTTTAGCAGTTGTCTAGAAACCAGGAATGGTGCATGGTTTAAACGTGACGGCACATGGGGGCCCAGAGATTAAACAGCAGATTGCATGCCCTGTGTCTGTATTCTGCTGTATTGTTTCAAAACGGATCATTCACTCCCCCCCCCCAAATCATTAATTTTACATTTCTAGACATTAAATCACTATGCCTCTCAATCTGTGTTATTGTTGCAGATGTAATAGCTTAAGAGCTCTGTGGCAGTGGGTGACAATATGCAAGTTTAATCATCTTCCTTCTCCTTACTCCACGCTTACAAAGGATGCATGAGCCAATCCCCAACCCCTTGTCACATTATCCAAACACTATATGGTACAGACTATATGAACCCATGATATGGTTTTTATCCACCCTATGTGTACAACTATGGGAGTAGTCACTTTAATGTCCTGTTCTCCATGTTCTCCATTAAGTTAAACAGCCCCTATTGTTGATTGGTTCATGCAGCCTTTGTATGTGTGGGTAAGGAGAAGTGAGAGAACTTCTGGATAGGAAAATTAAAAGACATGTCAGCTCTGTCAGCATCTGCTACGGCTCTCAGTTTCTAAGCACACTACACACCACTTTTACATTCATGAATATTTATTTTCAAATGTTAATTAAGAGGCTACGCCAATGGTATTTGGTGTTGCACAACTGTAACAGATATTCCTGGAAAATCCGATTCATCATTTCACGTCATGTTTCTGGGAAAGGAAGAACCAGAACAATGATGGAAACGGGGATCTCCAGTTACAAAAAAGTTATATTGATCCTAATACTAGAATAAGTGATCTCACAACTATTACGATTTTATGGTAAGATTACAGTTTACGCGATAAAATATGGTAATTGAGCAAACATTTAATGCAAACGTTGATCAGATGCTTCTATTAGAGGCAAACTTCTGAATGTAACATGGGTGGAGGTAGTAAAAATAATGAAAATAAATATTTTTCTCTCAATGGAAGCACATTGCATTACACCTTGAGAAGGGTGCTAGTTTTGCCGAAACCGGTCGGGATTTTTTGACCTACTGCCGCTTTTTATTATTTTGTCCAATAAAGTATATCTTTTTAAGAGACAGACTACAAGCAATTCTTTTGCCTGTTTGCAACTCATATGAGTTGTTTGAGAACCCCTATGTAGAATCCTATATGGAACTTTTTTGCTCAGCTACCCTACTGTGGCTACACATAGGACTTCACCATCTAATTTTCCTAACGTGCACATATGGATCATCAGACGGCATCGTGACAGTATAAAGGATTGGAGTTGGTGACCTTCAAATAAACAAACAATAGCATGAAGAAGCGAAGCACTTTATATTCATATTGCATATACTGCCGGTTGATACAGTGTTCATAATAGTTCCCTGCAGTTGTGACTGTTCTGCGTTATCTAAAATAATTTTTACACACGGTTATACGGTGAAATGTTCATTTATTCACGGTTCCTGGCTTTTAGTTACTCGCTTGTTTTCGGGTAACTTTATAGTTGTATTATATTTGTAGCAGCAATCCCCTATAAGGGTATTTGTATCGAGAGAGGGTGTTTTTTTCTTTCAATTGTTGTAGTTACATTGAAATAGTCAGCAACCCAAAGTCTAACAGTTTTAAAGCCAAATCTCAGTCTACATTTATAAAAGCAACAGTAACACTTAAACAGATAATGTTAGGCAGGTTGGATATATTTAGCTTTACTGTTCTGTTTAGTAGCAAACAGGGGGCTGCCACCAGTCTATTCTTAAATCTGTGGTCAGCAACCAATATGAATGCTGCCCGTTTAAGGTTTCTCATAGCAATAAAGGACAGAACAGTCTGTGACCCCCGCTGTGTGCTGTTTTATGTAAAATCTATTTCTATGTTATTATTACTTACCCCCCAACATAAGCACACTGGTCATTCTAACCTTCGGAAAATAAGGTGTGTATGTTCTCTTTTTATAACGGTCAAATGTCATGATCTATCCATCGAAATCAATATTGCTCCGTTCTAGAATATCTTAACTCTGCTCGCAGCAGCTCTTCACTTTCAATTAAAAAAGGATTTCCACTAAACTCTACTTTTTATTGTTTCATTATGGAGGTAGAAACCCCCCTTGAGAACAAGCGATAGTTCTGAGCAGAAATGTCAGGTTTGACATTTATCATAGATTTAAAGCTTAATACTACAATGTACTTGCTAGCTTTCATACACAGATCTGTGAGGTGTATTATTTATTATATGTTTTTCTTATTCTAGTTTTCTTTTTGTATTCTGTCTGGAATATTATTGATCTGTGTATGCACTTTGTATTTTGACTTCTTGAAAGTAAACAGATATCTTGAACCTAAGATAAGACCAAGGATTGGTTAAAGTTTCCATCTACAGCATCAATAAAAGACTTACCGGTATTTATTTATTGACATAAATTCTTTTAAATGAATAACTATATTCTTTGCTGCTTAAAGATGTTCAGAATGTGCAAGCACTTTTAACGCACCTTATGAGTTATGACCGATATTTGTTATAATAAATGTAAGGCTTCCGGATGTGTCCAGGAAAACGTGTCCAGGTGCATGCTGGGATGTATCCATTGTAATATACTGCAATATGGTGCGTTATCACAGCTTTATACTGCTGACGTTTAGCTCTTGTTTAAGGAATTATTTGGGTTCACCGTGTGCTATTGCCCTTTCTGCTCGGTTCGATTCGCAGCTCTTAAGTCTTTTGCACAATGTAATGTCTGAAAACTAAATCTCCGCTCCAGAGTAAATACATTATTATTTATTTATTTGATATATATAGCGTCATCATATTCCACAGTGCTTTTTACAAACATGAACAAAAACTTTTAACACAATCTAAATACAACTGAAGAGCCAGATTATCGTGTTTGTCTCTCAATACATAGAGCTGGGCTATGGTATTAAAGACATGACGGTCCTGGCACGTCAATTGTCACTAACCAGATGTTAGTGCATGACGTGCCAGGACCGGCAATTGTCATTAAGGGGTTAAACTACGTCATGAACTGTTTAATAACTACAGATTATGGTCACGTATTACTCTTCTGTCTATAATGGTTTAGTAGAATGAAAATGAACACTCACAAGTTATAGAATGTAAACTAATGATCGGTTGTGTGAGATCTTCAACATGAAAATGAAACAGTAACTTAGTCCAAAGATGCTCACACAATAGATCATACGAGTGATCAACTTGTGCGTTACAAGAAAATGAACATCTATTTCTTTGAGGGCTGGACCAGCCTTCCAGCAGAAGCAGTAGCAGTTAATACAACGGAGGGAAGTTGTGTGTATCCTGCATAGAAAACCAAGGACCAAATACATTTTGGGCAGGAGAGTTGTACTTAATTCCCTGCAAATATATTTGTGAAAGTGCTGGCCCTGCATAATGTATAGTTCATTGATGTGATGTTTAAATATGTTTTATGTAGGAATATCCAAGTTATTCTTAGAGATTTGCCCTTCTTCTCCTAGAAGAATACTTTCATCAATTTGTGTAACGTAAATTCAATGAAGTCTGTGCAAAACAGACTTAATTGTGCCTTTTGCTAATGAAAGGGTGGAGTGGACAAAATTCCTTCCCCCCCCCCATGGGAGGGCCGGATCTTCGAGTCTCACCCCGAAGGGTGAGACTCCTTTGCCTTCAGGAGAGAGGAAGGGGCCGAAAGGCTCCCAATCCTCCTTCAGCAAAGTTAGGCTTCAGTGCCTCAAAAAAAAAAAAGAAAAAGAAAACAGCGTCCAAAAACGTGGTTACAAAACAAAATCTTGTCCAAATTGTGAAGCCTCACCGTGAGTTCAGAACCCATAATGAAGTTTAATATCATTCCAACCCAAAATCTTCAGTAAGCTGGAGAAATTAAAATCTTTAGGGGTTAAACTGGATTTCATAATAAATAAATGACATACATACAGCATGGCAACAATACATAAGTGCAGATATGCCTTGCTAGGATGGTGGAACAAATTTAAATAAATGTTAAGTATTTAAAGCCGTTCAATGCCTGAAAGGTGCCAGAATCCAACTCCTTGCCTTTTTTTGGCACCACATGGGTAAGCTGAACACGTCCATGGCACTGAAAGGGTTAAGCAGGAAACGTATCATAACTGCCATGCACAGAAACAAAGCCCATGAGGGAAAACTAATGAATTAAACACAAAAACCCTAAGTGCCCCCGGCTACAAAGGGAAGCGTCTGCCATATGGTACCCGTGTCAGCAGAAGTGAGGATTTCATGCTTAGTATTGCGGCGACGCAGCATGGGGCGCTCGGGGGAGCCCTGGCAGCTGAATGTTCTCACTCAGTTTATTCTGCACCTGATCCCAAATTCAGAGCGCGTGCAGCAAGGAGGGGAATGCGTTCATTGAACCAGCGTGCGGACGTGGATATCAGATCTGAACGAATCTCCTCGGATATCAGAACGGACTCCTCACACAGGCAATGTCGAGTGTCTCGGGTGCCCTTTTGATTGCCGGGTAAGTTTGGCAACCATGAAGGCTGCATCCGATCTGAACAGGGAGTATACAAGCATTTTCTAATACCACCAGAGCTTGCAGTCTCTCGCATGGTAAGAGCCATGTAACAAGGGAACAAAGAGCAAGCAGCCATCTTACAGTATAGATCCAAAGATTAGAGAGAAGAGAAATGTGAAAAGAATGGATAAGAGAAGGCAGAAGAGCCAAAGCATTTGTTCAATTCCGGTTACATTGAAGTTACATAATACGTTGAATATAAATCAAACTTGGTTTGGGTGAGCACAGGTACAGTGTAAGACGGGCACTCTTACCCAACAGATGCCCACTGACGAGAAATTTGTGAGCCCAAGGCTTTGCCAATCACATCGCCCCAGTGACTAAATTAAAAAGGGAATCCATGCACATTATGCCGCAACTGAAAGTCTAATTGTACAGCAGCAAAAACAGTATTGTAAAAATAAATGACAAGACTGCATCAGGGGTGTGGAAAAAAATCTACTTGTCCAAGGGACTAAAATGGTAACCCTGTCTACTTGTCCTTCATAACATTCTATTTGCACTGATCATCAAGAAATAATTTTAATCAAAACTGTACTTAAATAAAGTCTATGTATTGAATTAACCAGTAAATAAATGTTATATTAAAGTTATATTAATAACACCATTAGGTCAATTAGTTGGCATATTATTTTTTCGATTAAACGGATAAAGAAATATGCAAATTTTTCATTTTATTTAAAATAATTTAACACCTTGACTACAATTGAGGGTCCGGTACTTCACATAAAAACATTCAGTTAACGTCAACTGACGTGCCAGGACCGTCATGGATTTAAACAGATGCATACATTGATCTATGTTCGCTGTCTTCACCCAAACGGTGTTGCTGTAATGCCTCGAAACACCAAGAGGGGCATTAATGGCGCGGCTGATGGCTGTTTTAAAAGAGTTTAGGAGACGATCAACAATCGCTTCCTAAACTTCAATGGTGTTGCTGAAATGCCTCGATAGCGAGGCATTCAGCAACACCAAACACCAACCCCACTCGTAAGATGGCAGCGAGTTCTATAAATAAAAAAAATTAAAAAGTTTCCAAGAGGGGTCTTGACCCTCCTGAGAACTCTGTCTCCCCTTGCAGGTTAAACACAGGTACGGCATCCAACCATGCAAGTCAATGGAGCCCAGCTTTCTAATCACAATGTGAATGGTAAAATAAAAATAAAAAAAATAATTGAAAAACAAAATGGTAACCATCAGGGGAACCTTCCAGTTCCAAAAAATGTAAATAAAAAATATATAATTGTGAGCAAGTCTTCAAATTAGCACTATATCATCAAACAATTCCCGCAGGGAAAAAGTTAAAATACTGGTATGTTAAACGCCCATGGGGTATCTACTTGAAAATGGTCCCAACAACATGTCCCAAATGTGTCCTTTTAGCCCCCCCCCCCAAATAACCTGGCAACCCAATGCATGGGGGATATCACTGTACACAGGAGATGTTGCTGAACACATATTGTACAACATATGCGGGAAAAATACACAAATATACTATACTGCAAACTTTGACAAAGGCTGGTGGTAAAACGTGTGAATGCAAAGAGTAAAAATACTAGCATTTGAAATACCCTGGGGCGTCTAGTTTTCAAATATATATATGGTCTTATTAGGCACATTGAATTGGGCAGACTCAAAGATGTGCCAAATAGGGCATGGGCTCAAGATCACCAAATGTCAAAGTTCAACATTGAAATGTACTTGCCCCAAATGTGACTCTTTTACCCCCAAACAGCCTGGCAAACCAATGCATGGGTGGTATCACTGTACTCAGGAGATATTACTAAACACATTTTAGGGGGCAAAGTGGCATGTCTGGGGGGCAGAGTGGCATATCTGGGAGGGGGGGCAGATATTTCCCGCACCAGGGCTAAATGAACGAAGAAGAAAAACATCTGCCCGGTGCCCGGAACTGCATGTCCCGGGGCGTCCGGCGATATAAATTGCACATCCCTGCTGCACGTTAATAAATATCTCTGGTGTCAGTCTTTTAGCAATAAATTCTGCAGAGATTGTGTGATGGCTTAAAAAGCAAAAGGTGTCAAAAAATGATCTGAATTAAGAAGGGTGCATATTTAACAAAACTAAAGAAGATTGTGTTTTTGTTTTTCAATCACTGGATGGATGAACTGGGTGGAAAGAAACAAAGCAAAACTGTCATAAGGTTTAGTAGCCGAGCCGTGAATGACTACACAGATCAATATAAAGGGACAAATATAACTCCACTGTACAGCGCTACGGAATATGATGGTGCTTTATAAAACAATGATAATAATAATAATAATATTAGGCAGTACATTTTAGGAGCTATGGAACTGTTTTGCATAATCTATCTCAACCACCAGGGGAGCATACGCTGAAAGCAGTGGGACTCCAATGCTTGTACACTGCAGCATCTCACACACACATTATATATATTTATTATAAATATATATATATTATTTATAATATATATATATATATATATATATTATAAATACATTTAGTAGCAAGTTAAACAGTATTTTAAAGATAACACGAGTGCAAAAAGGGATAACCACCATTTTAATCCTGAAACAGAATTATATTTCTTAAATTATCGTTATTAAACACATATAACATGAAAACATAGTTTGACAAAACAGATTTCCACATGTGGTCATTGAAAAATTAAATTTTTCACCTTTATATAAGTTTCATTATGAGAAACAAAAAAAAAAAAGATGATTTCTATAAAACTAATGAAAAATGTGCCAAATAGTAATATATTTTATTGTCTGATTTTTGCACGTCTTAACAAAAGAATATGAATTATTTAGTGGACAACGCTGTCAAACATTACTCATTTAAAATTCACTAGATTTCAGACTTGATTTCTTCAACTGTTTGCAAGGATGTTGCTATTCTGCCAATGCATTAGGGGGTTATATAGCAGCGTGGTAATGGGGTGCGAACACCATATGACCAGACAACGCGTTTAACTACAGAAAGTATTTAAGCATTAGGAAAAGTGGTATAGCTGAAACTGGGGATTATGCCACAGAGCTAACAACGCGCATCTACCAGGCTCCGTGTGATTTAATGAACGTATAGCAAAGTACAATAAACTGCAGCGTCCCGATTACAGAGCATTTACAGGATCTTCACTTCATCTTTTTTCAGTGTTAACTCAATTACAGATTCAGACGTTATATTCCAAGGCGTAGCGTACGCAGAGTAGCATGGTGTCAATTAAATGCAATGCACCACAGGCCATCCTACATCACCAAAGGATCGTGGGGAGCTTCAGAACAGGTCACCTGGGGACAGCTCCGTCTACCATGACTAATGTAACCAGCATGCGCAGATTGTACTCCTGTTCAGTGCAGAGCAGTGAATCAGCATCCTTTATGATTTTTTACCCCTGCGTGTTACAGATCAGTAACAAATCCGCAGAAACCCATTCAGCCGAGGAGTTTATTACCACCAACGCCCACACCTCTGTGACCAAATCACAATCAGTCTCATATTTGGTAGGCTAAGAACAATTGGTCATTATTAAGGGTTGCTGTTAACGTGACATTCATAAAAAGAATTCATACAGCCTAATAATTTATATTATTCACACCGTTCCAAGCTCACGTTTGGCGACTCTACATTATATCTGGTAATTGTTTCCATTATTACAACTTTCACTATATCTAACTGAGTACTTGCGGAATTGATACTTTTGTAAGTAAAGTGTTACTTTTTGGCAACTGCTGCATGGTCTCAAGAAGCACTGCCATGGTTACGAAGGAACTCATCTATTTACATTAAAACAGGAAAATCAACTTTTAGAAGGGGCGTATCGTATGGACTCGGATGTGGTTAAACGCATCTCAATGGGTGCAGTATAATTACCATCAGCCCTGGCACAGGTTAAGCAAATACTGCCCTGTGCGCATGTGCAGAAAACATCTCCATTGATCTCTATGGGGTGGTTTTCCTGCCTGTGATTGGCATCATCAAGCTGCCAATCAGTGGCAAGATTCCTCAGATAATTGAGGAAGAGGGGGGCTACCTAGCTACAGCTTTTAACTTTATTTAGTTTTTGAAGAATGCATATTAACCCCTTTGTGACTGGACTGGTTTCAAGGTTTTGTACCCTTTGTTTTGACATTTGTGCTTAGCGGCACTTTTATTCTTTTTCGTTTAGTGTACCCAGACAAATTGTATATTATTATTTTCAGGAGAAGAAGGGCTCTCTATTTGATCAAATCTAATATAATTAAACAAAAAATATCTTTAAAAGAAAATATTCATCTACAGAAGCCAATGATGAAAAAACCCTGCTAAATCGGTTCTAGAAATATTTGCCCTGAGTTTAGAAATACCCAATGTTTATGTTTTTTATAGGGCAATTAGTACAAGTAGCACTTGTACACAAACTAGACACACCACGGTATTTCAAATGATTGATTTTTTTTTACACTTCCCTTGCACTAATTCTGCAACCAGCCTTTGTCAAAGTTTATGGTTGTAATTAAATTATACACAAAATGACCACCACAAACTTTGACAGAGGCTGGTGGTGGAATTAGCGCATGGAAAGGGTTAAAAAGCACCATGGCAGCCAGTGATGGCATTCTCGCCTAGGGTAGCAGAACCAGTGGGACCAAGCCCCAGGTGTCAAGTCACACAAAGAGCCGATTACAAGGGTTGAAGGCTATGCCGGCTGAGCACATCGTCCATAGGCCTCATTAAAAAGCACTGTGCACCTTTAAGACTTGGCTCGCTGGGATATGACATCATTTCTTGGCGCACAAATTCTTAAAGGTGCATATCAGCTTGATATAATGTTCCAGTTTTTTTAAAAAAAATCCCTTAAAATGGCACCTCTGTGAAATCTTTGTGGTAGCTTTTGCATAATGTTTTTAAACAACTTCATATTGGCCATTTACAGGTGTTATAGCTCTTTTATCTTAGCCCAATCTACTAGACAAACATACTGGCTCATTTTAAACAGAATGGCTCAGTCTGAAACCCCCAGCCTGACACCGACTAATAATGCCTACGGAGGTATGGATGTCATTGTGCAAGCAGGGATTTACCAAGGATAACCATAAAGTGTGGTGTTTGAGCAGGGAAAATATCACCCGGTTGACAGCCATCTGCTAATAAATAGACTGAAATAAAACCAAGTTGTGGGTAATGCGAGCCTACATTACAGCTTTCTAGGCGTACGGGTATTATTATCACATGGGACTTCCTATAGAAAAATCTACTTTTTCAATTTATAAAACTTCTTAACAGGAATAAAATTACAGCAGTGAATAACTTGGGTTTGAGTTCACAAGTAAAGGCTTGTTTTAAAACAGTTGTTATACATTTTGATTCATTTCACAGATGACTGTTCCCTGTACAGGATGTTATCCACACCAAGAAACAACTGCCCTTCTAAGACTGAATGTTTGCAATAAACTGAAACCGAAATGAAGCAAAGTCCAGTAAGGTTTCCTTGAGACCTTGAACTCCATTAGTTCTTTAAATCATAAAGCTGAAAATAACACTAGCTGTATTCTGTAAAGCACGGTTTTCTTACTTGAAGATTAGGCCAAACAGTGTAAGTCTGGGATTTGTTATACTGGACAGCAGAAGATCAAAGTGACCAGATTCCTGGTGTCAAAGGGTTAAAGAACACCGCCTTCTGCCAATGAATGATAGCAGCCAGGAAATACATTTGGAAAAATTGCCAAATGCAACAGACTCTGCAGAACTAACTTGAAGTTTTATAAGAACAGTCAATAAACTGTAAATAAATAGAAATAACTGGTGCCCCCCCATCCTCATTTGGTCTGCAGACACAGTAGCCTTCTGTACCAGCGACACAGAAAGGACATTTCTTACAAGACTGTGAGCCTTCAAGTACCTATGCAATTCCAAAACAGAGGAATCCCAGGAGGCAAATACCCTCGGCATCTAAAACATACAGCTTTGTTTAATTTGTATTTAGCTCTCCAACCTTTAACTTTCTTTCTATTTCAGCATTTCTGCTTTGGAACAAACTGAATACCAATTAGTCGGGACTGAAAAAATGCCCAACTGCTCTCCTCAATAAATAGCTAAAAAACATTGTATGACTACAGTTAGGTCTCCTAGCTCAAGTCCTAAAAGAAATATGACCAAAATTAGGTATATTACACACCATACAGAAGAACATAGATATCGATCTGGGACTTAATCAAAGGATTACTTGCGACACTGTACACAGTGCCCTTCCAGCTGCAGTAGAAAGTTTGTTTTTTCTGATGATCTGTATTCTGTTTTATAAATAGACCTATATATAGATATAGATATATATCTATCTATATATGGGTCTTTTTATAAAATTCAATTTCAACAGAAAGTATTTTGCTTAACAAAATGGCTAATTTACACCCTGTTCTGGCCATACATCACTTAGAGCTGGTGCCTGCCGGAAGTGCAATGGAACCCTCTACAATGCAAACAAAAAAACGTGTGAGAGAGAGAGAGTGTGTGTGTGCATATGGAGTGTCAAATACACCATGCTTGGGCTGTTATTTGACCAAGGATTGGCCTTGCTTCTGTAAACAAAAGTGCCCTGACACCAGAAACAGATCCCTGCACAATATAGAAGCTACTTATGAATTGATTTAAAACTGGAGGTTCCTGTTATCTACTGATGGCATGCGGAAGAGACCTGTGTGAACATTACATTGCTCTGCAAAGAGGTAGGGGGATTAGATTGTTCTGCTAACATATTAAAGGCCTACTGAGAACATTTGGGATTTCAGAAAGGGTAGCCCTAGTGGCTAGCCAATTATTTGCGAGTTATTAGATGGTAGTTTACTCTATTGAGAGATCTTACCTTTTATTTTGACAGTAGGAGAGTTGGGTCCAGCTGACTGTTTCCTCCATCCTCTCCAGTTCTGACACAGACTCTCTGCCTCTGAGATAAACGAACAAAGGGAGTCCTCTTCAAAACGATCCGAGTCTTCAAAGGAAAACCTTTCCCCATCTTCCCACTCGGCAAACATGAGTTCCATCGCAACCAATAGCCTCTGACGGCTGATGACTGGCGCTGGACTTTCACAAACACTCCAGTTGTAGCTCTACGTCCAAAAAAAATGTTCAGGTCAAATTCAGATTCAGAGTCCTTATTACTCTCCGCCAGCTGCAAAAAAAAAAAAAGCGAAAAACAAAGTCCAAAGGTTCTAATGTAAAGATAAAACCCTACCTAATTTCCACTGTTGTCACAAGGTCATACAAGATCAATCATACTGGGTTATTGAGTGAGTGTCAGTGCTGCCACTTTAACTCAAGATGTAGTGCAATCTCTTTTGTGCTTGTTTCAAATTCTAAAAATATTCAACTTGCTTGGATCTTCAGGCTCTCCACAATGTTCAAGTTCCTAACTGCATGTATGGATGCATTCACAAGCCAAAGCATATCTGATGATAAAAATTATTGCATTTTTTTTATTTTTTACAGAGGACTAAAAATTTGAAACAAAATTCATCAATTATGCTATGTTACCTTTCTTTTTAGGCAAATTCATCTATAAGCCTCTATGAAGCAAGATTCGGAAATGGATGCAGAGGTTGTGCCATTGGACATTTATGTAGTTCTAAGCTTCTAGAGCCCTGCTGTGGATGCCTTTATTTGCACACCTCCTTTCTAAACATGACAAAAATAAAGATGGGGGGGGACCGAAATTATCTGCAGCTCCAAATAGACACGGAATTGATCCTCAAGACACAGTTCAATTGCATCAAGTTCTCGGGAGAAATGAGATTATGGGAATTGGCAATCCTACAAGAAATGGTGGCAAATGAATACAAATATTGGCAGACTTCAATACTTTGCTGATCTTGTATGTGATGGCAGTCCGGGTGTGGAAAGGGAAAATAAAAGGACCGAGCAGGGAATTCAATTTTCAAGAACCGATTCTATAAGGAGTAAAATGGATCAATGCAAATAATGCCCTGAGTTCCACGTGACCCTCTGTCCATCTGAGGTGTAAACTGTCAAACGCCGCAGCCGCTGTGTTCCCAAAGTCTTCGCTCCTTGAGAAATGCAAAAAAATCTAAATATTGGCCCTTTTCCCAGTCCTTTCTTTGTTCTCTTCTTACTTCGGTTTTTTTTTTGTTATTTTGTGTCCTTGGCAAGGCGGGTTTCAATTCGTGAATAAGAAAAAATAAGCACAAGCAAGGTCGGCCGAAAAGGGCTGGATGCAGGTACTTCAGACCCCCAGGAGGGACGCGACTATGGTCATTCACTTAAACAAAAGCCCCTGCAGCCTTCCTTCTTTGTATGAATCGCCGGGGTGCCTAAAGCAAGTTCTCCAGTCCCTACGTCCTTCCGTCTCTCCTATACACCCCCCGGGGAAGCGCCGGATGTCCGAGACTCCCCCACCGGTTCGCCAGACACACAGCACTCCCCGCCGGTCTCAGTTCCCCTCACGGGCTCTACCTGGGGACAGCTCGATCAGCTGATCCCCGCTTCCGCCTGGCTTCTTCCGGCTTCCTGCACCAGAGAGAGCTGACGGTGGGGCTAGATGGACACGAAACAGCCGCCTGGTACACCAGCGGAACTCGATAGTGCCATTTTACCTTGGCATTTCGTTATTCCTGATCAAGTGCACTAAAAACAGGAAAAAATAAATGAACGAGTAAAGAGATTATACTTAGATGAGCCAATCAAATTTACTTGCAGTGACTCAGTATGAATTATAATAACATGCATACGTTTCTAGCGTCCCTTTCTGAGGCCCGAAGTCGCGTCTCCCCGGTATTTCTCATTTCTAGGAGCACATCCCGTTTGCCGGTTATCAACGTATCTGTTTTCCACGTCACTTGCAGTCACCATAAGACATAGTTAGTGTTACATCAAATACCACCCCCCGCCCGCCAAAAATACTTCCAGTTTTGAGCCCTCAACCTTTTTTATTTTTACCCTGTACATGATTATTATGAATTTGCACAGTTTCATTTTCTACTGTGCCTTATTTCATGTGAACATGATTTCGACTATGGCCCCGAATGCTCATCTCCCTTCTCTCAGTTCCCTCACGTAATGTCCCTCTTTTAACATGTCCTCAATATGTTTGGTGGGTACAATGTACCCAAGCGTTCAACAGCCCTCAAAGTCACAATAATGTATAGAAACCCGAAAATGTGTTTAGCAATTAAATTGTGTAAATAAAATACACTATTCTTCTTTTGAATGTGTTTATCGGTTACATAAATAACCTTAGAGGTCACGAAGTCGCATAACAAATCTATATTGTATGCTGGAGAGCAGGTCGGTCGTCAGTTCTAGTTTTGTCATACTCTCTAAATATGTGTATTGTAAGAAGTGCTGTGTAAATTGTTGGTGATATATAAATAAAAAATAATAATAATAATAAAAAGCCTTGGTAAAGCCCTGCCCCATCTACAAACCCAACCTCACCCTGCGTGTTAGGAGGTATGCTACTGAGCAACTGCGCAGAGTTCCTAGAGGTCTTTTTACCTTGGCCGCGACCCTCGAATTGCCCCAAAGCAGGGACCCCTGCCTCCCCATCCTCGGCAGCTCTCCTCTCTAAGCGCCATGATATAATGTCAATGGTACCAAAATTAGCCTTAAAATAATGAGTCCAATTTGGGTATACAATTAGAAAGTTGTCACCCATCCATGCCAAGAAATAATGGAAGCTTTCTCATCTAACCCATTGTCTACCTTCCATGTTCCATGTGGTCAGCCAGCAATATTAAATATATTAAAAGGTGTGAATTTTAAGCAAGGTCATGAGGGTTGCAAGCAAGTCAGGTGTCTTCCTAGAGCGACCGATTACAGAAATAGAAAGTACATTTTAAAATTGTTAAGGAAGCGAGACAGGATGGAGGATTGGCCAATTAGGAACTAATCATTTATTGTGAAATGAGGTCAATGTGGTAAACGAGGATTTTCGTAAGCTAGGTAAAGATCAGCAGCAAGTTGCATACACCATATCTTTTTTCTTAGGTTTGACCGGTTTATAGCAGACAGGATGCTACAAATCAGAAATTTGAATTTTAGGTAGAGGAATTGTGTCAAGAACAGAGATTTGGATTTGTTTCCCGCAAGAAATCCTATTTGGTGTAATATGAAACTGTACAAAAAAGGCGGATTTTATCTTTCTCAAAATAGACTAGAGGTTCTCAGTAAGCAGTTCCAACGTTTTATTAATAGGTATTTACAACAAAAATTTGTGGTCCAAAAAAATATAAGACCAAAAAGATGCCTTTATTAAATGTCACATAAAAAATGAATAAATAAAAAATAATAATATATACAAAACATAGGAGGAAAAATGAACACAAATATGCAGAAATGTTACCTGAGTGCCTTAATAAAGCCCTATTAAATACAAGAAGTGTAAATGGATAATAAAAATAAATATTAACTCAAAGTTGATAAACAGTTAAAAACCTTCAATGTCAAAAGTGCTTGCAGATAGACACTATAAGCTATGTAGAGCAGATGGGAGAGTAAACAATAATACCAACTGATTCTGTTCATACAGCAGGATCCCTCAACTTAACACCTAACCACAGACCCAGACCCAGACCCAACGAGCCTTTCACTAATAAAACGGCTTCATCGGGGGTGACAGCGGTTTCACAGGACAGGTTCCACTCAGAACAGGCCTCGCCATGGACGACCAAAGAAGTTGAGTGCACATGCTCAGCGTCATAGCCAGAAGTTGTCTGGGAATTTGACGTATTAGTGCTGCCAACATTGCTGCAGAGGTTGAAGGGGTGGGGGGTCAGCCTGTCAGTGGTCAGATCATACGCCGCACACTGCATCAAATTGGTCTGCATGGCTTTCATCCCAGATGATGCACAAGCAAGCCCGCAAACAGTTTGCTAAAGACAAGCAGACTTAGGGCATGGATTACTGGAACCATGTCCTGTGGTCAGATGAGACCAAGATGAACTTATTTGGTTCAGATGCTGTGTGGCATGTGTGGTGGCTACCAGCTGAGGAGTGCAAAAACAAGTGTGTCTTCCCTACAGTCAAGCATGGTGGTGGGAGTGTCAGGGTCTGGGCCTGCATGAGTGCTGCCGGCCCTGGGGAGCTACAGTTCATTGAAGGATCCATGAATGCCAACATGTACTGTGACATACTGAAGCAGAGCATGATCCCCTTCCTTTCGGCGACTGGCCAGCAGGGCAGTATTCCAACATGATAACGACCCCAAACACATCTCCATGATGACCACTGCCTTGTTAAAGAAGCTAAGGGTAAGGGTGATGGACTGGCCAAGCATGTCTCCAGACATAAACCTTATTGAGCATCCCTCAAACGGAAGGCGGGGGAGGGCAAGGTCTCTAACATCCACCAGCTCCGTGATGTCGTCATGGAAGAGTGGAAGAGGACTCCAGTGGCAACCTTTGGAGCTCTGGTTAAGGCAGTGCTGGAAAATAATGGTGGCCACACAAAATAAATTTACATTTATACGGGCTGTACACACTACTTTACATTGTAGCAGAGTGTCATTTCTTCAGTGTTGTCACATGAACAGATATAATAAAATATTTACAAAAATGTGAGGGGCGTACTCACTTTTGTGAGATCCTGTATATTGTAAACTGGCAAGGGCAGGCCCTCTTCTCCTTTTGTACCAGTTTGCTATTGTTTGTGACTTTAAATTTATCCTTACTAACTTTACTAATTGCTAAGCGCTACAGAATCTGCTGGTGCTACATAAATAAATGTAATGTAATGTAATCCATAGTATGGCACATTGTTTTTTTTAATAGCATGTATCTGTTTCTTCTTTATTCTAAGTACTTGTGTAATATGTTAGTGTCGTATTTTATTTCTGGGTCCACACAGAAACATGGATGCATACCACGTACGATATGTTCGTTCCACATTTGCTTGTTTTACACATATATACTTTACTCACACTTTAACACCAGTTTGTCCTGATAACGGCTGCAACAAAGGATGGTCCAGTGCACCATGGCAAGAAAACTATTAGGAGTGCTCGTGTTTTTATATCACATTTTGATAGGACAGCAGAGTAAACAAGAGATACATTAAATGGTATTTTTTATTTAGTGATCATGGGAGAATGTGATCAAGTTTAATTGCACTTAGATGAATGTATTTATGCTTTACAACATTAATACAAATCTGCATATATACATTAAATAATCATGAGGCTTTACTACTGTATCTTGTTTAAAACACACAAGCTCATCCGAAACACCAAGGCGTGCCCTAACTCAGTGGTTCTCAACCTTCCTAATGCCGCGACCCTTTAATACAGTTCCTCATGTTGTGGTGACCCCAACCATAAAATTATGTAATTATATATTGTGAAATATGTGTTTTTCCGGTGGTCTTAGGCGACCCCTGTGAAAGGGTCGTTCGACCCCCAGGTTGAGAACCGCTGCCCTAACTGAAGTACAATCCTCATAGTTCACAGTGATGCACATTTCTAATTAAGATGGCTCAATGACTTGATGAAGTCTATTTCTGCAGTATTGCTTTTCTTTTACATAAGACCAAGTATTTATACAAAAAGCTCACAGGTTCAGCATTGGAATAATTTGGCAAAATCATGCATCCATCCGGATAGAGACTACAAAATAAGATGCCAATAGAAACCTCTCTAATGAATCGTTCCACATAAATCCACATACACAAGAAAACAATTTTTGTTGTTTCTGGAACATATCTTCAGACACAATTGCCTTTCTAGAATGCGAAGAGCACCAGGAAGCCAACTCTGGCAGAAATACAATCAAGCATTGCTGGTTTGGAAATAAAGTGCACAATCTTTTCAGTGTCAATACTTTTCACTTGCACCAGGATTCATTTTAAATAAACATATACAAGATAATGTATAGACTTGCTTCTTTGGATATTACAGCGCTATTATACAGTGCTAATGATTACAATCGCTAAGGCCTATCAGTAACACCACAGTAATACTTATATGCTTGGCCAACAATTCAATTCTTTCTATCTTAAGATGTAATAATATCGCAAACATGAAGCTACTGTGGTTTATTAATCAACTCTGTGAAGCAGGTCGATTAACCGTCAAATAATGAGTTTTCTACCTCCTATAGCATCCACAAAATGTTGACCATGTGCAGTGATAGCCAAACTATCAGCACACAGCAGGTTCATTCAATTCTAAATGGCTCGACCAAGCACAAAGATACGTGAATATCAAACACACACATTGTTGCATTTAGGTAACTCTGAAAAAAAGAATATTCAGCCCTAGTAATGAGTTATTTTGTAAGAGGATATGTCTAACGTCATGCATAGGCTTTAATACTTACAAAGATGTTCAAACCTGTGTAGTGTTACCATCACAAGATAATTCCCAGGAGCGGAGATAGCTAGTTTATATGTTCTTTAAATAGTTTAGCATAATCTCCACTCCACATAATTTTCCCTATGGACCATGTCAATAGATCACTTTCACATTTATCTAACTGCATCTTTCCTGATGCAATGTTCAGATATACATAACTACTAATACTTACAAACGTGTTCGTTAGTTACTAACAAAGTGCATATTGTTATGTAAAACCTGCAGGGTGCATGGGCAAAAAATGATCTGTCTGCTTACCTCCCCTGCATGGCATCAATAAAAAATGGTTGTAGAACACTATGTTAGTTATGTCACTGCCATAGCTTTTGTTGGGGCATGGTCACCCATGTATATTCCAAGACTTCATTTTTAAATCTGGCATTGTCATTGTTATTTACGACAAACTCTTATTGACCAGTGGTTTAGCCTGTAGTTAATGACACTCGACTGGTTGTCCAGCCATTGAACACTCATTCTACACGATGTTCCACAGGGTTTTTTTAAATACAGCTCACAAACGAATTTAAGGCATTTAAGAGATCTGCGATTGCACACCAATAATCCTGATGATAATGTTTAAAATATTTTCCATGGTTCATTTGCATATTAAAATGGTTTTCCCATTTCATTTCAGTCTTGCCACTTTCTTGATCCAAGGAATAAATTTACTGACTTTGGTATAAACGCCAGGATATCCTTCCCGTCCACACCCATAACCCCAAGAAGTTATTCCTAGAATTACCCATTGTCCATTTGGTCTTTGGCACATGAGAGGACCCCCACTGTCTCCCTGGCAGCTGTCCACCCGCTTATCTTCAGAAAGATTCCCCGCACAGATCATACGGTTTGTAAATTTGCCTTTATATCTGGAAACACAAGACTCCCTGGAAAGAATTGAGACTTCACCCTGTAAAAGTGTCCTGGAATAGGATGTTCCTGTAATAAAAGAGAAGACAGAAAATTGTAAGAAATTGTAATTCAATGAATTATCGTTCCATGTGAGAATCTTTCTAAGAGAATAGGATGTATTTCTCCAGCTGTTGTTCAAGGACAACTCCATTATTTAAAAAACATGATGGTAGAAGCTACAGCTAGCAACTTCCTGGCTATATGACTATCCTGGAATATCCAAACAGGTAGACGGGCAATACCCACGTAAATACTGGTTTGCTAACGTAAGTAAATTGGCACCACATTTGTTCCTCTGCTCCAAAAGCTAACTTATCAATAACAGACAGGTAAATACCAAATAGCCATCAATACCTGTGTCTCCCCATCCAGAAATAAAGCATGTTTTCTGATGCAGAGAGGTCTTCTTCTCTGGGAGGCATATGGGTAGAACATGGTAAGTGAAAGCCACACACTGCCCATCTTTACCCTTCATTCTGACCAGAGCAATATCATTATCGATGCTGCCTGAACGGTAGCTCTTGTGAATTACAATCTTCTGTACCGGGAGCTCTCGTTCAAATTCATCTTCCACACCAGTGTGGTAATCGCCTACTCTGACCGAGTAGCGGTGAGGCAGCTCACCAAATCTGTAAGCGAAAATAATCAAATGTAAACGTGTAAACACTGGACAGACCTTTTTTAATATTTATGGCAATTGATTGTAAATATATATAGAAGCATAAAATTTGATGGCAGATAAGGGCCATTCGGGATATATAGTCTACCCATGTTTTGCCTGCATTTAAGACTGAAGTCTTAATGAATTACTTAGTAACCAGATGATTTTACATTAATTGAGTTTTCCTTCACTTAATTTATTTTAATTATTAAAAAGGGTAAAAATGCCTTGTAAATCCAATCAAGCGTTCAGCCAGGCTGATTTTCATCAGAGGTGTGTTAGGTGTTTTGACCTAAGCTCACAGTAGAAGACAAATTGTATTGTACAGTTTAGCATTACAATAAGCATATTCTTTCTATGTTTTTTTTTCAGTAAAGGAGATTTGAGTTTAAACTCTTTGACTTTACTATAAAATGTGCAAGGCCAACCCCAATGAGCTTCTGTGGCAGCAAGGGCTTGGCCGGTCCTGTATAAAGCATTGTGAAATCAGCCAGAGTTTTTCATAGTATCCTTACATGTTGGATTTTGTGTTTTACAGCCTTTTAAGGTCAGGAAATCTGAGTTTTTAACTTCTTCCAGCTCATCATATTATTAACATAATTAGGAACACAGATTTAATACATCCCAAATAAAGAAAGTGTAGATTTCCAAAACTATAAATGGCCTACAATTATTATACAAATCCATCTGTAAGAAGAGTTCCAAAAAGTCTGTGTTTTATAAACACATAAGGATAAAGTGCCATATTACCATAATGCAAAAACTACTGTAAAATGGTAATATAGTCATCTATAGAAAGACCATTTGGACAGTATGTGTTATACAGGCAGGTAAACTGTTACTGCAAATTTTAATTTTTTATTAAGAGCCTGTAATTGTTCTGCTCTTTTTTTTTGTACATATACAAATAGGAAATACAAGGTTCCAGGCAGAAAGGAAAATACATCTATGTGGTTCCAATCATAATGCGCCCAACATTGCGGTGCAGAAGGTCTTCGACAATACAAGGCAGCACTACTGAACGCTACGTCCAGGACACACACTCCAAGACTACAGGACGTCTCTAAATTTATCATTCTGCACTTAATATCCATTTTTACTAAACACATAATAACTGGTACCTAAATTGAGGTAATATATTATTTTCTCTAGTGGGGTTTCCAGCAACAATGTTTATTGAGAATGCAATTACACACGTGTACCCCCCATGTTGTAATGGTATATGTTTTGCAAACCTCTTAAAACAGTGAGCCGCTGTTAGGACCCAACAGTTACTTATCAGCGTTGCTCCACATAGTAAGCGAGATTCTTTGGGGAATCCCTTCAGTCTTAAAGATGCCTGCCATGGCCAACTGCCCCTAAATCAAGAGAAAGCAGAAAAGATACATTTTGGTCATTTGGATTGCCACAACTCAGTGATTTATTCAGTTACGTACAGTTTGTACGTAACTGAATAATGAGACTATGAGCAGGTGTCTTGAAGTATCTTGAAAACCAAAAGGAGTTTATATATTACTTATATTAACATTGTGGACATGGACAAAACTTGTCCATATCAAATGGATATACCAACTTTTTTAGAGACAGTTTAAACTTTTAGGGGGACCACCTACTTAAATTAAACTTACCATTATTCACTCTTTTAATCAAATACAACAAGAAAAATATTCTTATATACATAGTTATATACATAGAATTGAGACAAGTAAGCTGCAGACATTCAACTGTTATTTGTTCAAAAAAAGATATAGCATGAAAAATAGTTGATGCATGTTTCAATAAAATTCACCACATTGGCTGCTAATCAATACTTGTGACAAAGTTCTTAAACGTATTGAAAAGCATGTTGGGTTAGTTATGATTTGAAAAAAAACGTTCTTTTCTCTGATGCGTCTGTTGTTGTATTTTTTGGGCTCAGCCTGACAGAAATAGTCAAAGCTTGCTAACCTCTCTTGGTGGGGCAATTTTTGTGGACATCTTGTTCAAAAAAGAGAAGGCCCTTTCTTGTTTCAGCATAACAATTCTCCCGTGAAAGAAGTGAGGTCCGTAAAGCAATGGTGTAAATTGGTTTACTGACTGCGAGCCAGGCCTAGTCATCTAAAATTAGTGCCCAAACTCACTCACTAACAAACCCAGAGTTGTCCATTGGACTGCCAGTTGGTGTAGCATGGTTCATCCAAAGAAAGACATTTCATTGTAGAACTTTACACCACTCCAGCCTTGCGTGTAGTTGTTTAGCTACAGAAACCCATTTCATAAAGCTTCTAATGAACAGTTATTTGGCTGATGTTGCTTTCAGAGGCAATTTGGAACTCAGTAGTGTCCAGTCAAGGACGCTTTGTGTGATATGGTTCTGTTACATGGCATTACATGGCATGGAAAAAGCGCTTTATGTGCTGAATTTTGCTGTTTCGTCCATATAACGAACAAATGCAAAATTGGACGAAAGAAACATTTGTTCATAGCTGCGGCCGCCATTTTAATTACACTAAAAGAAGGAGAATCTCTGCATCTTAATTCAGCTTCCTCTACGTGTTTATTTCTTGTTTCCATGGCAACCCGGATGGACAGATAGGATTTCCAAAAATGTTCTGAAGTTGGTCAAATACATAAAACCACTAACACAAAAACCAACACAAACTTTCCGCTGGCTCCCAAGCCTACTTTTTACACAGAACCCTCACTGACATTAAGCTGTACCTTATTGATTTGGATCCGCCTATAATTCTCTTCTTACGACGAATGAGTGGACTGATACCACACACAGCAGATATACCACCTGGGAAATAAGGAATACATTTTCTATATCAAAATTGTGCTGACAATAGAAAACGATTGTATTCATTAAACTCATTCCTCTAAATTACTAATATATCTTTGAAATATCTTTTCAATTGAAGTTCCCTTATGGGAGCTTCACTTATAGAACTCTAACCTATAATTTTGTTACATAAAGACCTATTTAGTTATGCAATCAATTAATTTCAGATTGTTTTCCCCTGGAAATAAAGGACACCATAAAACACAAGTTGTAGGTTTCTGGCATGCCTGAGAACTTTTAGGCCCCAGCTACCTGGAGCCTACCCTTGTGGGACACGGCCAGGACCGCGGACTGACCACAATGGGGGTACCTGCTGACATTGCAGGAAACACCCCGATTTTAATGGGAAATAGGTGGGGGAGTCAAGACCCTGCTTCCGTGACCCAGAGGATTTGGGTGTTGACCCAGAGAAGTAGTTCTCCGGGCCAAACTCAGAGAGTTCCCAGGTATGGAGTCTGAGCACTTCATCTACAAAAATGTATCCCTGTGTGAAAACCTGAATTCTTTTTTTGAGTGGTCTTCTTTTCGACATAGTCACAGATGACTCCAGCATCCTCATTGTGCCAACAGTTATGGATTCCGCTGTCCTGTTTCCTGCATTCTGCTAATGTGTTTTCTTTTCCACTGCACTCCACATTATCAAGGTGAATTGGTCCTTCTCCTTCACCAAAATATGCCATTATTCTTGCTTTGGCAGGTCCCCTGCATTAGAAATGGAAAAATGTCCTAGTTAACACTTGGAAAAAAAATAGTAAAGAAAAATATAAATATCATTCAGTGCTTTTTACTTGTAGACTCTGCTAGCAAACTGGTAGTGTTTCATTTCCTTACAAACAGATTTAAAGTATAAGACACAATCAATCCCAGATTGATGACAAACCTAAATGAATATAAAAACATTATACTTACACATGCATCTACAAAAATAATATAATACAGAGTGATAAAAAAGTTGAGTAAATAATGTATAAATAATGTTATGAGCCAACTTTATTTAGTAGTAATATTGATAAAACTGCCTTCTACAGTAACATTCTTTTTTATATAGATTGTTTTTTACATAACAACGCAGGTTAGTTCATGGAAGAAAGTTCTTTAAAGACATGGTTCATGCTCAATAGCAGGCAATAAATTTACACAAATAACTCCACCTGTGGCCAAGCTGCCTGCAAACCACAACAGCATCATTGTCTGTCCAACCATCGTCACACACGCTGCCCCATTCTCCATTGAGAAAAACCTCCACTCTACCTTCTTTAGTGTTTTCCCCGTCCACCAGGCGTATAAGGGTTCCTGGAAATGATCAAAGTCACTTGGGTATGACGCACACACAAGTGCAAAATATGTACTCTAAGGTGAAGCTGGAACAATAGCACAGAGTGTAAATTTATGTCCCAGAATATATAAAAATTCAATAAGAGAAAGTAGTAGAAAAAGAAGCTGGCTATAAATTTTTACAGAACACAGATCAGATCTCACCTAGAACATTGTGTGCAGTTCTGGAGTTCAGAGAAGGCTTACTAAAATGGTGAGAGGTTTGCAGGATAAAACTTTATCAGGAGAGAACAGAGAGGGGTGTGATGGAGACATTTTATGACATCTGGCAAAGTACAGGATGGAAGTTTATTTCAGAAGAGAGAATATGCGGTAATAATTTAAAAATAGAGGGTCGAAGGTTTAGATGTAACATACGGAGGTTTTACTTTCCAGAGAGGGGGGAAGATACAATGAGTTGCATGAATTTAAACATGCATTGGACATATCCAGGCTATCAGAAATAAAAAAGAATAAGGTCCAATCAACGTTTCTATAGATTTCTATATTATTGTTGAATTAAACACCATTGACATCTGATTTCCTGATTCTTACACGGTGTGATTCCAATAACTGCTGTGGCACAAAGTCCAGATACATTACCAGAAGGTATGTTCATGATATCATTGCTGTCATTTGAACATTTCACCCCAACATCTTCAGAATGTGAGCAGTCGTGCTGACCCCAGTTACTGTGGGAACATTGTAAAACAGAGTGCTCCACACCAGTGCAGGCAACATCATCCAGAAATATGAACCCTTCTCCAGGACCAAATTCTCCTTTTGATGCCAGACTAGAAGGACCACTGCGGAGATGAAATATTGAAGACGCATGTTAACATATACTCGTAACTCTTTGTCTTCCATAAATCAAATTAACATTTGAAATATATGAGACAAATAATAAAGGCCCTAAACATGTTTGAGACATTGTTTTAATTGGTCAATTCTAAAAGAACAGTTACTACATCCCCCCGAATATTAACTCTTATAAAGCCAGCTGAGTGGATTTGAGTGGCTCCAGTCACACGTCTTCATTCATGGTAACTGAGGTACGGACACATTGTTTCCATATTTTGTGTTTTTGGTTCCTATGTTTTCAGCAGCGACTTATAAAGAGTATAAAAAGTGCAGAGTATTCACTATACTAAAAATGTAATTTGCCCTTAGGGCTTTCCCTAAAGCTTCACCTATGCAACTAAATAAATCAGGAATAGTCTCTTGTAACAAACCTGAATCCCAGTTGCCTGCAGACTACCTGGGTATTGAACTCTGTCCATCCGTCATCACACACTGACCCCCAGTCTCCTTTGTAATATACTTGCACCCTCCCTTCACCAGCATTTTTTCCTCCAGATAATCTTACTGAGCCATCTGAAATCATATACAATACATAAATGAAATGTAATATCCACTTTATGTAATATTAAACTACATTTCACCACGGGTAATTCATTTATTACTTAACCCCTTAAGGACAATGGGCGGTCCCTGAACCCATTGAAAACAATGCATTTTGAGCCCGTACATGTACGGGCTTTGTCATTAAGGGGTTAAAACTACATTATTCTCACCTACAACACTGTATTACTCACCTGTGTAGGGATCGCAGGATACACCAGCGTCCTCAATGTGGTCACAGTTGTGATGCTCCCACTCATTTTTCTGGCACAAGTCCAATGACTGCTCATTTCCTAGGCACTCCACTTCATCCAGCAGGATAGGCCCAGACCCTTGACCATAGTGAGCCCAGACCATGGCCTTCGGCTTTCCACTGAAAAGACCCAATCAATTCTGTTTTTATTTCATTGAATTAAAGGTTTATTAAAGGTTTATTCACTTGAAAGACTCTTGAAAACCTGGAGTTACCCATTGGCAGAGACAGAAAGCCAAAATAAATGGCATCCTTTGTGCATCTTCAGCAGGAATCAGAGGGCAAATTTACATTTTCACATACCACAGCTGACCTGAGAACACATTGACTTCAAAGGGGATACAATTCTGAATGTGCCCGTGAGGGAAATTCTTGATGCAATGCCTCATATGCCAATGGGCCACATAGTTCTACTCAACAAGTGGTAGACATGTTCAGAGTAGTAAGCAAATCTCAGGTTGGGTTGTGTGTAGTCAAGGGGTCAGGGGTGCATTCAGGCCATAAAAAAGAGATAAAAGGCCCATCTTTGATGACTTAACTTAGGTATGGGCACTACTAAGCCGCTCGGTACATTTTGACCAGTACATAATCTAAACTAGTATTCTATTTTTTAATAACCCATAAAAATCAGAGATACACCAAGAATAATAAATAAAAAATGTTTAATGTATAGTTGGTTTTGAGTACTCTTTACAAAGAGCCCATCCTGCGTCGTAGTGACAGGTCCACTAGAGTCCAAATATTTACAGTACTGATATTTGAAATGTTTGTGTTAATTCCCTTTTATTACCTTTGTATTTCCATTAAATGCCTTTTGCATGACTAACCCAAGCAGTAAATGTGTTCAGCTCTTGAAAGGTGTGGGTTGCATTGACTACAGCTGAGTTAACGCACTTCTGGGCAAGTATCTTGAACAGACCTATTCATTTCATACACACACTAGATGAGAAATTCCCAGCTGGAGTTTATCATAGAGAAGAGGGAAGAGGATAACTAAGGACAAGAGAGAAACTGTGACTCATGACCTTTATAGCAGGCAAGCAGACTTTGTTACTATAGCATGGGATTGCATGAATAATATAGTTTACTGTGTGTTCATATTGGAGCTCTATTGTGTAATTTTAGGCTCAAAGTTCACAGTGTAGGATCTATGAAGTGATCTTTAACCTATTCATGCCTGAAGTATTAAAAAATGAAAAACTTGTACCTGGCGCTGGCTAATCTAAGAGCCAATCTGCTGTCATGCAGGTTTCAAATGCTATTACACACACATATAGATATTTATTGAGATATTGAGATGTTTAATTTTTTATGCGCATGCCACATGCCTAATTTACTGTGTTATTCTGAGATTGTGTTAATGGTAAACTGACACACTTTATCACAATATGGAGTAATAGATAAATATTGGTCGTGTACCACAAACAAAATCTTACCTGAATCCTAACTGTCTACAGACAACCTCAGCATCTTTGTCATCCCAGTGATCATCGCAAATGGTTCCCCATCGTCCATCGTGGAAAACCTCCACACGGCCCTCAAAGGGTTCTTTTCCTCCCACTAACCTGATAGGGGGCTTCAAACCTGCTCTTCAGAGAAGGAAAATGAAGACTTTATGAGCAGGAATGCCTACTTGTTTTTTAAATGAATCAGTCTATACAGAGTGCAGACTAATGCTCTGCGTAGCTGAAGTGTAACTTGTGAAGGTTAGCAGTCCTAGTATGAGATATGCTTAACGCGTGCATTAACATTAAACATTATCTCAGCAACTGTAAAGAGATCAGAACATAATATCCCAGAATAATCCAGATGCAAAAGGTCATAACCTACATCATAGTAAGCCAAGAGCAAAAGTCATAACCTATATCATAATAAGCCAAGAGCAAAAGTCATAACCTATAGCATAGCAAGCTGTTCGTAAAAAGCCATTACCTCTATGATAGTAAGCCAGGAGTAACGAGTCATAACCTTTTTCATAGTTTCAGCATAAATGCGTGATTTGTAACCACCTTGGGCAGTTTAGAGGGAGAGTCTAGTGTCCCATCGAGGACACCAATAATGCATATTAAAGGACTTTGTAAGTACACACATATTTATTATGTAACGGGAAAATAAGTACTCGAGGGCTTCAGTGTACCGCCTCTTCTGTGGTCCTATTTTTTTGCACCACATCCAATTGATGTCAGGAAAGCGTTCCCAAAGAGATCAATGGGAGCTCCTTCCACACATACTGTGTTGTGCGAGCCAGTGCTGGCTGGTGGTAAGTTTAGTGCTTATGAGCTTTGGCAACCTGGAAGCTGAAGAGCTGGGAACGAAAAAGAGGCAGGTGCATATGGGGATTCTCATTTGCAAGGGGGCAAAATGGTAATTTAAAGAGGACCTCTCAGCCACCATATGTATTAAAGTGCAAATGATGGTTGGAGTGTCCCAGCAACGAAAAATTCTATGGAAAACATATTTCCAATTCAATAGAACATTATTTTTTGTTGTTTTGTTTTCTACAGTTATTTCTCAAAGTGGCAGAAACATAAGAACCTTCCCCAAGAATATATGTAATTTTCAGTTGGCAGTATGTGCTAAGGAATTACCTTCAGGAGGAGAGCAGGTGACGGCGGCGATTGACCCGTACATGCATTCTTTGCTGTATGCTGGGGTGTAAGTGCAGTGCAGCAAAGCTTTCTCATCCCCTCTGCAGTTGGCTGCATGGAGGTGAACCGTAGTCATCAGTGACCCAAAACCAATACTCTCCTTGGCAGTGCCAATTTCACTGGATAAGGGCAAATGTAATAAACATATATCATCCAACAGACCAACACAAGAAGTTGGGAAAAGCATGTTTAGATGTGTAGCGTTATGTTGTTATACATACATTTGACTCACCTTTGTTTCTTTAAATAAGTAATTTGTAGAGGTCATTGACAAAGGGATGAATGAGCATAAATCAAACGTTCTGGGATTCTCGTAAAGCTGACTAGAATTTGCTGTTTGCTGGAGAAACTTTAGCTGGGACGTTTAATGCTTGTGGGAGGAATATGTCAGGGAGTAGGTGACTAGGAGAACATTAAGAGGTACTAACCTTATCCCAAGCTGCCTGCAGACCACACTAGCATCCCAGTGTGTCCAGTGATCTGCACAGATAGTTCCCCAGAGCCCATGTAAGTACACATTCACTTCATCTGCGTTACCAGAATGACTACGTACAAGTCGAAGAGCACCTACGGGGAAAGAAAGACGTGTTTACTAAGTTATTTTTATTATCAATTTAGTAGCATGTTACAATCTAAAAAGTTGGGATATTAAGTACAGTAAAAACACCTAACTGTGGTACCCTACCCCCTTTTTTGTTCACTTGTTACAGAAAACAGCACATGGCACATCGCTTATCATTTACCATATTACCCCTATTCCTCTCTCCACCTACTAACACTTTTACAGCATTGTTAATCCTCCCTTTAAGCAATGGGAAAACATTATGGCAAATGAATCATTACCCTGGGTTATCAATAAAAATGCTAAGATTATTGTTTTTAAGGAGCACCCAGGCAGAATTAGCTATGCTATTCTAGGACACTGCATGCTTGCTATCATTTTCCCCATGCCTGCCGGTGCCCTTCGTACCCTGGCTGCAGTCGCAGTGAGCCCAGCTGATAGATCCGGAGTTTTGCCGATAGAAGCACCAGGGTGTAACTCCTCCATCAGGATTCCTGCAGTGGTTGTGGTCCCCAAGCCCCTGACCCGGGTACTGCTGTACATAATCAGGGAACTCTGACCACTTTAGGCAGTCTTCTCCAGTCTCGGTCACTGAGATGGAACCATTGTAGTACCCCAGAGAAGACACCCCTTCAGAACAAAGATTGTAACCTAGAAGCACAAAGTATATACAGAATGTCATTTTTACCTGAACTACCCAACAATCGATGCAACGGGCTATAAATGTATCATCATGCATGCTCTTCCTCTTTGTAATGATATTTGTTGGGTCTCTAGCAGCAAATAGATATTAAAAGGCTACAAACTCTAGCCTGCGAATAAACCTATTTTTATGCCACTTGGAGGCATCATCACATTAAAAAAAACAAGTTTCTTTTTTCTTACAACTATGGTCTCTAAGGAATCAAAAAGTGACATACACTATGTCCTTATCCAAACTTCTCCATCTAGAAGTTTGGAAGTGCTTAGGAAATGTTGAACTCATGTTAATTGGCAACACAATCATTCTTTAAAGACTTCCATATTGGGAAACCATATTTTATTTTGTCCACTCTCTGTTTGCAAAAGAAATACTTTCTCTTAATTCATTCTGGCGTTCAAGATCTGTACATCTGTGATATATATATCATATTTCTTATAATGTTATTATATGGTATTTACAAGTGACAAAAATAAAATGCCCTACGACACATTTCATCATATAAGTAACTATTTAGCCAGATATTTCATGCTTTTTCCTACATTATCATTCTATTCGATAAAATGTGATATGCCAATTTTATACGGTTTTCTAGCACAAAAATGATATCTGATATAAAGGGGACCTCTAGAGATTTCCACGTCCTAGCTATTGCCACTTTGGTGGCTATAAACCAATGTACGGTATTATACATTTCTATTGACCTGCCTTGAATTGAGCTAGAAGGAAATGGAACAATGTAATTTCTGACAAATAAGGCCAAGAGACAATTGAGATTACATATTATTATTATTATTATTATTATTATTATTATTATTTCTATACATGACTTTATAAGGGCTTTATGTTTGTTATGTAAAATTCACAGCATCTGCAACACAGCATCTGAAGTTGTGGCCACCTACAGAGAATAACCACTGGGTACTTCAGTACTAAGAGGTTAACATTTAATGCTTAAATTAAAATTTCACTGTAATTATGATTCACAGCAGAGAATTAATTGACCTGTATGTTCTTCACAGTCTGCAGAAATTACTTAATCCTGACTTCTACTTAATCACGTAGAAACTCTAATTCTGCTGTTTTTAAATACTTTTCATGCTCCTTTTAATTAGACGTGGCATCCCAATTGAAATGCCTTAATCATGATATTGTAGGCCTGATAAAGCTGGAAAGCTAATTCGATCCTATATCTCATAGGAACACCGGCCCACTAAAAACGATCGTCCTTGAGACCAATAACGCCATATGTGTTTATTCTTCTTAGCTGGACCATAATATTTTGTCTTCTTCTAGATCAAAAATCAGAGGAATCTTGAACTTTTGGAGTTTGTTGCAAAATGATAAATGTGTGAGTCATCCTAACAATCCGTGCTGACTGGCTCATTATACCACGGTTCCTGCTCTAGGCCTGACCCATGAAAACCCCCCAGTCAACTCTCAGGTTCTATCCCAAGCTGCTTGTCCTCTGTTCTGAATGAGGAACATGACATCGTGTCACAAGCGGCATGGGAGAAGAAGAGCTAATGGGGCCAGCCAGACACAGACCTCCATAATGTAAATCTTTGACCTCTTCATGAAGAAGCGGGACACTGCGGAGAGCCTGATTGTCCAATAATCCAGTAACTAGCTTTTTTTTCTGATAACATGAGGTCAGGGAGTTTGTTTCTTTACTATTTTAGCTGGTTATAATTGATTTATGTTAAAGCAAATAAAAATAAGTACAAAGTATGGAGAAAAGAACAAGAAGAAAGCATACTTGTCAAGCAAAGTGAAACCAACAAGTTCTTACCTGTAGGTTGAAGCAGCTTTTGGCCATTGATAGAATTTTCGATATCCTAGGAATTCATGCAAAAATAAATATAATATAGGAAGAAAAAAGAGCTATAAACAGATAAGTAAAAAGAAGATACATCTATTATTCTCAATTATAGATTTATCTGCAGTCTGTGAGCAAGTGTAGCATGAGGCTCAGAATGGACTTGCTAGCCATAAACCTTCAATGCACCACCTGGCTGCATGTTTCTTATCCCAGAATTAAAGACATAATCAAAGTGTCCTACTGATTTGCCGGCTCACCACTTTAACCTTAGAAAAGTGTCCCTATCGAGAGTCTGTGGTTAGTCTACCTGTACCACTACCGCTTCACTGTTCCTCCTTGTTTTATGCTTTGCTTAACAATTGCAGAAGGAAGCAGGCTGGCATGCAAAGTTGTTATTAGTTCAGCTAACCCAATGAAACTGCTCACTTCCGTCACTGTTTATCGTAGCTTGTTTATTGTAATAGATGTGTACCTGTGAGTACACTGACTGGTGAGGAGGAAGAAATGTAAATATGCAGGGCCAGATTAACCAGGAGGCAAAAGGAACAATTGCTCCAAGGCCCTGGAGTGGTAGGGGGTCCTGAGTCCCCATCCTTAACTAGACTTACTTGATTTGCAATAGCCTGAGGTGCTCTTGTGCTGTGAAAAGCTGGGTTGCCTATGGGCTCTGGATTAATGTGAGTCACTGGCAGAGAGAAGCAGGCTATACGTTAGGGAGGTACTGCCCAATTAGCCTAGTCTAGAGCAAGCTCCTCTCTCCCAGAGTCCATTTGCAGCGGAAGAGCTTTAGGTGACAAAGTGTGCTCTGATTGATTATTAAGCCTTTCAACTGTTCCCTTGCTTCTCTGCCCTCCATTTCTTTTCCCATGTTACATAGGCTTGCGTGCCGAGTCTGTGCAGGAGCTTGTACCCATACCTGGGAACTTTCCTAGTATAGACCAAAGACTCCAGGTGAAGCGCTGCTTCTCTCCGCGTTGCAGCACTACCCACTCCCACCCATTTCCCCATTAACAATCGTATCTGTCCAGCAACATTGGCAGGACCACTGCCCACTGACGCCAGCGGGACCTCCTACCCACAATGGGTACTCTAAGTAGCCGGAACCAAAAGTTCCCATGTATGCTTGTACCCTGCTGGTACTACAAGACTACAAGGAAATGTCCTGATAGCAATTTTTGATCAGTTCTTTCCACTCCTGTAGATATGTAATATTATGTTATTATACATTATATTTTTGGCCCATGTGCTGAAACATGGCTTGCCCATGTTCCGTGGCCAGGCCCTAGATTAGGTGGGGCATAATGGGATGACAATGCTTAATATGAAGAGAGTGTGAAATTATGAAGGAATGTAGAGGAATCTGGAAGAAACTGTTTTTTATTGTTTTGTTCTAGAGGTATTATTTCATGTCGACATAGAGAAATAGTTAGGTGCAAGAAAAGAGGCACCTTTTTTGGTATTCCTGGGCCCCAAGCACCTTAATGCAGTCCCATGATCATAGGCAGAGAAAGGAGGATGGGGATGGACAAAAGTGAATGAATAAGTGAATGAACAAGGAACCTGAAAATTAAAAATGTGCATGAGTAAGGAACCACTCAGAAAATTTAAAATTAAAGATCTGTCCCTGAAAAATTGAAGCCAATGAACTGTATACAAAGGAACAAATTTGGTAATTGAGAGAGAACATTAAACTGCATCACGTTAGATTGTGTTTAAAGGCTATTGCAGTCAGATAACGTTAACTTGGATAAATGTATATTTTTCTCCTTTGGCACAAAATATAGGGCTTATACAATAATGCAGGTTAGCATTAATAAAAGCATTGCTTAATATAATTTTGTTCCAATAAACTTCCTTTATCGGTAGACTAGGAGGCGACCATTGCAGTCATGGGATATTTTGGGTGACTTTCCCTGCTGAAACGCTACACTGGGATTATTCTTTATGGCAATGCAAATGAAGTCCATTCCTCCAAAGACTTTTATTTTGTAACAATGCACCCTCTTAACTGGCTACTGTAAAAGCAAAGAGAAACAAAGACAAAGGTCAATTGGGGTTTTACTTTTATCAATGTAACCTTAAGAAATTGAATGTCGTCATCCCTTATCTTGTTGTTTTGGAACAGTGTTGTGTCACACACATAGTATCCTCAAGTTATGTCTATAAAGAACTCAAACCTTGAAAAAGGGGCAGGATCAAAACCTGAGAGCAGAAGTGCCACAAGGGTGATCCATGAATACCTTGTAATAGATGGCCCAAATGTATGAACCTTTCAATGTTTTTATTGCCGTGTGTGCACTATTAATACATCCTAATAAAAAGGCCAGCCCAGCACGGGGGACATTGCACAAACATTTTTAACAAATCGTAAAACAGAAATCCTGTGTGTCTAACAGTTTTCCATACACGGTGTAACAAGACACTATGCCACATTTCATCGCTGTCTCTTAAACATCCTAGACAGCACTTAAAAAGGTGCATGCCCTATGTATATGGAACCTTTGATGTATAAAGTAGAAATATCCCTTTATGGAAAGTAAATAATTTATTAAAAACTTTTAATTTACGTATTAAGAACAAATCAGTGTCATTGTTGAGGATTAGCTCAATATTGCATGTTGCCTGGGAGCAATGTCACTGATCTAAGGACAGGAGCAAGGAATTTTCAGATGCAGATTCCAAAGATAATTCATTCCTAGCCCTACCCAACACATGCGCTTTTAAGGATTCATCAATGAAAATGTGCCATAGCCTGGAATTTAACCCTCTGGTTGCTTTCCATTATCCTGTTTGTAACGATGCCCCGTCACTCAATATATCTCTTGCCGCATTTCTGCATAGATTGTCAGCAACCTTATTAAAATATTAGATCTTTTATACATGATACATTGTGGCCCTTGCAGATTTCTCCATATTTCTGCAATGCTGCTGCCTGCCTTCATTCCAGTGTTAAGGGAGGAAAGCATCATCTAGGAAAAAATCTTTTTTATGCTTTTCTAATTTTTTTTTTATTTTAGTGTTTGGTTTTCGAGCTGAATCACAAAGCAGGTATACTTGTATAGGTTAATCGTATCCCGGGAAAACAGACGGCCATTAATTAACCAAAGGTTGACTATCCAAAAGAACAGGATACTGTGATCATTAGCTGGACAAAGTCCGACATGCTGCTCTTTTACAGCCAGTGACTTATTAAAAGGGGATATGGCTTTGTAATAAATTCTTACCTCAAATACTCCAAAATGAGAGCAAACACCCAAGAAAATGACCAGCACTTTCTGCATGTCCGCCGGTTTCATGTCTGCCTAGGGGAGAGGTCCTGCTGGCCTCCTGACACTTTTCTTTGCAGTGGGGTCAATTCTTCATTCAGGTCCTGATCACAAGGCTGCAGGCTGGGCTGTGACACCATCAGCAATGCTTTGTTACTGGTGTGGAATACATTATGTTTACCAGAAGCATGCTGACATCACTGGTCCTAGCAGAGATGTGGGATTATCACCATCAGGAGAGGCAGAAGGCAAGTGCAGGCTAGCAGTGATTCGGATCTGAATGTCTGTCTGCTAACATCTCCTCCCACTACTCTGGGCTTTTTTCAAACCACCTCCTCCACCCGGCCATTCTTTTTAAGACCGTACTCTCACCCTACTTCCCCACCCTCTCTTTCTATATTAGCCAATGTCAATACGTCATTAACCTAGTATAGTATTTTGCCTTTGTTTACTTACACTCCTACTCGCCAAAGCCTATTAACCTATATCGTACCTGGTTTAGTGAGTCTGCCACTTTGTCAGTTAAACACCAAAATAAATAAAACAAGACAGTAGTCAAGTGTTATATAGTAAAGTACAAATATGTTACAATGTTATTTCTTAAAGGGGAACTGTCCTCATCACAGCTTCACATAAGTACATTTGTTACAAAGACATATAGCTTGTGCTGTCTGTTTGAGCGACTTAAATAGGAAAGGTGTGATCCGTGGAGTTATGGTCCTTCACCTCGCCCACCATTACAATGGCTGCCTGTTCCAATCAATAACAATCAGCAACTTAACGGTAGGGCATAGATAACTTAATGCAGATCCTCAAAACAGGAAGTAAATATAGTTGCTCCCATGGTATACACATAAGTTAGGCTCACAACACTGGCTTTTGTATTTGTAGACATCATAAGTCAGGTTTATTTAATGTAAACAGCAGTGCTTTGTCGATGACAGATCCTCTTTAAGCAATCATGTGCAATTCCCAATGCCCAATCCGGTCCTGGAAAACAGTTCTCTCACCCTATATAATAAATTAATACATACTATCAAATTGCAGAATAGACAAAGTTGAAATTGCAGAATCTTGGTAGAAAAAGCCTTAAAGAGGCATTCTTTTACCTCTCAAATATATTTTTTGTTGATTGTTTTAGGTGACTTTTCCTTTAATCTTCAGTGTCACACAGACTATGCCCAACTCTACACTTATTTTATTATAGGTTTGCCTTGAAAAGTGGTGCTTTAATGCTTTATACACTAAATCCTGTCAATTCCCATGGTCATCTTTTCATCTATTTAGCAAAGTGCAGAGTTGCTACACTGAAACTTTGTTCTTGCTATTAAAAGCCGTAACAGAGCCAATTGTCTTCTTTTCGGAACATAAACAGAAAATAATATGATATTGCACTTTTATATAATATTATGTTTTGTTGGAAACCTTTCGATGACACCCTCTGTCATGAGAAGACATAAATAGAGGTCTGGGACCACTTATGGCTTTGTTGTGGCATTAGTTGATATTCTTCACAATAGCAGGGAGGGTTGGTTGCCCCAAAAGATACTTGAAATGTACTTCAAGAGGGTAGGACTAGGGGGTAGAAAGCAGATGGGTCTTGTAAGGGAGTGGGTGAGGCCCAGTGCAGCTCCCCTACTCCAGGCGGAATAGAGGGAGCTCCCAGAAATGTTCACAGATTTTCTGCACAACCAAATCCAGACAGTGTTTGGCTGGTTGCCTCACAAATGTCAAGGTTGTTAGATTACAGGGTAACTTACAGTGCAACAAAGAACAAAACAAAAAGAAGGCGGTAATAATAAACATGATCAAAAGCCTGATAGCCTACAGTATATTAATGAATAGATGTCATGAGTGTCACCTCATAGTGCATGATAACCCATCAATTGATAGGGACAGATATTTTGAGCTATTAGCTTATGAACAACAATTTATTATACAAAATGAAAATAATGCGTTAAGAGAAAGGAGAAAAAAGGAAAAGGATAGGGAAGCGGTAATCAGATTGCTGCCGTATCTTGATGGAAACCAGGAGAGCCAGAGACCCCATGTTTCTGTAAGTTTAACAGAGAATCATGAAGGTATACAGTGAGCTGATCCATTTCCTGTGATTTGGATATAAATTGTTTGGGATAGCTGGGGATAGTAAGTTGTTTCCATACTTGTGCAAGAGCTCCAAAGGCCCCAACGTGGTCCTCGCCACAGGATGATTTTCAATCTTCATGAGATCATCCCGAGGCTTGGACAACAGGAGGTGCCAAGGCTCCAGCAGAAATGGTTTCTGAATAACCTCACTAATCAAACAGCAGATATAACCCTTTTAGATTGGTAGGTCCACCAGCAATGGGGGTTCCATTCCTTTTTCCAATACATTCCAATACAAAATGATACATATGTCCCAAAGTTGTGGGAGTGCGGTGCCATCGGAGAAATGTTTTGTAACCTTGTTCTTTGTAGGAGAAACATATGGAGACTTTCGAGGTTGCTTCCCAGATATCTGACCACTCTCTGAGGTCAAGTGTTGTGACCAGAGTTCTTAGAGTTCAATATATTTCAGTTGGGATAGGAAATTTAGGGTTTTGAGGTTTGCATAAGTGATTGTGATGGTGCCCATTAATTTTGGGACCCTAAGCAGTGATTTTCATACCAAGTTTTCTTAGTGAGGCCTGCCTATTTGATTTGAGGGTCTGAGGCTGAATTGAGGATAATGGAAGAAGTCCTTTGCTGAGAGCATGGCCAAGAACTGAAGTAAAAGCTATGACCTTCCTATCGTGATCTGCCAATTTGCCAAACATTATGCAGAGCTGCTTGGCTCCTTCTCTTTGATGAAACTGCACATAACCCTAAAATGTAACTCATAGTACGTGACCAGGAAAGCTATATTTTCATTTTTAGTTAAATCTTTGGGCATTTGCATCTTTTTTTTTTATTCTCAGTGACATTTTTGAAAAGAACAAATGCATGCATTTTTTGCCATATAAAGACCTTATAAATGGCATATTTAAGACATTTCTCATCACATTTTATAATACTTTATTTCAATAATAAAATAAACCAACCATCTGTTGCTTTTTAAGAGGAGACAACAATTGTCACTACTATAATTTTAATGAATTGCACAAAATGATGTGTGAAAGGGAGAATATTTTATGTACTTTTTTGGAAAATAAAAATCCAACTTTTTTTTTAAACAATATTAAATAATGGAGATAATTGTTTGAGATTCTGATCTCATTTTTTTTCTCATGGTTATGACATCATTAAATAACTGTGCTATACAGTACAAATCATTGTGTGAAGAAAACTAGGGAGAATCATATACAGTATATAGTAAACTATGCTACTGAGTTTTTAAATTTATAGATACATTTTTACAATGAAATACATGTGTAAGTGCATGGTGCTTTTTAATTAATAAAATCTAAAGTATATAATATGTAACATTCTATCAAATATAAATTATAATATGATAAAAATTATTCTATATGTTAACCCATGATGTTAGCATTTTTGTACAGACTGGCCTTGCTTAAGCACAGGGAACAAGCAGCAGTAAACTGGGGTGCCTGCTTTTTACCCTGATTCCAATGACAAGAGGCAACAAAACTAATTGACCCTCCATTACTTTAAGTTTACAAAAGCTCTGAAGCAAATACACTGGATATCTAAATGTATCTGGATGATAGAGGACCTGGTTCGCATGGGTTGGAGGCAAGGACACCCGATGACTTCTTGCAGAAAGCAGGGATAGTAGGTATATCTATGTTATAGTGATGTTATTGGCTGTATTTGTATCAGATTGTACGTGTTACCTAATTTCCATTCATCAACCTGTACATGTTGATGATGTTAAGACATCAAAAGCTAGATGTGGAGGATTTTGCTGTAATGCGCATCGCCAATCTGTATGTATATGATGGGTAAATATCTGCTTCATGCATGTTTATGGTGGGGTATTTAAAAAGTTTTGACCTTTTTACTCCTGGGTCTCTGAGAAAAAATCTTGTTTTAATGTAAAGTAAAAGAATCTGGCTCCAGGTGTCCTGAGAAAATCAGATGATGTCTATCTGGCAAGAGGAATTACCACCATAATTTGATATTCTTTTTTTATCATTGTAAGGAATATGTATACTATGTATGAGCACCTGACCATTACACCAACAGGGACTTTTAGGATATCACATTCTAAATATATAGACTTTAATATGTAGTTGTTCCCCTTGTTGCAGCTATACCAGCTTCCACTTTTCTGTGAAAGCTTTCCACAATACTTTAGAGTGTATCTGTGGGAATTTTTGCCCATTTATCCAGTAGAGCATTTGTGTGGTTAGGCATTGATGTTTGACGAGAAGGTCTGGCAATCTCCATTCCAATCAATCCCAAAGGTGTTCGATGGGGTTAGAGTCAAGGCTCTGTGCGGGCCAGTCAAGTTCTTCCAAACTTATCCAACCATGTCTTTATGGACCTTGCTTTATGCACTAGGGCACAGTCATGCTGGAATAGAAATGGGACTTAACTTAACTGTTCCCACAAAGTTGTAAGCATAGCATGACCAACATGTCTTGGTATGCTGAATCATTAAGATTTCCCTTCAATGGAAGCAAGGGGCTAAGCCCAATTCCTGATAAACAGCCCCATATCCTTATCCCTCCTCCACCAAACTTCAATGCAGTCAGGCAGGTAATATTCTCCTGGCACCCGCAAAACCCAGACTCGCCCATTAGACTGCCAAACAGAGAAGCGTGGTTTGTCACTCTGCAGAACACGTTTCCACTGCTTCAGAGTCCAGTGGAGGAGTGCTTTACACCACTTGATCCAGTGCTTGGCATTGTACTTGGTGATGTGAGGTTTGCATGCAGCTGCTCAGTCATGGAAATCCATTCCATGAGGGTCCCGTCCGCACAGTTTTTTTTTTATTAATGCCAGTGGAAGTTTAGAACTTTTCAGCTATGGAATCACAAGAGCTTTGGTGACTTTTATGCACCATCCACATCACCCTAACTTGTGTGGTCTTCCACTTTGTGGCTAAGTTGCTTCTTTTCCTAAACGCTTCCACTTTCCGATAATATCCCTTACAGTTGACCGCGGAATATCTAGCAGGGATGAAATTTCACTTATTGACTTATTGCAAAGATGGCATCCTATCACAGTACCGTGCTTAAATTCACTGAGCTCCTCAGGACGACCCATTTTTTTCACATATGTTTATAAAGGGGTCTGAAACACCTGAATTCAATAATCAAGAGGTGCTTCCAATACTTTTATCCATATAGTGTATTTAATATTTGCTGCAAAAAGTAGCATAAATAGTTTGTTTTTTAATTTAGAATCTAGTTCTCGCAAGCTAGAAGTCTCTTGGAGATTGGAACACGATACCTGATTGCATCATATATGATGCAGCATGCAACATAATCATGTAAATATTGATGCACAACATATAAACAATCAACTACAGTACATGTAGTGCTGCAAAAACAGTGTGGTTTCACATACAGAACCTCTGATGTCACTTAAGGCTAAGTCCAGCATTTGGTATCCAAACTCCAACTAGGAAAAGCAACACACAACTGTGGCATACACTGGACTTATTGACTCAAAATCACTTTTAAAAATTGTTTACGCAGTTGACCCTTTAACTGTGTCGCCACTCCTTGATGATCTCAGGTTATGCTGGTATTTTGGAGCAGTGCCTGGAAAACAGTGTGTGTGAAGATCATTAAGAAAGGTGAGAGAAAAGCAGATGGTATTCCAAGAAAGAGGAGAATACTTGAGACAAAAGAGCCAATTCCTCTGCCAGGCATATGGAGCATTTCAAATGGAGGTATGGGATTGTCTTTCTCTTTTCAGATGTTTTTCCTCTGTGTTTCCAACATCAGAAGTAACCAGTCATCTTAGAATATTGGAGCAGAGGCATGTTGAAGGATGCCTAAATGGAAGTGGGCTGCCTCGAGACCAATGTGCCAATGTGAGTAAGAGAGTATGAGAAAAGAAGAGAGAAAAAAACTGAAAGGGGCAAAAAGCCAGGCATTAGAGACATAGTAGCAAGATAATGTATGCATGTGTAGAAACATAAATCAAATAACCAAGTCCACCCTCTTTACATTGGATTTGTTTTGTCTTTTCATTAGGTTTCATTCGGCTGAAATAGGTTGTGGTACCCAGCTTTTACACAGACCAATTGTTCATTGGTAAGTAGGAAACTATTTTTTTTAATTTATTAATTAAAAAGGGATAATTTGTTGCGGGAGTGCTACAGTTTAAGGTACAGGGAATACTGATGCTTTATGAAGGGCCAACCTTTTAGTTACAGCTGTATCACTTATTGGATGTTACCATACGGTCTCAACCATGCATTGTGTGGGGTCAGTTCACCCAAGGAAGGTGAAATTGATACTGCGAATTCATCTGCAGACCTCTACTTTACCATTAACCTGAGACTTACATGCTGCGACTGATGTTTTGAAATCATTGGACACATGAAGATTACTGATTTTGGACTGGTTTCAAAAGTTATCTTCTGGGACACCAAGATACAAGGACCAGCAGGGACCTTTACTCATGCTGCCTCCGAGGTGAAAACGTACATTTGTAAGTATATGGACTCTGACTGTTATAATAAGGGAAGCTATAAAAATGTAAATTCATTTTGAATTTGTTCAGATAGCTGTTGATAACCTTGCCATGCCCCTGTATCGCATTAATGTCAATGGGTAAATAGATCTCTCAATGAATTGACTTTTTTTATAGTTAACCGTATAGGACGACATTAAAAACTGTCAGCAACACATTTACTCATCTTACAGAAGATGATCCAAAACATGACATAAGGTTAGAGATGAGTTACAATGAAGTGGAGGGAAATATCAAGGCAAGATGTGTTCTCCTACATTTTCTCCAAGCTTTTGTTCAACACTAGGAAAGGCCAGAAAATGAACATGGTCCCTTTGGGGTGAGGAACTTACAAAAATTAGCTGAAGGTAAAAGCCAAAGTTAAAGACCATGAAGTTCTCTCCAGCCCACACCCTGTTCATTGGCCCCAGTATGATGGAATATCTTGAAAGACACTTGCAGTAGAAGCTAATTCACCGTCAGTCGAGTCTGTCGCCTCTGGTCCAGAATGAAATGCATTCATTCCCACCTGGCCCAGTCCGCCTAGGAATGCTTTGCACTGCATATTTGTACATCAGAATTTTATTTGCTGTGGTGTCCAGGTTGTTTCAACATCTAATTTTTGCTAAGTACTCTGCTTGTTAGCCAGTGTCTGCTTCTTAAGCCCTTGTCTTTATGTTACTAAAATGAGAGAGCTTTATTTTTGTTGCAGGAAGTAACTGGAGATCTTAATTGCTTTGCCCACGAGGCGTCCCTTTTCATTTTTAAAGACCATATGCATCTCCTCTAAAGACAATCATGTCTTGCCTGGCTTGTCTTTTGTCAGCCTCAAATGAAGGGAATAAAAGCTACTAAAACTCCACAATCTTAACATATGAACATTTAGGATGGGAAGATGGACTGGAGTCTGATCTTTCTCCTGGGAAATGAGGTAAGCACAGAAAAAAAGTTGCTAAAATCACATTGATAGAGCTGCTCTTAGCCTGGCCATCCTCCTATATATTGTGTTAGTGTGTATGGGTAAATAGAACTGTGGTTTAATTGGTTTTATCCTTGTTTAAAGTTCATCAACCCACCATTTTTTTACCTTGCAAAGCTCTAAGTAGGTTTGATTGTTCATATTACTCTGTATTTCTCCACCTTTCTTACCAAGAATGAAACGTAACCATTTCATTAATAGCATGGTTCAAGAAGTACATTTCATGCAGCAGGACCTGGCCCTAGAGGAAAAAAAAAAATCACCAGTGCTAAGGATTGATATTCAAATAACCCAAACTCATGGTGTGTTATTTGACATGCTTCGTTCCAACATTCTACACATCTCCGTTCTTTATACAAAGAACACAGCCTTTCTACCAATACTTCTACAACAGGTTAGTCTGACCTTCTTCAAGGGGGAAAACCTCATCAGGTTTGTGACGCACAATGCTTCACTTTTTTATTATGTAAGCAAATGTTCGGAAATCCAGAGAAAGCGATCTTTAATATATCTGACCTCAGTTTAGACTACATCATCATATAAATATTTTTTTAACGTTTGTCCTAGCAGAGTAAAGCCGTATATTGTGGAGCTCCAGAAAATGCCTTTTGTTGAACTTAAACTTGAACCGTGTTACTTGTACCTACGGCAGAACTTTACTCTAACACCGGAATATGCTTATTTGTGAAGCATGAGTACTCTGTTTATTCAACCAGAAAAGGTTTATACATACTTTTCACATATAATTACCCAGTGATCAACCAAGAAGAAGGTTGTATGGAGGGAGTGAGAGAGAGATAGAAATGTTATGATTGTTTAATGAACGTAAGCCACAGAAAAGTCAGTTCTCTTTGTACACATTTCTGGTCTCCTGTTACTTATTTTTTTCCCATAGAAACAGAGCAGTCTCTTCCTTGCAGAAATAGTTGCAGCCACTCACAGCCCTGTGTGATGTACGGTGCTCACAGACTTAAATTACTCTGCGGTGCCAACAGCAGCAGCATAACCCCTTCCAGAATCCGTTCTGATATGGGAGGGACAGTCAATTGAAAATTCAAGTTGAGTATCTAGATTTCATGGTTGATATTTGGGAATCGCTTCAGCAATTGGTTTAGCTGTTTTGGTGGTAGTCTTCCTGCTTGCACTTCTCTGTGGAGTCCAGACTTTCTGGTTGCCTGTGTGATGATGAAAATGAAAAAAACATGTGACTTTTTAATTATGTAAGCAAATGTTTTAAAAAATCCAGAGAAAGTGGAACACATTCCTGTGTAATAATGATACATTACTATAAATGCAAATTACACTTATTACTAGATGAAAACATCCCTCTATAGATAGAACATATAATTTGCTTACTTTTTCTTAAATGCAAGCTGTATTACTGGAAATGATTTTGCAATCAGTTTACTGTACAGTGGGAATAAAAATACTAAGTACAGGCATAAGGACACAGGATCGGTGGTAGATTTTTAAAGACGTACCATTAGTAATTGGTATGTAGGTGTAATGTTCTAAAGCACAAACAGAATCCTCTTTGCACAAAGATCTTGTGACCCTTGATACAACGTGGTCATGGGCAATGCCTCATTCTTAACAAGCAGTAAATATAAGCTGCGTTACTTAAAATAATTAAATGAAACATATATTTATTAGATCCCTAACCGTTGAACACACAGGGCATTGAAACCTACACCACCTTGCAGTTTCTATTTTAATACATAATATACTTTTAGAATGCAATGCTGACATACGAATATGGGTTTTAAAATAAAAACACTATAAAAATGATTACCTCTGCTTTTTTCACACATTCGAAGAAGGTCTCAATCTCTTTGGAACAAGGGGCATCACTGAACGTGTTCTGCTTCCAACAAGCCATCATTACAGACATTTCTGTTATACATGTTGCCTCTGCAAAAGAACACAAAATTATACATGTAACGTCATGTACCCATCATATGAACATCAGTAACTGCATACATTGTTGTTACTAGGATGGTAACCTTAGGGTATGGCAACAACACAGAATAGCTTAGTCTTTGTAGGCCTTCAGAATGTATGTGGTCCTGGGCAGTGCCCTTTGTGTATTGTTTTTTTGTGATTAAGGCTATTGTTGCGAGCCACAACATTCAAGTATCTCATGGGGGCCTTCTGCCTGTTGTCAAACTCTAAAAATAACACACATGCACAAACACATCCAGACACCCACACAGATACTTACATAACACATGCACCAACACACCCAGATACTAACATAACACACACCAACACATCCAAACATCCACACAAAAACACCCAGATACCAACATTACACCCAGACATCCACACTAATACAACCAGATACTCACATAACACACAAACACATGCAGACACCCACACTAACACAACCAGATACTCACATAGCACACACACTAACCAACACACCCAGACATCCACACATCACACACACCCAGACATACCCACTAACACAGATACGTACATAACACACACAACCAAAACATCCACACTAACACAACCAGATACATAACGCACACCCACCAACACACCCACACACACTTGTGTTATATACAAGTTGTTATTGTTTATGTACAGGCCTATTTTGTTATTAAACACAAAGTGCATGTGATTGCTATCAATTACAGCGGCCGCAGCTTTCCTCACAGTACACCGGCCAACATATCAAGACTTGTGTCTAAGCAACCTATTAGTCAATATTCTGCTAAACCGGATGATTCCGTGTAAAATTAATATTTCATATTGGATACATAGTTTTGTCTCCTCACAACAATTAGTACTGGGTCTTAGAAGGTCAAAAGGCGGTATTATAGGTCTAGTATTACAGGGCGTTCTGATTTAGTAACATACAGTATGAAATCACTCCTTTCAGATGCTCGTAACAATGTGTCTGATCCACATACTATGGCGTTGCGTTGAATGTTATAAAATACAGTGAATGCAGCAACATTTTTCACATCATTAAAACACTAAGTAAACTAATTTGTTTGTGTTTTCTTTTGCAGTTTGTACACATATTGTTTTACTGCCACTAAGCTCCGATATAATCGCATATAACAAACACCCCCCCAAAAAAGGGGGAAAGCAGAGCCATCAGGTGGGAAAGACAGACACATTCCGGTCTTTGGTACTTGGGACTGTGCCTTTAAAAACGGACAGTTTCCATGTACACAGCGAACACTTTCTGTAGGACCATATAGCGAGTTCTGAGAGCACCTTACAGACACACCGAGTTTATATAACGTGCAGTGACCTCCCGGTAACCTTAAGAACCCTACGATGGCAGCACATGAAGCGCGCGTTTCTTTAAGTGCGTCAGGTGTAGCTTTATTTCCACCCACCTCCCAAGCCGGGCCTCCGATTGGCAACGGTGTCCGCCAGCGCTAAAGCCCGGGTAGGTTTTAAAACCGGCTTCCCATTCCGCCTGCTAAGCAGTTTGGCCACTTTGTTCTGCAAAGAGACTCCCTGGGACGCCATGACAGCAGAGGACACCGCAAAGGACTGTGGGAGGAAACGGTAAAACTGCGTCGCTGCTGTGGACGCGCCTTGTGGTCTGGTGACGTCATTTTCTCTGCGCTGTAACCCCGTCACCTTGAGGGTGATCTGCGGGAGTTCCTGCTGGGGTCCAGCGCTTCTACCCTTTATAAATACCCCATTAACTCCCTCTCATAGGCGAACGGACACGGCTGGGTCAGGCTTTGGAAAGATAGTTGTACCGAGGACCAAAGCAAATAGTTGTATCCTTGGGTCGCATTGAAACAACTTTGCTGCTAGAATACAGAGTTTAGTGAAAATTATATATTTGCTGAGGGTGATGGGCGTTGCAATCTACAGCAGTGGGGATGTGAAAAGAAAAAAGCTGGCATTACCCCATTATTATTTTTTATGTGTTATTTGTGTAATTTTTGTGTGTAGATTTTTTTTAACCAATTACATGCACCGAAAGCTTCAATAGACAAAGGCAAGTTGTAAGGCCTCTCCATTGTTAGCTAATCGTTTTCTGAATGATCGCTATGGTAAATACTGCCTTTTCCCTTTAGGGTTAACTTTATACCCTTAAGGGTTACATTTGTTTAACCTCATGGGTTCATTTTATTGCTCCTAAGGATCTTTTATTTTCTCATTCAATTAATGTATTGTTACTGCAGGGTTAATTAGCAGGTAATTGTATCTTTAGGGTTATTGAGTAGGGGATTTTAGGGTTAGTCTTACTTAGGAACTTTTCAAAGGGTTTGGGTTACTCCGGGGATATCCTGTCCTCCGATGACCTTCCGGGTGACGTCAGCAGTAACATGCCGGAAGCTGTTACAGGAGATTGGACAGCAGAAAGCTGGCGATGCTGGCTTCTGCTGTCAGGAGGGGGAGTCCAGGCCGTTAAACCTGATCTCCTGTGTAGCGGCAGGCATGTGGAAGAAGGGCAAGATATACTGGTACGTCCATAGGGGACTGAAGGGGTTAACATTTACTAGTAAAACTTTTTTCCTATAGGGTTGTGTTATATTCAGGCTTTCCCCCCCCCTAAATTAATATCCAGATTTTGGGGGGTCGTCTTATAATCGGGCAAATACAGTAATAAGTATGTGGCCCTGTTAGTGAACAGCCCACTGGGCATCTGCTTGGTGTAGCAGATGGCCAGGCCAGGCCCTTGTTGTTACCAAATAAAACAAAATGCTTCAAGAACAATTTTGTGATGATTTTAGGATTTTCCAAATAACTTTCTTACAGATTGCTTAAGCTTTATGTGTGACAAGAGGTCAATGTTTGATGGAAAAACAACATCCTATTTGGTGGCGCCCTTTGTAAGTGGGGTGGAGAAGAAGACACATTGTAATAAACTGTTACACTAGTTTTGCAACAGATCTGAGCTTCCATTCTGTAAAAGCCAAATGCATCCAAAACAATTAAATTCAAAATAAAAAGCACATGCGACAAGTGGTTTAAATAAACATTTTAATGGTGCTAAGAGTTGCAGAAGGCTGTCCCTCTTTACATTTCTCATTATAAAAAAAAAAGCTGAGAACATATTTTTTTGCAATTAAAGTCACCTATTGAGCTACACCTTTATATGGTCATTGTGTACATTTTATAAACATGTCTTTATGTATTACTGCATATTTGTTATGTATGTGTTAACGGCCACAATTGAATCGTACAGCGCCGTCATTTGTTGGCACTTAATAAATAAAAGGTAATAATAATAATAAAAACAGACAGAATGGGCACACAGGAAAAATGGCACCTGCAGCACCTCCAATTCACCTTCATCAGCTTAGGTGGCCGATCTAATCCTTGCATGCAGCCACCTTCCGGGTACATGTGATCACACGCCACAAAACGTGTCTGTAAATGATGTAAGGTCCAACTTGTGGCCACAAGCCTGTTAGTTACTGGCAGTTGTCCTTAAAGGACAGCAACATAGAGAAAAAATAATGCAAAAGGAGGTGCACAAACTTAAAGTAAGAAAATAATTTTCATCAGAAAATCAAATAGGATATTAAAAAAAAAAAGAATTAGACTTGCAAAACATAAAGCGTACAGTAGACAGTCAAATCAAAGCAAAGAAAATGCAGTGATAAGAGAGCTGTCCCATGGACACACACTTGACGTTTCAGAGCAGAATTTTTCACTGCCAGCCCGGTACTGCAAATGAGAACAGAAGAACACCAGTAGCCCTAGACCACTAACAGACCTGCGAGTAGCAAGTATCAGTACAGCACATAATTCTTATGTCTTGATTTCAATATATTTTGTTTAAAAACAAAAAAAATACATTTTATTATATGACTATAATGCCAAATTCTTCTTTAGGTCAAAATAATGCTAAACAAAACAATGATTGTTTAATTTGACATGCATTTTTATATAATCCAGTTAAAGGTTTACGTAAATTCAGACATTTGGCTTCAGCACTTAAGATAATCAGCTAGTGGAGACAGATCCCAGATTTGTAAGGTCTAGAGAATTTTAAAAAGGTTCCAGCGAGGTAATTCTTCAGACACAGTGTTTCAGGCTATTAAAAGCAAATACACAGTTCCAGATGAAAGGGAAAATTATTTTAATGTGATTAATCAGCTTGCTGCATCTATGTTTTCATTAAGATTTATAATGTATAAAGCCTCCCTAACCAATTCCATCCACATTTCCTGTAACCTATTTACCTGTTTTACTGCATTTTTATTCCCAATAAATCAAAAAGGAACAGCGTGAACTCTGGGAAGCTGCAATGAATTGGCCTAGGTAATGTTTAAGGCTGCAGAGACGCACTAAATACAATATTGTGTAGCAATTATAAAGAAGTGACAACAGGACTGCTAGCTTTAATGCTTGGGCAACTGAATGCAACACTGTGTATTAATGCAAAAACTGCACATGTGCATATGTTATCTTATACGCAGTACAGATGCGTAGCTGACCGATACCTGTATGTATCAACGCATCTTGTATATAAGGAGAAGAGCGGCTCCTCATGTACATTTTGTAAACACAGGAACGGGGTGAGGACCGGACGGGCCGCTGGGCGCATGAACTCACCTCCATTGGCTCAGGCGGCCAATACATACATACAATATATATGACTGGCGCAAGGGATGTATTATGATGTATATTTCATGCTACTAAATTGAATAATCACATACACTGACTGGCGCAAGGGATGCATTCAGTGTATGTGATTATTCAATTTAGTAGCAGGAAATATACAGAAACACAACAAACAAAACATTGGTGATATAGAAATGATCCCTATATTCTCCTAGTTACAAAGGTGAAAATATGAAAAATAGTCAAAATACCACCAAGAAAGGCAAGATACATTCCAGAGAATACGGGACAGTAAAGATTGAAACACAAATACATAATTTATATCTGCTGTAGCACCACATGTGGTCTGAGTATACAATCCAACATAAATAGGCAATTTAATCATGTTCCATAAGAAAAATGAAATGCTTTTACATGTTTAGGTGTTCTTGCCCTTCTTGTGTAGGAGAAAAACACAGGCAGAAACAGAAGAGGTTAAAACTGGAATTTAAGTGTGTTTGAGATAGACATAAGAATACAGGAACTTGATGTTTTGTAGGGTTTGAGTTTCTATGTTCAACCAACCTAAAAGAAAATTATATAGAAGTAGTGAACTATGCTAGCTAGCCTGTTTTAGCCACCAGGGAGATTTCTTAATTACTTTAAAATACAAATTATGAATACCGGTGTAATTCTGTAACAGATGCAGTCCACATTCATATATCCACTTGCTTTCTAAAGAGATGACCTGTATACATAGGGCCTTTAAAATAAGACCAGATTGTAGTTCTTTTAATACTGCATTCACCGTATTTCCTCATATATACATATATATATATGTGTGGTTCTCACTTTAAAATAATAAATAAAAATACCATATTTAGCACACAAACACAGAGTGATTTGGCTGATGGACTGTAAGCACCAATAAAAACATACAAGTGTAAAAGTCTCAGCATTTGGCTGGTTATTTTCACAGGCCTTTGAACCAATAAAGTCTTGCAAGTTGTTCATACACAGTTTGGCTTTTAAAAAAAAGTATATAAATGCATTGTGAGGTCAGTGGTTCATACTCCGCTTGATGTACATTTCATGCATAAAATCCCAAAACCTTTCTTGGCTTTTCTCGTTTCGGTGGATCATGGCTGTAAGAGCTTCCCCCTGGTCTAAGCTTTGCCAGTAATCCTGCAACCACATTTGCTTCCAGCTAAAGGATACAAAAAATAAATACTGTTGAACACATATGTCCAGGCATTAAACAAATATCTATCCCGCAAGTGTTTTTTTATTTAAATTAACTTTTACCTGATGTATTGAACAATTATTGCATTTAATAATCACTACATTTTATTTTTTAACCAAATCACAGGGTGCCCTAAATGTAAGGTGTACAGTGTCTGGAGGTCCGTTCAATTTCATTTTATGTTCTTATTTGGCTCTTAGTATCCTAAATTCCTACAACCTTGCAAGTATGGGTCAAAAAAACAGCAGTGTGGTATATTCACTAAAGGGAAAGGTGTCTGGAGAGTTTGTAGGAGAGTACGATTAAATCACTGACAGTTCTCCATAGTCTCCATTGCATTACACATTAGGGTCAGCTTAGTCCTTCTTGCTAGTGCTGGCCCTTTATAATGCATAGATGTAATGAAGTCCAATACACAATGCTTTTGCCAGCCCTTTAGTGAATAAATGCCATTATATGCCCGTTGCTACGGGCAAATGATCTGATATTAATATAATAATTATTTTAGTACCTGTCATTTTCTGGGAGCTCCTCAGTAGTCCCCAGTCCAGGCACAGGCATGGGACAGCCCATATGGCTGTAGTTAGCAATGTGAGGCTCTGGTGCTGGCGTTTCACCCTGTGTTTTCTTATGTAGTCTTTCTGCTGTGATTCTAGCATTCTCTTGATCGCAGACAAAGCACTCGAATCCATTGAGGTAATTGGGGGCTGTCATGTCATTCACCCCCCATTCTCTGTTTTCCATACTGGTTAGCAGGAACTTGTTGGTCGTTCCACCAGGTTTCTTGTATTCCAGATATTTTAGATATGCCTCATCATCTCTGTCCAGAGCCAAAATAAATTCTGCCAGATCCTTTGGAGAAGCAAAGTCGTCAATCATTATAATCGAGTGATTGTTGGGCATCCAGTCTCTTACAGAAGGTGAACCTCGATACACTGGAATTGCCCCCAAATGCATTGGACGCCAAAGTTTCTCTGTCATATAGTCGGCACATATAGCATTCTCCATAGCCAAGTGGAACTTGTACCTGGCAGTAAAAGCCATAAACTCTGCATCCTCAGTGGTGGCTGTTGAAGTGTCCTCAAGCCTCTTGTTTGGAAGGTCAAGGTTCCTCAGGCACTGGCCATATGAATCAACCTTGACCATGATGGAAAACAAAGAAACAGCGCAGTAGAGTCAGCTACACTTAACAGAAATGACAAATACAAGCTTCATCAGAAAATATCGTACCATTTTATATCGTGATAGATCACTGCAAATGATGTAGAGCATATAGGTGTAATAATATTAATAATAGACAGTACCATTTTCACAGATCCTGATACAAAGTTCATCACCAGTTAAAATCTAATAAGAAACACAAATGTTGCCTTTATTTGCTGTATACTCATCAAATCCCATTAAATAAAAAAAAAAAGTATAAAAATATAGTATTTGATGAAGTTCATGTTAGCGTTATTGAAATGTCACCGGTATGTCCAAGGTATGTGCAATTTCGTAGACCAGTAAGTGCTTTTTAGCTTACCTGTATATGCTTCATTAACTCTTTCACATATCGGTCTCTGTCTGATGGTACATCGCAGTGAGATTGCATATATAAGACCGGAGCATGGCCCTTCTTACGCCACCTATTTTTTTCTGCTATGGGTACTGCTGGGTTCTGGAGATAACCGATAGTCGGCAACCACTGCAAAGTGAGGGGGTAATCAGATTCCCTCCTAAAGGTTGCAGTGTAGTTAAAGAGTCTAATTCCCGGCACGTGTGACAGGACATAATTGTTCATTGGTGATTCTTCGTGAAACAGTGCCCACGTCTGATGAGGTAATCTGGGCAGCGGTGCTTCGTATGCCCTGAAGTCTGTCCCATAAAAGATGATAGACTTTGTTCTCTTGTGAAGTTTCACCCTCTTATTTTTTGTCACCAGACAGGAGCTGAGAGGACAGTTAATTCTTTCAGTCTGTCCTGGGAAGTGAGGGAAGAGGTTTTCACTCCACCATAAGAGAATGGGCAACTCTTTGTTGGTCCTTGTGTCACTATTGCCCGGGCCACGGTAAGAGTCTGCAACTATTGCCCCAAATTCACCATTAGAGAAGACACTGGAGGGCTGAAATGATGAATGATCCCAGTGATCAGATGTTAATACACCCTCCTCCTGAGAAGTTCTGGATTCATCTGAAAGGCTCTGGGCATTTACCGGCACATGAGAATCCATATGAGGACTTATATCCTGTATATCTGGATCTGACCAGCCTGCTTCATAACTTTCCACTGGGACATCGGCTACAGCTAGGGCAGGAACTAGCAAACAGAAGACAAAAGCTGCAACAAAACAGCCAAGAGAGGGACATCTTAAACAATGAAGGTCTTTAAACTGGGACCTACTGTGAAGCTGAACCCACCGCACAGTCCTACATGAAGAAGTCCGTAAGGAGCACATTCTATCAGCCACACAGCCTACTCCTGATACAGTCCTCGGCGGTGCAGCTATCTCATCAGTATCGGCACGGGTTCTCATTGTTTCTCCTTGTCTTTTATGTCATTTGGGTCCCCCCCCCCTCACCATTCTCTTGTAAACACAGCGGAACATCCTCCAGGACGTGGCACATCGTCTGCGACCACTACTTCCGGCCTGAGTGGCTGTGTGTACAAGGAACGTCATGCATCTTTTTTTTTTTTTAAGCAAACTTTATTGAAAAGAACAACTCTTTTATTACGTTGTATGATTTTTATCACAGCTAAAATTACTGCTTCATGTGGTCTGTGCGTAATTGATTCAAAATGCTGGGGAATATTACCTAAGGAAATGTGTAACACTGCATACATTTCACTGGATTGCAGGCATATATAAAATCTCTGCGGAGTATGATGGTGCTTTATAACTCAATAAATAAAAATAATGAGCAAAACGCTAATGGAGTAGTTTTTGTTTTACATCCTTGGTAACTCTCAGGGTTTTCGCCCCAAAAACGAAGGACAGATTCTTAGGGTCACACAGTCTGGACTCCCGACTTCTTCCTACTCCGCAACGCTGTAATCACGTATTCGACTACAGTTTGCGCTTTTGCCACCAGTCCGTTATGCTTGATATCCCTGCTTGAATGCAGGTGACATTTAAATGTTCTTTAAATATTTAAAAGTCAAAGTTACCAGGAGGACCGGTATTAGAGCCATTTGGGTAACACGGTTGGCTATTGAAGGGTTAATATTTCAGCTCTTTGGGGAGGGTATGTTAATGCCTACAGGTAGCTGATGGAGATCTTTCCCTGCTTGTGTTAATATTACTTGCTTGCTGTGTAAGAGGGCATCCAAGTATATCTACAGACCTAAAAAGCATACCTGGGAACTCTCCCGATTTTCCCCAGCGGCGCCGGGTTGCTGCATCACAACGATGTGTATACTATAAATCAGGGGTGTCCAAACTGCGGCCCTCCAGCTGCTGCAGGACTACATCTCCAATAATACTCTTTCAGCTAAGGGGGCTGGCTGAGGAGGATGGGAGATGTAGTCCTGCAGCAGCTGGAGGGCCACAGTCTGGACACCCCTGCCATAAATACACTATTGTTCTCCCACCTTTCATGTGTCTCTGTTTTGGACCCCAGTCCCTCTTTTCTACAAGCTCAGCATGTTTAACGAAATTGTGACCTACAGCCCTAAAATTAACATTAATACATTTATAAATAACAGAAAATTGAATTGAACTTGATCGTGATCTTTGAAACCATAGAAACGCATATAACACAATACATTGCAAGGAAATATATATATGTATATATTTTCTATTTGACCTTATTTTGTTTAACAGAGATGTCACTGTTGTATAATAACCCAATTTAAATTTAGCAACATCTCCTGATTATTTTTAGTGAGTGGGAGGTAGATAAGTGGAACACCCTCCCAACTGAAGTGGTAGCTGTTATTACCCTGAGGGAAATCAAACATGCATGGGATAGTCGTATGGCTATCCAGAATGTAAGGAAAGACCAAGGACTCTCCCATAAGGTCCTTTATGGGAGAAATAATGGACTAAATGGCTCTTGTTGGACATCAAATTTGGTTCCAACACTTAGCAGTGCTGGTTTAGTATCATATAGCGATGGGGGTGACTATTATAAGCCAAAATCTCCTTTTTCCTAAAACCATCTTGTATGTTAAAGTATTATGGGTTGTAAACATCGGCCGGTTTAAGGTCCTCATCCGCTAAACATTATAAAAGTGAGCAGCTCATGAACCTTGAAAACGCGCCCTAATCTCACCTCGCTCCACGTGGGCTGCACAGTCCCAAAATGTTCCCTGAGCTGTTTAGAGGGGCTCAGATATACCCCTATATTAAATTGTGGTGGCATAAAAGTGCAGCCCTGAATTTGTTTAATTCTGAATTCTGTAATTGTAAATTTGGCTAAATTAATATATAAAAAACATTTGACAGCCAGTTTTGTTCTCCATTACTGTCGTTGGTACGGTTTTCTATTCGGGGCAGAATTCATTGTACATTGCATTTTTTGTTCACAAATACGAATGTAAAGCCTCATTTATCTCACTATAAACATTTGCAATACACAATGTGCGGTACAGATGCGTAATAGAACAAAGCACTGACTTGGTTCACCTTGGATCTCCATTGATGCTTGCTGGGCACGGTGCTTACCAGTGGTATTCTGGTGATCCTCTAGGACGCAGTCATACCCTCACATCCACTATCCCACGGACGTCTTCTGTACCTGATCCTACTTTGTTCTAGTTCTACTAGCCAGTTGTCTCTATGCAGCAGTGCTGGGTTCTCTTAGATTCTTTACACCGACGTCCAGTGCCGACATCAAACTGAAAACAAGACCAACCGTTCTGGTATCTCTTTAATCCACCATTGCAATGCGGAGATCACTGGGAAGGTTTTGTTATTAGCCTTGACAGAAGACCCCATTAATGCGGTGAGTAACCTTCTCTGACCGTTACATTGATTACTAGGTTTATGTACACTGCAGACAGAGCAATGGACAGCAACGGGATACACCAGTCATCTACTAAAAATATTAAACAAAAACAATATTTTACCAAAAATGAAGGGAGGAAAAGAATTTAAGACCCCTTATCCAATTACCTTAATATCAGAATCTAACATACACAGGTAGAGGCTTCACACTGCACAAGCAATTCACTAAAATACATCTGAATTTATTTTATTTCTTTACAAATTAAAAGATGCATTGGGAAAAGAAACACAAGTGAAGAAAAGCTTTGGATATATATGTATATAATTTATACCAGTTCCTTCTTCAAATCAACATGACATAATACTAAACATTAATATACATAAGTCTGTTTATTCTGACGTGGCTCTATGTTTTTTTTTTCATTACTTGTTATAAGAATGTAGGGGAGAAAAAAAAATACTGACAATAAACTACTGGAAGTTATTTTCTGCGGTGTTGAATGAAGGACGGCCGGGTCTCCAAAAGAAGGGTCTCCATCTGAGACTGCAGTTAAGTCTCAGAGATCATTGTCCTTCGGTTTCAGGGTACATGCAGAAGGGGGCTACGGTATGAAGAATCCAAAAACACAGAATGCTACATTAAGGCAGGTGGTCCGGGATGTGTCAGCCCCAAACTTGTATGTACTTGTGAAGACCCTCCTCGTACTAGACTCATTTATAAACATTTCAAACTAGATCAAAGTTTATGAATCTGTAGCACACATCCTAGATGAAAGACATTGTTTTGGAAGGGGGGGGGGTAATTTCTTTACTTTTGCATCTAATGTTTAAAACAGATCTAGCCTTTCTTCCTAGCCCTAGCCTCCCTACCTGATCACTATGTAATTGGGGGGGGACCCCACATCTGTAAACCGTCTCAGGTTAATTTCTAGTGCTTGTGACCTGCTTCAAATAAGAACATGGTGTTCTGATCTTGGGTCCTTAGCGTGCACATCAAATAAATAGAAATGATAATCAAAATATGGTGACATTGAAAATAGATTCTCAATTAAGAATTATTATAGAGCTCATATTTGGCGAGGCTGTTGGGTCACATCTTATGCACGAATTTTACAATTCAGAGCGGATTTAAAATTATTATTTCATAGTTAGCCGCTTCAGAGCGAAAGGTATAACAATGATCAACATACATACAAGAAAAGGCAGCTTGGGAACAGGTCTCACAAAGAACAAATGGTGAAGTTATCTAAAAGTACATGCAAGATGAGCGAGATATAATCCTGCATAAAAAAAATAATAAAATACCGCCTGGTCATGTTTTAGACTGAGATTAGGAATTGTATCACCACAAAAAAAATAGATCTGCTCAGCCCCCTAAATCTCTCTTTCCATTGTATCATTTTAATATATAATTATCCATAAGAAGCATTGCATGTAGAAACATATTTTAACCGTGACAAGTAATTACAAAGGGAGAAAAAACACTCAATACTACCAGGTAGGGCGTCATTTCTTTTTTTTTTTTTTTTTAAGTGGTTCATTGCAGGTAATTAGAAATATCTGATTTTTTTCCCCTATTGTTTAAGCCAGTCCATCTATTTTCTCGCAATCACTCATTCTTCAAACGGTAGAGCAACCAGTCAACATGACAAGAACCAGTGTATTTTTCAATTACGGTAATTCTCATTTGAGAAATCTACATTCATTGCAACGGAATTAGCAACAACTGAAGAAGCCTGGGGTCCTCCATGGGGAAACGTGCTTTTCAAAGCCTGGATGAGTTTTAGCTCTGATTGGGATCCTAAAAGTGTTATTTTTAAGGAGAGCTCTCTTTGGATGGGAAACCTGTCTCTTAAGAAAAGGATGGAGTAGGCAAAAAAAAAGTTGACTGTCCTGGTTGCAGTAGCAGAATTAAAAGAACAAGGTGGACAGTAGAACATTTTGAATGTCACTAACGGTGTGCGCCCCCAGCTCTTTATCTTTAACTCAGAAGCTGTCTGATCTCCTTGTGCATGTGACAGAGGAAGTCTACATATGAAGCACCTCCATTGAGGTTCTTGTCTTCCACCAAGAGGTGTTTGAAAAGCATCTCCAGCTTGTCATCTTGCTTCACAACCAGCAGCTACCAAGAAGACAAAGAAAAACATTTAAAATTCTACATACTGTCCTTATACACTTTTTTTTATATACATAAAGGAAAATGAAGTTGTAGGGCATCTAGTATCTTTTGGCAGAGGGTGACTGAGAACAGGGGCAAAAAGGATTAGCAAAAATGTATAAGACTGTGTGCGCCATTGGGGCATTAAAAAGGTCTAGGGACGCAATGTATAGAATACAGCTGCTTGCAGAACGCAGAGATTTCGTCTTGAGTAAAGTAGGACTGTCGGGGTCTTACAGAGGCTTCATATATTCGAGATTTTTTTTTTTACCCTAAAAAGGGTAGTAAAAAGCTTTCTTATTTGAGGTTGGTTTAAATGTATAACATGAAAGCACTAAAGAGGTCAAATGAATAATGTAGTTCAAACGTTCTACTATTTGGTATTTACATGAAAACATTCACACAGCATAGCCTGAAAGGTTAGATTTACCAGCGAAGCTCTCCTTACCTTCATATACCGTGGTCTCTGAGCTCTGAAGCTTGTTATAATTGCATGCATTTTGTTTGAAATTGGATTATCCAGCTTCGGCAGTGCACCCTGAAAACAAAGTATTCTAATCAGTACCAAAATGGGGTTTTAAAACAGTCAAACCGTGGCTGTGCATACTGCACAGATTCACCAAACAGCCATCATATATAATTAAAGGGGACATCCTATAGAAAAATGAATATTCAATATTTATTTACTATATATATATATATATATACATAATAATGCAGGTTAAGACTGAATTTAACTCTCTTAACAAAAATAATATATATATATTTATTCCCTTATCTGGAGGCTGTCATTGTTGTCACTCCTGATATTCCGAGTGACTTTCCCAGCTCAAACAGACTGAGCTGCTTAATTCTTTCTTCTAGAGGCTTTCATTATTCAGAATGTCTGGCTGGGTGACTATAACTAAGGTATTATAAGTTATATTTTTTACAATATAGGAAAAATATGCAAATGTCCACTAGCCAAATGAAGACACTCCTGAACTCAACTCCATTCCAATCACTTATTGCTTTCCTTTTCACCATTTCTAAATTTGTTTTTTAACCTAGAAGGACTTTGGTCAAATTTTATACCTTTTATAGAGAAAGATGTAGAGTCACAAAAGCTTTTTCAGAGTTCTCAGATGGTGAATAGGTCCCCTGAGGTCCTGAAAAGCTAATGTGACTACATCTTATTCTACTTTGGCCCACTGAAAGGTTTCGATTCTGTAATCTCTTGGGCCAGTACAGCTATAGCTATTCTTCTTTCTTAAACCTAAAAACAGTAAAGTATAACGTACTTAACGGTAAATTAAATTTCTTCAATACATGTAAAATGAGCACCTACTTTGAATACTTACCATGTTAGATTCAATCTGGCTGAAAGATGATACGCCAAAGAGGTTCTGGATGAGTGACTGCTGCACATTTGCACCAACCCATATAAACAAGTTCAATCCATTCTCAAGCAAGTAAATTTCACCCTTAGAGAGGCGTTCCTCTGACGAACGGATAGCTACAGACAAGGAGTCGCTAGCTGGATCCACTTTGGACTGTTAAAAGAAATGTTTCAGAATAACAAATCACTATCACACGGTGCCCAGAACGGATCAAAGGGAAACGCACATAGACAAAATGCCAGATAAACTGGGTACCAAGAACGGGTACTGACCAAGGGCAGGAGCCTGGGGTAAAAAAACACATGCGAGTCGGCAACATCCATGGATAAGACAAGTTGCCGGATGTAGGCCCGATCGTCAATTGACACTTCAGGACCAGGTTGTAGCATGTCACTTTTCAGCACGCAGTTCAGGTAAACAGGTAGTAGCTTCATGCATTCTGGGAGAATAAGCTGTCAAAAAAAAAAAAAAAAAAAGGCAAGACCACATTGCATTGGTGAAAAAACATTTTCTATCAAAACTTTATAATCTATAGTAAAGTATGGTTTTGGGAACATCTCTTGCAGCTTTCTAGGAGGCGTCAAAACTACATTAGAAGAAACCTAACCCTGCAACAATCCTGACCAGTAGGATTTTTTTCCATGCTAGGACCATCAGTAACATCAGAAACATAAAATATTACAGATTAAAAGAGAACGCTGTGTTGACTAGACTGGGTTTTCAGGTGAGATGGACAATTCAAACCCACTGAATAGTAAGCACCACGTTGGTCAGTGTATAAGCAGAGTGTATAAGCAGTTACCTGACCAGCAGATGAAGGGCTTGCACAGTTCTTCCGGTAACAGGCTAGGATCTGTGCGGACTGATTAATCAGAGACTCACGGACAGTCTTTGTTGGGTTGCTCAGGACTCCACGATATGCTGCCAACACAGAGAGAACAATTAACAAATGCTCATGTGACATAGGGGCACTTTCTTCGGTTAATGCTTATTTTCTTTCCATTCAATAGTTTACAGAATCTATGATTTACCTTAGGTCTATTTGGTGCAACAGAAATTGGCTTACATCCTCAGCTGCAATAAAATTGTCCTTTAGTAGCACATGGACTTTCTCTTTAAATAACACCCTACCCTTGCTACAAAGACACACAAAAAATGTTTTGTGGCAGTACAAATTAAAGTCAGAGTGAGCCACAATAAACCTCTTAGGACGCTTCTACCTGTGCAGCGCTAGCTGAGAATATCTGGAGTTGTAGTTCCTTACGTCATGTTCCTTCTGACTCAGTATATCAGTAAACGCTTCCACCTAAAGGCTACGACAGTCAAACTTCATTTACTACTTTAGAATCGAGAGTTGTATTTTTTATTCTATTATTGTACCCTAAACTAAAACACTTAGAATTGCACTTGGAATTAGCCTGAAAAGGGAATCAAGTAGTGGCTGGTACAGAAGATAATAAACCCTTACCAAACTTGGCAAAGAAGTTAATAAGCGTATCAGTCTCGCAGTTCCTGTAGAGATCAGCCAGCTGCGTACAGCAGTTCAGAGCCATGTTGTGAACTCGGAGCCTACGCTGCCCCCCACAACTGGTATACAGCACAGCGCACTGCATAACAAAAACACAGATAAGAGATAATACAAGTGAATACCATACCTTAAACAAGTCATCAACAATAAATACACAGAAAAGCAGAGGTAGAAGGTTTCAGCCCTCCATTAGACAATGTAACACTTAAATAAATGCTTTTAAGATGAGGAGACAGGACAGTGAATGATCAATACATATATAAAATATATACAGAGTAAAAAGGCAGGGTCTAAGATGTGTACAGATTGCTACAACACTCTGTGGGAATCCCGCTGTCCCACACAAAAACAATAATGCAAAAGAATAGAGGTAGTGTAACCCACCACAGTGAGTAGAGCGAATAGCTTACCCCTTTGGGGTTAAAGAGGATCAGAATCTGGGAATCTTGAGAAAGCCCCAAAGTGAAATGCGTTATTGGCGGATCACGGGGGGGGGACGGACGGACGGACTATTTTTCACTTGAGTATTGTATTTGGATTATGTGTTTATTTGTTATATTGTGTTTAAAATAAATACTGCAGTTTACATATTTTGCACATTCGGCATTACTGGCATCCTCTGCTCAGTTTTGCACAGTACCATTTAAAGACTCATCCCCTACTGGATCCATTATTTGTTCCTGCTGCTATCTATATTTACGCTGGTGTTAAAGGGGTAGTGCTCTCCTCAGTCAGCACAGCGTAATCCACACCAGAGCCCGGGTGGGGGCTCTGGATTAGATCTTCACCCACAGATGGGTGCGTGATCCCAAATCACACATAGCGATTTCGATTGGATCCAGTCATATTGGCTCCACTCATGTGAGTGTTCTAGCCCATTACTTTTATTGCATTTATTTGTGTTGCACACAAGTTGAACTATTTGTTTCTTCTATCTTTAATGTACATCCCGGATTCTGATCGTCTTTAGCCCCAAAAAGGGTAAGCTATATATCCTTATTCGCTCCGCTCACTGTGGTGGGTTACATCACACCTCTATTCTCTTTTAAAAATGGAATCTCACAACACAATTTAACTTCCAAAGTTCTGATTCGTTACCTGTAAAAGGGCTCCAGTATCTTCATTCAGCTTATCGTCATGTTTAAACTCCACAGTTACGGTCTTATCGCAATCCAGTCCAGCCAGCTCTACATCTGTGGTGTTACTCATGTAAAAAGCGCCATAGAAGTCCGTTGCCCGAATGCCTGAAACAAATGTCCTTGAAAGATTAAACATTAGTTTCCACACGATGGAACATCAATGTGAACATTCTACAAACCGGCGCGGGTTTTAGGCCAATGCGTATTGTCTATAGTCCGTTCTAAGATTGTGAATTATAGGCGACTCACAAACTGATCAATGAGAAAACCTCTTCTGGTAACTTACCAGTGCTGGTCCGGACCCTCATAACTGCATCAAACCCTATGTCTTTCTGTACGTCCCTGCGCAAGTCGTTTAAGAAGCGCTCCTTATCAGTTTCCAGCTGCAGATGGAATTTAAAAATAAAATGGTTAACCCCACTCTTTACACTAAATGAAACGTCCATATTCTAGTGTAACAATGACAACATATATAGCATAACAGTGGAGCTTGTGATGTTCCAATGCCAGGCATGAGTTATAATAGTATAAACCATCCATGACATCTGATGGGTCAAAGGTGGATCTGGGTAAGCCTAGTACCCAGCTCGGCATAGCTTTTTAAGAGTGGAGGAGTATAAACCAGTTCAAACTTCAACTTTCATCTAGTATGGTAATGAAACTAATTTGGGTTGCGCTCCACTAAGATAGGTGTGCTTTAGCAACCGGATGGCTAGAATGTTACAAAATATGAGCAACTTAGTTAAAGGAAACACTAGCAACCTAGATCAAATAACACGCTTTGTGTATGTTGATATTGTATAGTTAGGGATTTAATTCCCACACATCCCCTGCGGTCATATAGGGGATGGGTGATAATTACTAGACTAGTTTTCCTTCCAAATGTTGCGAAATGTAAAACATTCTTGTTTTGTTTTATTTCTTGATGTTGTTTACATAACATGTTTCTGTGGCTGTCAGGAGACCATGAAAAACAAAGGTTTAAATATAAATATATATATATTTGTTTTATTGCATTTTGGACATAAATTCACTTACCTGGAAAAATGTATACTTATAGACCGAGCCTCCAGTCTGGAAAGGCACCACACCAAGTGTGGCCACATCCAGAAACTGATTGGGAAACAGGAATAAGTCCACACAGCACCCCTGGGCCACACATTCCTGGGCCAAGTTGTTGTAGAAATTGGTCTGAGGCTGGAACAAAGTCTGCAAGAACATACATCATATAAATTCATCTGAAGTCAAAGTAAAATATTAAAACCAAAGCACAAGCCACATATATATATATATATATTATATATAAATTTATTATAGAATTACTTTCTCTTCCATTAAATCAATTCCTCTGAATTATGAATCATATTCTTTTTGGGTATGTGACATCAAAAGAATACTAGTTCAGCAATTATTTACCTTCTCCTTATCTGTATTAATTAGCTTCTTGTCATCCTTGTTCTTAAGTTTGCCAGGAGCTTCAGCAATGGGAAGACTAGTGTGAAAGATAAAAAGCTTTCCGGCGCAGTCTGCGGCCTAACGGGACAGAATAAAATATGAATCAGATAGCAGGTAGAGAAAATACAGAGAACAAATCAAGATATGTTAAGGCGGCTGCATATACAGGAGCACGTATCTTCTGGGTGGGACCTGTACACTACACGATTGTTAATGCCAACTTAACACGTTGATTTAACAAGATGCAGTACTGTTTGTAAATGTTTATTTATGCATAAAGTACATGCAGAGTATAAATATAGCGCCTCTTACCTTCAATGCCTCCAAACCAGCTTGTACAACTGGAGCAAAAACAGTCTCGGTTTCCCTTGTGTCAGCAAATAATTCTGGAATCTGGTCCAGCAAACTTTGTGGAACACAATACAGCGAAGGTCAGCGAAAAAATACACTAACAAAATCAAACAAATGCGCAAAAATATTTTAATATTTACCTGGTGATAACCGTTCTGGACTCATTCACATTGACTAAAAACCCATCCAGAAGAGGAACAAACATATCTGCCACATCTGAAACAACCATCATCTGCGGTTGAGCGAGGGAGCTTTTCACATTATAGAAGTGGAGGACTTTGTTATAGGTCACAAATCCCACTCGGATAACGGACTCTTCCATATTGCCTTCCCTGGAAAAACAGCAAAGGGTAAAACGTCAATGGCATGAGATTCCTCTGGTCCAATGATCCAATTAGGCTTTAATACCTTTAATGATCACAAATGTATGCTTTAACTAAAACTTATTTAAAACATTCTCTTGCAGATGACCAAAAACAATTTCAGCTGTATGTGTAGCATTTTTATTTAACTCCGTACACACAACTGCTTGGTTGAAACTCCCTTGGCATCATCACTGCAGTTTTGAGCAAAAATAAAAATGAATGTTGCCAAGGGCTTTACCAGCAGCAGCCAATGATTTAATGAGCAAGAAGGGGATGACCGAGGCAAATGTTATATCTGTTCTCCCTTACCTGGGCAGGTAATCTATAAGCTGCTTCAGCTCCTCACAGATCAGGGCTACCAATCCACTCTTCACAGCATTGTACGATACGTCAATCATAAAAATGAAAGCCGGGGAATTTGGAATCTTGTTATTCTGCCATTGAAGCAAAGACAAATCAGCACACTGATAACGATTTCATTCCAAAGCTAAACTAGCAAAACACAGAAGGTACACCAACCGGTATTAACATTTCAGCATCATTCTCTGCATTTCTTACCTTACAGTAGTCGACTGTTGCTGTGAACTCGTATGATCCCATAGATAACTCTGGTCTGTCATAGCAATCTACTCTCTTCCCTGTATGATCCAAGTGCTGGAAGTAATGTGGAGGGACTGAATAAAATAAGAAAAAGTCATTGGGATACACGATATTGACAGCAAACTGAAAGTATCACTTCGCCAAACCAACACCAGAAAATAATTCTACACTTATTAGAGTTCTCAAATTATGTATATCTTGCATAGGAAGTTTTGAAACCACCCTGATTCTAGTCTAGCTATATATATATATACACATATACACACATACATGAGGGAAAACACAGGTCTATAATAAATTGTCCCACCTGTGCAGTAATAAAGGATACAATGAATAAAGGATACACCGATAGTTAAATCTGCTAAATTTAAATGGGATTATCTCACCTCTTGTCGTAATGTTTATTCCATAAAGGGATATTAAATGCAAAATATTTTTTAAAACGTATAGCATGTTAATGAAATATACAAAGAGGAACATGAGCCTCTCTGCCTGCTACATATCAATTATATAAACAGGGTTTCATTTCACAGACTACATTGTGCATTGTGAAGGGCCGATACACCTGTAAGAAGGGATGCACAATGCATAGCGAACGAGGCGAGATGATCCTCCCCAAGCTGCTTGAGTTACTCACTCAGTCAAGTCTATGAGAAGAAACCTTTCAAGTTCTTCCTAAACAGAGCTGTAAACGAGCAATTTTAACAGCACTGTATTCAGGCCAACAATAATTTAGAGTAGTACATTTTGAATGAATCTTCCAAGAACTGCCTACTTTTACCTTCCCCTTTCCTCTAGAGAGATAACAGTCCAGTAAGACAGCTAATGCCAGAACACAACTTTTCTTTCTCAAAGAACAATTGTTTGCCGTGCTCACCTTCCGTGACGCAGCTACAGAAACAACACTGGAACCGCCGGCCGCCCTCGATAAACTGCATGTAAGGGCACATGTAGGCCTTGCATCGGTTGCAACGAACAGGACCGGACTCTCCGTGATCAACCACGCAGGGAGGGGCCTTTAAGAAAAATGACAAAAATGACATTTAACATGTTATACCGCTCGTAATAGAAAATGACAAGAGATGGGAACCCAAGGAGAAGGGAAATCTATAGAATACGTGGCTGGGCAAATATTTACCAAGCACAATTCGTAATTCTTTTTTTACGTAGGCAAGAGCTTGTGGAAGAACATCACCCACTGAGCGGCACGGTCAGAAAACTTCACATCACTATAGTGTTATTTATATATTTTCTAGAACGCCAGCCATAACACAATAAATATTTATCTCTATCGACAATATACAGATACCAGCAGACATCTTTTGATCTACAAATTATAGCTACAGAGTCAGCTGGGGCTCTAAGCTTGTGAGCAGGTTTGTCTTAGTCTGTCAATTCTCGTCTTGTCATACCCCTTGAATATATGTATTGTATTAAGCGCTGCGTAAACTGTTGGCGCTCTATAAATAAAAGATAATAATAAAGTAGAATGCTGGATTTCCCTAAAGTGGAAACCCAGCTCGCTGCAATATAGCAATGAATGGTTTGCCCAGCCTGGGGAACGTAGCGCATCTATCTCTTTCAACGATCAAACGCCTGCAAAATAGATCAACCAGGCAAGGACACGGTAAAAATGGACCTGCTTCTGTGTAGTAGGTGATTTCAATAAGTGGCACTGGTTACAGAGGAAATCCCCTACGGCTGGCCTGAAATTGCAACACAGAATATATGGAATTGCTATGCAGGGCTACAGGATTTTCCTAGAATCCCGCCGGCAAATGTACACCGAGCAGCTGGGGATTCGGATTTACCATCAGACTCCCCCTGCCTGACACATTTTGTAGCGGAGCTCTCTTTAGTATCACGTTTCTAGACAGCTGGACCTTCCCATAGGCTAAGCTAATTAAAGCCCCATTGTTAGCAAAAAAAAAAAAGCAAGGAGGTATATTCTTATAATATACGTGTAACCCCCCCCCCGGAATACATTTATTTAGAAGGGGCTTGTTGCAATATTATCTTTGAACATATGTCTCCAATTTTTGACTATGGGGATACGACACCAAATGGCCAGATAGGCAGGTACACAGAACAGGCTCTTAACACAAAGAACTACTTGATGAAATACGTACCTCTTCTGGGGGTAAGGTCGCCAAAGGCTTAATAACAGCTGCCAGTGGAACCTGCGATTGCTTGGCCATGTCTGAACTGGCAGGGAAATTGTAAGAGGTGCATCTTATGTAGCGGGGACTCGCATTACCTGGGAAATTACAAGAAAAAGCAGGGCAAGATGCGTTAATATTTCTGTAAATTTTTCCAAAGATGGGAGATATCCACCCAAGAATCGCAGAGTAATAATAATCTCACACTACACCCATATTATAGCATAACTGATTATTAGTTTCAGGAATTTAGCTCACTACCACAAGTATTCTGGCGTATAGGTTTGGTATGAGGTGTGTCAGTATTATACATACACTTATTTTTGCGCGTGTGTGTATGGGCCTTGCTTTGTGCACTGGGCACAGTCTTGCTGGAAGGGAAAAGGGTCTTCCCCAAACTAAGGATAGAATTGTCCAAAACTTATTCCAAAATCTTGTGGAAAGCCTTCCCAGAAAAGTGGAAGCTGTAACAACTCCAAAGAGGGTACCAACTACATATTAACCTCTAAGTATTTAGAATGCATTGTTATAAAGGTCCCTGTGGGAGTGTGTGTATATACACATACATACATATATATATACACACACACACAGCAGACCTTCTTATCCTGTCGATATATCTTTATATTGTCAATCTTTTACACTGTCACTTTTATACTTGTTAATTTATTACTCTCCCCTACTGTAATAGTGCTTTGGCATCTGTAAGAGTCCTATAACTAAAATTTAAAGTAACCAACTATATGAATAAAAATTCTTGTTCTATACAAACATGGAGTTGTTGACTGCATTTACCGTATTATAATATGTATCTAAAAATGTTTTTTTAAAATTTTATTAATACACTTTATACACAGCAGACACATTTACAAAAACAAATTAAGAGCAAGGTCATTTATTAAATAGTAAACAGCATCTGTTCCAACGCACCTTGATCCTTGACTATAAAGTTAGTGGTTACAAGCGGTGGAACCTGCCCCCTCAGGGCCGTGACAAAGGGCTCACAGCTCCGGTTGTTTCGATCATCTTCTATGACTTGGATCTGGGAAGTTAATGTATGGTTACTTAATATTACGATTGTAGCAAAAGACACATTCATAGAAAAAAAGTCAAATAATATGCATCCTAGACGGCACACAAGTGTACGCACGCAGACACACACACATAGGGCTACACATCAGATGACATCAGTACGGGTCACACAAGCTAAAACACCTTCATTTATTCTCAGAAAAAACACCAAACAAAAAAAAAATATAAGAAAGAATATAAAAGTGTTCATTTCAACCTGAAACGAACATTTGAAACAATCTGAAGACAGTCCTGTATAATGCAGGACCCTCACTGATTTACCTATGCATTATACAGGGCCAGTCAAGGTCTTCCTACAGCAAAAAAAACTTCATAATATACAGCTGAAACAACGCTCTAGTGAATAAAACCCTTTGGTCCTTCACTGGAGAGCACATAGGTACAAAATAAAAAAATGTCTTTAAAACACCAGTATATCGGTGGGTTTATGTGGCTTGGTCAGGACTATGGAGAAACATTTTATCAAGGTTCATGGAGAAAATAACCGTCCCACCAGCCTCACTGTGCTCTGCGTGGTGTTTCCGGCCTTGCACGGGGCTGATCACACTTATCGCTTGCTGATCACACTTATTGCTTGCTGATCACACCTGGCTCTCGTCACAGATCCCTTTCAATGCAATTTCCCCTTGGTCAAAGTAACACGCCAATCCTCTACCTAGCCTATAGTGAGTAATCTGTACATCTATAGAGAACAAGCAACTGTGGGAATGTGCCGAGCTGTGTCTCTTTATCCAGAGATAATGTTACCATAGTCTACCTTCTTTAAACCAGAAATTCCTTACATCCGTGCATCACATGGAAGAATGAAGTTTAAATAAGCACATATAGCGATTTCATTAGCAGAAAGTTAGGGTACAGATCAATCCACGCTCACTGATCCAAGGAGACCCTGAAAACAGGCCTTGCTCAGCATCCAAGGACACAGGATAGGAAACTGCAAGTTACGACAAAGGCTTATAAACAGACAGCGCATGAAAGTCCGGGGGGACAGCAGCCGTTCAAAGCAGCTTATTTTAAAATAATTGCTGTGGCCTAAAATACTTTGTCAATGCGCTCTAGGATATACTGAAATCTTTTCATATATTCTTTGTACTGAAATATTGTCTAACTCTTTACAAATACTTTGGTTATTGTTATCAAAGCAGAAGCATCAGCAAAAGTTGATTCTCCAAAGAGAACCCCCCCAGCAAAGAAAGCATCCTACTTTTCTAAGATCTCCGGCATAAACACCTTTAACATCCATGGGTCTATCAAACCAACAGCTGGACACAAACAGCACCTTCTTTAGTTTTATTTATGCCAATATTAAAAACAAACATCAACGAAGGAGAAGCATAACGTCTCCATATGCAGAGGTACAAGCGTTTGTTAATATGGCATTACACAAGAGATGAAGAGTCTGCATAGCAAGTGAAGTCATGACACTAAAAGAGACAAACAGCGGGACTGAGTTGAAGAAAAAAGGACTCTACCTACCGTATTGTCCCAATTTTAGGCCATACCCTTACAGTTTGTTACAAAAATGTCATTTAAAAAAAAATACAGATTAGTAAAAGGCATAAAACAGTATTTTCACTCAGCCTTTTTTCCACAGCTCTGCTCCTTCTGTCTTCTTTCTTCATCCGCTTCTGCCCTGTATCAGCTCCATTGGCCACTCCTTCCAAGTGCTTTTGCAAAAGGGCGGAGCCACCGCACAAACCCTCTCCCTGATTGGAGGCACCACAGGGACAGCCTCTTACCCATTCCTCCAATTCCCGTGGCTACACCCTTTTGAGGAAGTACTCCTAGAAGCCAGAATAATGCAGACGGATTCGCAGGGAAATAGAGGTGCAGAAACACTTCTCGGTTTCCACAAACCCATCGGCAATATCATGGCCTCTTAGAGCGCTTGCACAAAAGGGTGGAGCCACTGTGATTGGAGGAACGGCTAAGAGTCTTTCCCCGTGGTGGCCCCAATCAGGGAGAGAGTTTGTGTGGGGGCTCGGCCCTGGTAGTCCTGGTCAACAGAGCTGATACACGGTAGAAGCGGATGAAGAAAGAAGAACAAGAAGAGGCAAGTAGGTGAGGACGCGGAAGCGGAGGGCAGAGAAGGTAGGGAGAGGTGAGAATGCATCAGGGGTATTCTTGCGTGCATCGGGGACGTAGACAAAAACCCAGACTCTCCAGGAGACTTGGGACATTTAAACTAGGGGAAAAACCTGCAGCCAACAATCAATACGGTACTTTTCCAGGACATACACAACTTTCAGAGGATGCAGACAAACGCTTGTATTGCTAGCCTACTAAATCAAGTTTATACAATCTCAAAAGGCAGATAAGAACTTTGTAAGTGGCGGCAACAGCATAAAAAGTAGATATGATTAGTAAGACTTGGAGCATTTCTTAAAAAAAAAAAAAAACTATGGTCTAATGTATTGTGTAGATCCTTGAACTATATAACAAGACGGGAATCATTTCCCTTTGGTAACATCCAGCAGATTTCACCATAACATTATTATGCAGAATAAGCTCATGAACACTTTGTTGGTAGGGTTGCTGACCACTACCTATAAAGTTCTTCTCCACATCAGGTTAGTACAAACTTATTTCCCTCTGTGAGTTTATACAACACACATAGCACAGGGTGGCATTGTAGGTGGTGACCAGCAGCCAGTGAAAATTAGATGTGAACTGAAAGTATATATAGATACATAAATTAAATGTTTCAGCTACTGTTAGGCTTCTACACATTGTCTGGTTCTTGCTTTCCATTGCCGCTGTGAAAACAAAGTATGACCCGGACAGTATAGACTTTCCATAAGGTGAGTTTGGTGGTATGGAGATGTTAGTGGGGTTGGGGGGGTGGCAGACTACATGCATTAGTAAGGCGAGTCAGCATGCATAGTGCAGCATCACAAGGGTTCACTATCACTCATTAAGACAAGGGAAAGACAAGACACGCGGCACTTACTGGACTAGGAATTGCATCTGGGTCTATTCTGTGCCTTGTTTTCTGCTGGGGTTGCAGTTCGTTAAGTTGCTTTAATATATTAAAAAAAAAAAAATAAAAAAAAAGGAAAAAAAAAAAAAAAGAAGAAGAGCAAACGATGCCACAAAATAGCAAAGAGAAAGGATTAAAAAAATTAAAGCAAACAGGCAACATTGTTATTTTCCCACACAAGCATACCCCCCCCAATCAGTGGCTGACCGGTGTATCTCTATGGCCATCTTTACTACTTGTTAACGGCTTAGGCCCATATTGAAGACATTCATACACAAACCGTGTTATACGGGACACAAATATGTAAACAGATACAAGGCAGCGCTGGCAAATATCAACCTTTAAAAGTGGAAGAAATGATGCAACACAAACCCTACACAACTGCAAAAGCTTTTTGTTCGTGTTTGTTTGCAGCAAGACAACTACATACACGAACAAGCATGAAAAACAATGCAGAACACAAAGCAGTAACCCAAACTTTTACTATTATATGGGACGCCAAAAAAAATAATGCTCAGTTTTCAGCTCCGAGCCATTTACCTGGCATGAGATGCCTTCCATTATTGTTAGTAAGGCTTATTGGGTTATAAATAATAATCAACTGACGTAACATGCAGTTGTTTAAAATCCCTCCAATACTCTGCGTGAAAATATAGTGTTGTATTTTGTATTTGGAAAATTCCATTTATGCAATATTATAAAGTTACAGTGAAAAGTCAGACCTTCCTAGACTACACATGGCGCTCACAACTCCAATCCCATCAAACCCACTAATAACACAAATGCTTCTGAGCGCTTGCCAGAACCCCACTTCTAACACGTGAACCGCAATGATATCCTGTAGTGTGTGATGGTGAATATGTTTTGGCTTTCACATCAACTACTTGGACCAACAATTACCAGACTTAACAAAAAATTCGATTTGAGACGATTTCTTATCAATCAATGACCAGTGGCATTATAAGTCAATGGCAGCGTAGCATTATAGAAATAAAATAATTTGCGGTGGTGTTCGATTATCTCAAAGTAAGATTCTAATAGCCTTTTGGCATCACTCAAGAGAATAGTCCACATTTGGAAACATTTTAAGAGAGAGGAGGCTTCTCTCTGGCATCCCCCATCACAACTGCCAAAATTGTGGAAAGAGGCAAACAGCGAAAAGTTAAGAACCCCCATATTAAACAGGCCCTGCACAACAAATAGTAAACATCTCGTCTACTTTGACAATGTATAGCCTGTGGGCATAGTACATGTAAGCATATGGCAAAGGTTTGAATGGTGCATATCTTGGGAGCGATTGTAAGCATTTATTACCAAGACACGACTACATTTTTTACATACGTTAAGTATTGATAAACTTACAGGACTGGGAATGGAATCCGGATCCAGTCTTTTCTGTGCAGGCGGTGGTGGAGCTGGAGGGCCCTGAGGGCCAGGCTGCGTTCCATAATTAGGGGCTCGAGGATAATTCCCAGGATAACCAGGCTGTGGGCCCCTCACTTGTGCAAATGAACCTAGAAAATATCACACGACAGCATGTAAATCTTTTTCATCTTCAAAAGCATCTAAAATAGATTATTTTTTAATACATTGTATAGAACAAATATAATCTTTAAAGAAGGATATTTTGGGGAGAAAAAGGTTTCATTAACAGTGAGGGATGCAGCGTGTGTGTTATCCCAAACTCAGTGACTCTAACACTACATATAACTTAAATATCTGAAAAAGCATGATCACTAATGGCTGCCCAACCCTAAAATTATCTGGTTACAAAGAACTTTGCTCCAAGTATCATCACAGAGCAGTAATCACGGGAGGAGGCGGTCATAAGAACTCTAATGAAAATCTCCCTAATATAAACATACCTGCAAATAGCCATGTAATACATACATACATATATATATATATATATATATATATACACACACATACACTTCTTAGACATACCATTCTGTTGAAGTGGAAATCCACCTTGACCAGGGGGCATAGGAGGTGGCCCCTGAGGGACTCCAGGCATAGTTGTCTGTGACTGAGAAGGTGGAACATGGTTGGTTTGCGTTAATGAAGATCCTGGCAGATGTTGTCCTGGCAGCTGGGGACCTTGAACTGATGTAGGCGGAGGTCCACCAGGCAACTGAGAGGGGTAACTTGAAGGTGGAGCTGCCGATGACTGAGGAGGGCCAAAGCCTGGAGCTTGTGGAGAAGGAAGACGCTGTGGAGGTGGGGGGCCGCCAAAACGTTGTGTCTGGGGTGGCAAAACTTGTGGTTGACTTGTAGGAGGCATCCCTTGCGCCAAATTCATAGGAGAAGGACTTTGTTGATTTGGGTATGGAGTATAAACATTTGATCCACTGGCAGGAAAGCTTCCAGATGATGGTGGAAGAGAGTTTTGAGCACCTGTGGAAAGGCCACAATAAATTTACTTGGAAGTGACATACACCAAATTTCAGAAACTGCCTGAAATTATAAGCAAAGCCTGTACACAATACCCTATAATAAATGAAAGCCTCACAAAACTGACAAAATAGCAGTGCCATTATTTATGGTAACAATAACATGCTAGCATACCAGCGTAGTAAATCTTCTATAACCCTTTCGTTGGTGACGTTATGGCATTTAGACCAACTCACTTACCAAATGATTTAGCCCTACCCCTTTCAAAATAGACTTGGTTCGCCTAGTGGAGCCAGGCTTGGCCCAGTCACAACAAATAAATAGTGCGTGGAAGGTCAGGTTCAGGTGAGACGGATCTCCTCGGATGTTTCCAGGTACAATCACAAATACAAACATTTGCTTACCATACGGGAGCCCTGTAGGTGGTGGAGCAGATGTTGCGGTGCCACCGATATGCATTCCCATCATCTGATTGGTTACTTGCTGTGCGCTGCTTGAGGGTGGCAGATATTGCTGGTAACTAGTTGCCTGTGGAAGAGTCCCTGGCTGCATGTAGGACTGGTTGTTCAACGGGGGTCTGTAAAACATTTTAACAACCAAATAAAGTTGATAATATAGAAAATTAACAACATGAAAGCACATTAAGACATACTGGTACAGAAGAAAAGGGCTGTTCTTGCGAGTTAACTATCTTGGGAAGGTTGGGAAGAGTGTGAATTACTTGGGTGAGGATGGTTTAGTGGAAGAGTTCTTGAAAGTGGTTGGAAGAAATAGCTTCTTTGCAGAATGTAGGTTGTGAGTATAGACTGAATGTTCCTCTGAACAAGGAGTGTTTTAGTGAAGTTATAATACTGTATATCACTTGTTAATTTAAAAGAGTATTTGGAGAAAAGCTTTACATAGTTAAAAAAAATGTCAATATTTATAGGACAGCTTTATTTGTTAGTCATAGAGACAGTACCATTTTCATTTGCAATGCATTATGGTGTATGAGCACTAGCGATGTTTTCAGTAGGAAGAATAAGAAATACCTTTGCATCTGATTGCCCAATGATGCTGGTCCATTCTGCACATCTCCTTGGCCATACTGATTATACAGAAGCTGGTCTCGAGGAAGAGCTGATCCTGCTGTTGTTGGTGGCCCTGATGTGGGTTGAGACCTCATGGGACCTGAGAGTACAAGATACACAAAGGACTGCGATAAGAAATAAGCAAGTGGAGCTGCAGATGTTGTGACTGACTAAATAAAACAATCTCTTTGGAATTAGATGATTAACATGTTCATCAACCAAGACCAACAATGCCTTAATCTCAAACAATATGTTTAATAACCACGGTATAGATGAGATAATGTGCTGCTGCATCTACATTTACCTATGTAGTCAGAGGATACAGGGGAAGAAGTGCCAGAAGTGAAAGAATCAGGAGACCCTTTTAAAGAGAATCCTGAGCTAGAAGGAAACCCTGGAAAGAAAGGCATCAGAGAAAGGCTAAATAAAGATGAAGTGGAAAGGAACTGTTTAAAATAAAATTAAGAACCCAGACAAAGTTTTAATGTGTTATTATCAAGTGCTTATGATATATACTTTATTCAAACTAAACAGGGAAGCATGACGGAATTAAGACAGTAAGCTGTAAAACAGTTACTGCATGCAAATTGGAAGATTAATTCTTCTGTCATAGTATTCTCTGGATGTCTCTACATAAAGCATGCTTCTGTATGCTTCCTGTACATGCTCAGCATCACCCCTTATTCTCGTCAATGGAAGCTGAGCTCGCACTGAAATCAGGTTGAGTAGCAGTCAACTGTATGTATACTAGAAAAACAAAGTCCTGTAAGCATGCATGTGATTGGCTGCTGCTATTCACTGAATTGTAAAGGGACCACAAAGCTACCATGTGTACTAAAGTGCATATGATGGCTTGAATGTGCCTTTAAGATTCAACCTTTAAGCTTCAACCTTCCACTATTATTTAATGCCTGAAACATGAATGCCACAAAAGCAGATACTGGGGATGGTTTTCGCATTGCTACAGGTCAATGAGGTAAGACTAGTACCTTGTGAGGGGGGATGCTGTGGATAGCCTTGCATTGGCCCGTTATATCCAGGATACTGAGGTCCTCCAGGCACTGTTTGGTCCCCATAGGGAGGCTGTTGGTAGCCCCCAGGCTGAGGCTGCATGTAAGGAGTAGCTAAATGCGGTGGCTGGTTCACATTCATCTTGTGTTCATCCCCAGACTGGTCTTACCTGTTGAGTGGAAAAAAGGGACAATAGTGTTAAATAGTACATTTACAATGCTTCACCCACGTAACATCACAACAGTTGCAATGTGAGCTACCTACAACAATGACTGTCATTCAGCAAATACCAGCATAACTATCGGTTCATAATTTCCTAAATTAACATCACAGTGAAGCTCTTCTCTATGTTATGTTTATTTATACCGAGTAATTAACACAGGCATGAAAAGAGAAATGTGACTGACCATGCGCAAAATAAGAACAAGAATTAACAATAATTCTACCATTTACTGTCATATACGTAAGTAATTAGTTCAGCAAAATGCCGCGATCACATGAATTAAGACACATTGATCCCCAACGCAAGGCACCAGTTGCTACTGATTTCTAAAGAAGACAACGATGATCAATTCCTAACACACTATTTGTTTAGAAGCTCGACAGTTTATCAAGCCACTATAAACACATGTGTACTATAACACCCACGATTCAATCTGAAACACGTCAAAAGACCCAGAGCATCTTAAATATTTAAGTACGGAGTTCTAGAGATTCTAACTCCTTTAAGCGACAGGTCGCATAAGTTAAATTACTTGGATATCGTTTAAAGAGATTATGGTCATAGTTGCTACCTATATTAAAGATCTGTAATGAGTGACTTTGCTATACACATTCTAACATAATATACACGATGATAATAATACAAATAAAGGGCAGAGAGCGCCACAAAATATTAAGTCTATTTAAAAAAAAAAATGAAAACAGGACAACCAATCAACAAATTATATAATATTAAAAATATACCTTTTCCATTCAATTAAAAATATAAGCTGCAGAGCATCAGGCCAAACTAGGTAACTCTATATAAACACAAGCAAACCACAGGAACAGCATAGATTGTAAGCGCCCTATTTACCTTCTAGTCTAGTTATGACATATCCTTTGAACATATATATTGTATGAAGGGCTGCATAAATTGTATAATAAGTTGTATAAATATATCATAAAAATACAATTTGAATAGAGGTGCAGTAAGAAGCACCAGGTAAATTATAGGCGCTATATAAAAGATAATACAAAATATATAAATCCAACTATAAAAGCAATATTAATATTATTAATATTACTATTATTATTATGTACTACTCTAACCAGAGCAGCAAACCGAAAGCTGCTGTTAAATGTCTGGCTTTCTTATAACAGATAGGGAGCACTAAGTGGGTTGTCAAAGTTCTAAAGTCAGAGCAGAAGAAATGGGGCTCAAAATACAAGTGATATGATGACGTCTAGAAGCAAATCTATGACATGTTCTGTATACCCATCAGGGAGCTGCTCACTAAACGTAGTAAGCCGTGGCCCATTGCCTCATCTAATAGGTGGGCCTGTGCGAAGACATGGCCGGTCTCACACTACGGACATTCTGCAGGCCTACCTGCTGTATAGTACTATACGCTCAATGGGGCAGACGAACACCCTTAATGGCGGCCCGGTCTCTCGCTCTAGTCACAGGGCCTTGAATATGCACTACTACCTTCCGTTCCGGCTAGGCTTACACTCCCTCACTTCCCCGTCCGCTTTCCGACCGGAAATGACGACCCAGTTCTCAACCACTGGAGAAACCCAGCTTCTCAGAGCTTGCCACGTCTGCACTCCTCCCAGAAAAGGAAAACGACCTCACGGAGCAATGCTGCAGAAGCGCGACATCCGGGCTACTGGGATTTTTTTTCACCCATGCGCAATAGGCGTTGCACGAGCAAATGTTTCATATTTAGTGTGGGCAGTGGCAAAACACCTCTCAAATGTCCATGTTTAGGGGGGCATTCCCTGCTTGGGATCCAAATCCCCCTGTCCTTCTTTCTCCCCCACATGGCCGTATTTTCTAGGAGGTTAGATATGTCACCATAGTGTGTATGTGTATATAGAAACAGCAGAGAACCTTTATTACATTAAAGATAAGAAAACTGTATATTAGCCCAAGAGAAAAGATCAACTTACATAAGCTTTTGGGATTTATGTAATTTAACATATCTTGTTTCTGGGTATCATCTCAAGACTCCATTAACACGTTAAAGCATACCTGCCAAGTGTCCCTTGCTTAATGTCCCCCTTTTTTATCATCTCAAAATGTTTGGATGGTGTGAGTGTATCCCAGCGTCCTATGCCTAAAATATATAATAATGTGTATTCAAACAGAACCCGTGTGTATGAATGATATTGTGTAAATAACATCCTTTGCTCTTTATTTGTATTACACCCTTCCTTGTCCTGAGAAAGTTGGAATCTTGCGCAGGTAGTCCATGCTCACTGGTAGGGGACGCGACTGGTAGCACACCGGGTAGGACACGTCAAGCAGAGGTATCAGGCAGATGGCAGGAGACTAGAGCTAATCCTCAGATGGATGCTGACAGATGGTAGTAGTTGTAGATGGACTAACCTGGAGAAAAGGTCAGGAGGCAAGCCAAAGCCAGGAGACAATTTCAAAGCAAAATTGTAGTCAAGGACAAGTCCGAGGTTGGTACCAAAAGAACAAGCCGTGGTCTTATGCTCAAGGTATGGTGGTTAGGCTGGGAGCACAAAATGGAAATAGGAACAGGTACAGGCATAGGTATACGTTCAGGTTCGAGGGCAAGGTAGAATGTCAAAGGCCAAGTTGGTGCAGGACTACCTGAACAAGTGAGCCTTGAGAAAGTTGCAAATTGTTTAAACAGAGCAAATACAGCTTCCCACGTAAGCATGAATGAGCATTTTACTAGGGCTGCAACAACTAATTGATACTAATCGATAATGAAAATTGTCAACGATTTTCATTATCGATTAGTTGAATCGATTTTATCGAATATAAGAAGAGAAAATATTCTGAAAAATACCCCTCGTCTTATAATCCGACCTCAAATAGAGGTCGGACTATAACACTAAGATCCAGATAACCAGTGGATAGAGATAAAGGTGTTGCGTGTGCAGAGCACAATGACACATGTTAATTTTAAGTTTTTTTTATTCTGTTTGTTTTTAACACCCAGTTTGCTCACTAAATAAACAAAATGAAAAAATTGCATATTTAATATTCTATATGTGTACTAAACTTTTACAGAATCTTTCAATCTTTCAAAGCCATGGCTAATTCCCCAGAAAAATAGATAGCAGCACAGTCAGTACTCATTGAAATACTGAGGTATGTCAAATAAAGTGACTTCCTTCATTTGTTACGTAGGAGTAAAATATAGCAGTGCCACCACAATGCAAATTATCCTTTTGATGAATGGATGAAAACTGTCACGGGCACACCTTGTGCCCCGGCTGGGTACGCACGTCGGTTCTGCGATGCTTCCTGCCGGGATTGAAAGGGTTAACCGCTCCTAGCGCTAGCTGAACGGGGCTCACAAGCTGGTACCGTGACTCTAGCTTCACGGCAACGCAGCCAGCCGAGGCGTAGCTTAGTACAGTGCCGTAGTTGTCCTGACTAGTTGTTCCAGGGAAGTAACAGACTTTATTGGGAAACACACAGGCTTATATACAGGTTAGGTGATAAAAAGGTCATAAATCAGGACACATCTTCCTGCCCAGCCCAGACAGTCCGGCGCCACGCTTAGGCCACTGAGCCCCGCAATGTCCGTATACTTTGATCGTCATTCTCGGGGGGATCCCGACGGAGTGGCGGCAGCAGAAGTTTGAAGCTTCCCCCGGGAGTGGGTCTGATAGCCGCGCCGGCAGGGGGGTGCCTGGGCTACGAGAGCCGAAGCAGGTGATACACAGATAGACAGGAAGGGAAATGGAGCATAGATAACACAGCACACATCTATAGAAGGGGATACATTATTCAACGGTACTTATAGACGCCACTTATTAGCCTCGGGCCGTCACAAAAACATACAGATCATACCCCAAAATACCCATAGTCCAGACACTTTTCAGCATTGGTGGATTGTTGTTATTATTTGCGAAAGTTGTCAGTGTTTTACGCACAAGAAAACCCCCAAAAGCTCAGAAAAACACACAAAGACAAACTTGTAACAAAGACAAAGTGTGTAACTTGCCAACAGTATAAAGTAGTCACTGAGGACCTAATCAGAACAGTGGCATGATAATAACAGTCTACAAGTAACCTCTCACTTCAATGGCTATTTCAGGATACATATCTTGTAGGAAAACTGTTGGCAGTGAATGTGTCATGAGATGAGACCAAAACTAAGAACAACAAACCAGAAGGCATTTCTGGCCACTGATCCGGACTCTTTAGAGTTACATCATCAGTTTTGGGAATCTATAATACAGTTGTTTTTATCTTGAATAGAATTTATAATGAGTAAATAACATTAAAAATAACGAAAATGTGAATTATATAAGCTCAAAACTTTGTAGAGGGAAAGTACTACTACTTTGGACAGCTGATGTGTGATCAGGAGCAGCATGTAGGGCTAATGTGATGCATGTGGTTGGGTTGAATTTCTCAGTTGCTGCTGGTGGATTCTCCTGCACCCTACATCCATGTACCTTGGTTGGAGATTGGTAGATTCAATCGTTTTTCCAGTTAAGACTCTAAATATGCAAATATAGGTTTTAACTCTCCTCTTATCAGTTATCAAACAGTCGATGTGAGTTGGTAAATAATGTTAGCATGAGTTGGACATAATTCACAAGTTCACCAATGCCAACTTGCATTTTCACTTGCAAAAGATCACTCTCAACTTGGTGTGAGATGAGAAAGCAAGCATCTGATGCATTCACTAACCTGCAAATTGCCTGTGGGTTGTGAATGAGCGTTTGAACAATTTTTCATATTCCACCTCATGCATGCATCTGCCATTAAAAAGAAACACAATAAGAATGAAGTGAAAATTAAAATCAAAGCTAGTGTCCCCAGGACCCCTACTAACCGAAGGAGGACCCCCCTTCCCTCAACATGTGTGCGGTATGGTGGAGGTACTAAAATAAATAACAAAATAACAATAAATAAATAACCTGGGAGAGGGTTTAGGCCCCCTGTTCCGTGGGTGGGGGTTAATTTAAGATAAAAGCCATGTCAATGGGGCCCAGTGCTGCAGAGGGTATATGCCAAAAGCTACTTAACAATTGTCTGCAATCAGGTGAGAAACAGATAATTGTCTTTTTGTGCATGGCTTTTTTCAATTGAATTATGTGGCCCCTTTTCTAGGATCCATGGGTGTTACTGATGTACTAACCTGAAAAAGTAAGTAAAAATCTTTTCTTGTCACCGACTGCACCTTTTGAGGGGTGAGGCAGTTATTTATTATACAGATGGCTCTGTGCAACAGACAGGGGGAGTAAGAGAATGAGAGTGTACGCATGTGTGTATTTATCCGTTAGCATGAGTGTGTACAGGCATGTTTACATATGAGGACATAATGACAATCATCCCAGGAAATTCACCCAAAGGTTGGACCCTGCAATGCACAGAGAAATTGCAAAAAACCCAAGCTTTATATCTCAGACTCTACAGGTGTCAGTTAGCACAATGAATGCTAAAGTTCATGACAGTACAATGAGAAAAAGACTGAATAAGTATGGTTTGTTTGGAAGGGTTGCCAGGAGAAGGCCTCTTCTCTTTAAAAAGAAAATGGCAGCACGGCTTAGGTTTCCAAAGTTGCATCTGAACAAACCACAGGACTTCTGGAACAATGTCCTTTGGACAGACAAGACCAAAGTGGAGATGTTTGGCCATAATGCACATTGCCACGTTTGGCAAAAACCAAACACAGCATTTGAGCACAAACACCTCATACTGACTGTCATGCATGGTGGTGGGGGGGTGATGATTTGGGCCCGTTTTGCGGCCACGGGATCTGGGAACCTTGCAGTCATTAAATCGACCGTGAACTCCTCTGTATACCAAAATATTCTAGAGTCAAGCATGAGGCCTAATGCTTGGCCGAAATCGGGTGACACAACAGGACAATGATCCCAAGCACACTAGCAAAACGACAACAGAATGGCTGAAAAAGACAAAAAATCTAAGTGTTGTAATGGCCCAGTCAAAGTCCAGGCCTCAACCCGATTGAAATGCTGTGGCGGGACCCTAAGAGAGCTGTGCATAAGCAAATGAACTAAAGCAACTTTGCAAAGAAGAATGGGCCAGAATTCCTGCACAACGATGTTAGAGACTGATAAAGTCATATAGAAAACAATTTATTCAAGTTATTGCTGATAAAGGTGGTTCTACAAGTTCCCACATGTCTTCTCCATTTTGGCTTTATTTTTGTTGAATATATCATGACACCGTGTAATATGCCATGCCTAATACACCTAATACAGCCTCAGGGAACAGAGGATTGTTATTATGCCCTAATATGTAAAACCATATAATGCAAAAGGGTGTAATTTCTTTTTCACACGACTGTATGTATAAATGTGTGTGTCTGTTAACATTAGTGTGTAGGTGTGTGTTAGAGGGAGTGTCTGTTAACAAGAGTCTGTAAGTGTGTGCTTGGGTGTGTGACTGTAATGTGTTAGTTTTTGTTAGTGTAAGTATCTGTGTGTTAGCACGTGTGTTTGTATACATGTAAATCTATGTAAATATGTGTGTCATTGCATATGTTTTATCAGGGGACTGATGGGGCCACTTGACTTTACCTGCCACCCCCCCAGAAGGTGCCATCCTCCCTTTTATTAGGAATCTGACAGAGTGGGTATATGAGACAAGGGAGATGTAATGGTGGGGGTTAAACCAAGACAAGAGAGAGTAGTTAATAAAAAAAATTATAGGGGGAGACAAAAAGGGGGGCATTAATTAAAAATGGAGGAGTAAAGAAATATTTAATACACTGTATCATATAAGGGGAACATTTGTTGCCAATCTTAATGCATTCTGAAAGGCATAATAGCATTTTTCTCCAAGAGATCGCTTTATCTGATGTTGCAAAGCTTTTGAAAAATGGGTCATATAGCAAGATAGTAAGTAAGATATAACAAAGCCAATGTGTTTCGCTTTCACGCAAAACGGCAAAAATAAGTACCTAAAATAAACCAATTTCTAATATCCACATGTTTATTTTTTCTGTGCATTTTAAATATTCCGACCTTCACTTTTGCAATACCTTTTGAAAATGTGAGATCATTCCCCCTTTGGATCATCATGACACTAAAGCGGGACCAACTTCAAGAGCTGGATCGTCTCAAAAATGATGCACACCCTTAGGACTTTGCTTCAGGACTTGGCATAATAACAAAACAGTCGATCGACTGAGAATAGCAATTTATGTACAGACAATCTTTAGTGATTACTTTATTTTAAAAATAGACTTTCACACAAAGTCAAGTAAATCTAAATACAGTGCATCATATTATCTTATTAATATGACCAACTGAATCATTCCAGTCTATGAAGATAATAAAGTTATAATTGATACTGAGCTAGATCTCAACTCAAAAGACTCAAAAAAACTCAAAATGTGTTAACTAAAATAATGTGTTATTTGGCAAAAAGTACCTACATTCTTCATGTATGATCAAGAAGGTGAAAAGTATCATACAGCAGATATATTGAGGTTCATTTAGTCAACATGCTTGGTATAATTAATGATTTATATAAGTGGAAAAGCACCTTTTGTCAAATATTGCTGCTTTTTTCCCCCCGGAAGCCCAAGCACCACCCAGCTCTCTTGAGTGCTGGGGAGCTTTGTTCATCGTGAAATACTCCTTAGATGTGCTTTGGTTATTCCCCTTCAAATCATTGTCACGTTCATGATGGCAAGGTTAAATTCTAAACTCAGTCTCTAGTGTCATTGGTGTCGGCAAAGAATAGACCAGAAGTCTATTTCAAAGGAGGAGAAATGTTAGAACAAGAGGTAAGTGTCTGCGGTTTAGACGTAAGGAAAGTGAGGAAGTTTAACAAAGCAGGTAAGTGGAACAGTCTCCCGGCAGAAGTGGTAGAGGCCAACCCAGTAAGGGAGTTTAAACACGCATGGCATAGGCATAAAGTTATCCTGAATCTTAGGCAAGATCAAGGACCGATTTAGACTTTCTTTACTCCAAAGCTATAGGTTCAGAAGAAAAAAAAAAACAAACAAAATGTATGGGTGTTGAAAGATGATGAAGAGCAGCGGTATTCTGGAAAATATTTCCCAGTAAAGTGACTGTGACTGGAGACTTAGAACTATAAACTCTTTGATATCAAGTATTAATCACAAAATATACATTTGCGACAGCAGTGTAGCAGAGTATGTGTATGCAATATAAAAAATACATAAAAGTAGGTATTAGTAGTGAGATCAGAGTCTTTATTCAATAACCTTTTAATCGATTCATGCAATTCATGTCAGTGTTGTAGAAATGCTATGGTTCAAGAATGTGGCATGGTTTACTTCATATGTTTTTTGTATCATCATTTATGACTCTAATTAGGCTTTAAGATATTTGTAAGCTGAATTGTATTCTTGCAGTAGACATTTCTTTTGGAATAATTTGAACAGATGGGCGCAGAAGGAGTCAAGAGTCATTGTTACTAAAAGGCAAGTCGGAGAGAGAGGGGGCTATAATTAGCTCCCATCAAGCATCACAGTGTGAGTGAACTGCACGGTGGGGTAGGATTGGTGTGTCAGTGAGGGGCAAACGAGGGAGGGATATTGTAGAGAGGACAGGGAGATTGACATGACATGTGCAAGCGAACGCCACTGGCCTTTTCCCAAAAGTAGATGTCAGTGATTCATCGTAACACAAGTGGAGAAGCTCCCAGAAGAGCTTAGAGCAGCTAGGATCTGCCATCCTGCTGTTAGCTTGTGTACACCGCAGGGAGAGACGAATAGTGATGGAGATCAGATAGGCCAACCTGGTGAACAGAAGAGGCAACTATGGGTACTGATGACCATATCCTAATCTCCTTGTCTGGAGAGGGCCCATGGGGCTTCAGGCTACAGGGGGGATCAGAGAAAAGCTTACCTCTCCTTGTGTCTAAGGTAAGGTCAACATGCAGTCTTACACCAGAAGATAAGCGTTGCTCTCAGATGCTCATGTCACAAGCAAGTTCAAAATCGTCTGTTAACATTATTTTTTATATATGCAATACATGTGCATATATCAAAGTTTGTGATATCTCCAGTTTTACACTTTATGATGGAGGTGTTAAACTAAGCAAATCAACCAAACATTCCTTCCATCAATAATACATACCAATGGAGTATTCCAACTCATTGCGGCATATTTAGCACTTTTTCATTTTTGTCTTCATACACATTTATACCCAGTATATCCTAATCCTGGTTAGACCTGACATCATTCACTTTGCACACATAGTTGCATGCATGATTTACATATACAATAACATTACTCGGCTTAAGAATACAGAATTATTAGAATTATTTAAATCGCAGTGTTTACTGTAGTTCCACTTATCAGTTTAATACTAACTGAATCTTAAAAATTATTTGCAGGTTCTATTGCACACACATCCACTGCATCCATTAAGTCCTGGTTATATTTAATTAACAAAATGTAGTAACAGACTATATACCAGAATAACATTGCAAATTCAGAAAATAATAATATTTAATACTTTGAATTGTTTTCTGTTCTTTGTCATCTTTAGTAGTTAGGCGTATGCTTTCCTGTATGAATGACATGAAAGTAAACTTTAGGGTAGAAATAAATATCTTAATATTTTATGTATAATTCAATATGGCTTACCAAAGGTGATGGTATCTTATTGGAAAACATTTCTGTTGTATGTGAAATTAAAAACAAAATGTATTTCATTGATGTCTAAAAAAAATCCTTTGCATATCTTAATGAAAAGGTAGAAGGATGAAAAAAATGCGCTGTTGTGTAGGTACTATAACGGTTTAAATCCTGATTTTTGATCTAGAATTGGCTTGTGCGTATGTATTAAATATATTTAAAAAAACAGGATGATGTTGTATACATTATATATGATTTAAGCAGGTAGGGCATTTGTAGATCAGAGTGCCGTTCTGGGCTACATCATGATTTTAAACTTAATGTGCAACAAACATAAACAAAGGTAGAAAAATCATGACCATTTTTTGTCTAAGAAAGTTATGCTGTAAAATGGAAAATGCTAACGATTATTAGTGGTATTAGTATTAAGCACACATAAATATGACACAGACAAACGTTAGTCCTTCTGTATTCAGTATATAGTCAGTCCTTTAATTCGCTAAACAGTAAGATCTAGGGTATAATAACACACGTAGATAATAATCAAACCTTATATAACCTTATATAAATATTATTTATTTTTGTATCTGTGTATAGTGCCTGTCCACTACCTGATAAATTGCTTTGTTTATTTTATTTTATTTATTTATTTATTTATTTTTAAATACAGGCCAAAGACCAGGAAGTACACACTATTTTTTTGGTGGAATGGAAAATAAATGTGTCCATATGTATCCATAAAAAAATATTATCAGAAGTAAACTTATGTCTGAAATATAAACAAGTCAAAACATAAATTGTTGAAAATAAGTTTAATATAATTGGTTATACCACCCACAGCAAAGCTATAAGGCCTGAGGCCTGTTTCACCATTAGGCCCACTTGTAAAAAATGAATCTAGGTTTTCGTTGGGAGATTAGCCATCTGACAGAAATTTGGGGATATTATTACCTCTAGAATATTACTAAAATTTCATAGTAAGAGCTAAAGTTAAGTCATATTTCCATTTTGGAAAGGGACATTATAATTTCCCATAGAGTTCAAGAATCCATATGAAAGTACTGTGTAAGTTTTTACATATGCATCCCATACCTCCGTCAAAAAAGGAAGACCTTTTTTTGTTTCCTTTGATATCTGAGTTTTGCCCCAATTTCGTCTGCTTTAGTAATTAGATTATTGTTTCACAAGCACTCCTATTAAAATCAATGATAATGCTTCTTGTGCAGGCATGCATAGGGTCTTGCTGGAGCTGGTGGTGAGTATACCCCATGGGATAAATGGTATGCAGGAGATGAGTTTAGCCAAATTGCATCTCCGGCAAAAATATTATATATTTTACAGGTAACAGTCAGCTATCATATGCATTAAAGTGAACACTATGGCTGGATTGTCCCTTTTAAATAATAGTTAAGCCAACAACAAATTGCTCGACAGCTCCATCTGTTGAAAGTGTGAACAACTCAGCCTCAGGTTCCATCTAACCCAGTAGTTCTCAACCTTCCTAATGCCGTGACCCTTTAATACAGTTCCTCATGTTGTGGTGACCCCCAACCATAAAATTATGTAATTATATATTGTGAAATATGTGTTTTCCGATGGCCTTAGGCGACCCCAGTGAAAGGGTCGTTCGACCCACAGATTGAGAACCGCTGATCTAACCTATATGCCCACGGACGCAGAGTCAATCCCAACGTCTTCTTTGAAAGCCATCTTTGGATGGCTGACATTTGTCCAGTCCCATTGTACATTTGAAGTACATCCTCACCATATTGTCAGCGTATGCTGTGGAATTGAGAATTTCCAGAAATATAGAAATTCTGCCGCATGCATGTAATGGCCATGGAGATTATATGTATTGGAAAAATTGAAAAGCAGTCTTTACATTTATCAACCAATATAAGTGTCCTATTGATTGTGCTCTTTTCAATGGTGATAAGACTAGCTTTAATATTTATCACAACCCCCTGTGTGTCTTCAGCATTACACATTTCTACATTTGTGAAATGGCAGTTTGCTTTACCTAAACATTTTTGTTTTAAAGCACACATCAAACCTGAAATCGTTGTATTATGGTGGGAGATAACCCAGCCTCTTAAGGTTTTTAAGCAGACTCTCTAGTTTTGCTAGCCAGCATTTAAATGGTTCATTCATGTAACAGATTTGTAATATAATATTAGTTGTTTGGAATGTTATTTGTTTTATGTTGTATCTATAATTGGGCTTCTTCACCTGTTTGCTACATGTGGTTAGTCGAATGAGACTAGACAGAACTTAACTGGCAGATCTTTAATCTTGCACTAAAACCAAGAAGCATGCTCCATATTGGGGGATGGGCATTTGGGAAATACAATTTAAGAATATTCTCAAAAAATTGCTAAAATGCCCAAAATATACCCTTAATTCACAAAATGTAATATTATAGTTACATGGATGCTGTCGATTATTAAGCAGAAGTAGCGCCCCAGAAATGAAAGTTTGGAGTCTTCAGCTTTATGTTTGCTGTGTTATGAGAATTAGTACAGACCACCGAAGCCCCTTTAATTTAATACTATTGCTTTTGTTAAACTTAAAACACAATCTTTTCCTTATCACTCTTCACAGTTTCTAAATGTGGAACAAAGGAGTCATTATCTGGACTAGAAGTTGCCTCTTGAGATAAAGAACATAGGAGGCTTTTTTTTATATGTATTTAGCATAACCTTCTAGAAGAGAGTGAATGCAAATGGGATGGTGGCCTTTGAGATGCAGAAATATTTTTTCCAGCCACCGTTTTGAAGTCTTTAGGTTATATAGTTAAAATTGTAGTCACATAAGCTTTCAGGGCTTCAGAGGTCTCTCTTTCAGATGGGATCCAGTTATAAGCAGCTGTCATTCATACCTCATATTACTGTAACTCATCAGCTAGAGAACTCATGTGTGAGAGGTGTATGGCACCAGGATATGGGCTTCCCAGAAGCGACCCAAATATCATCCATCATATATTTAAGGCAAATCTTGGCCAGTATTTATTCTAGCCAAGTGGCCCTGTGATAAAGCAGCCAAAGACACATCTGATCCTGGTAAGCTATATTGAGACCTGGCCTTAAAACCATCTCTACAGTTTTGTATTATACAAGTCGTCTCTCATTAACTGAATTACTAGAAGTATACATTTGAAGTAGGGTTTTCCGTCAGGTAGTGTTCTAATACACACCTGGTAACTTTCTGGGTCTGGCTACCTGGAGCCCTCCTTTGTGGGATGTGGGTAGGAGATCCAGTTTATGTCCCAGGGTCCCGCTGACAATGCAAGACACATGCCATTGTTAGAGGGGTAGTGGGCTGGGAGTTTCCGGTACTGACCCAGAAAAGTGGCTCTTCACCCGCAATCTCCATGTTTAAGGTAAGCATACCTCATAACTAAATTAAGTCACTAAGATTTTTTTTATGTAGTCCAATGTAATCTCCTAAAATGATAGGTACATGATCGTGGGCTGTCACTCCATCCTTCATTTCCCCAGTTGACTATTATAACCCCATGTATGCCAAAACATGTATACATACTGTGTATCAAGCATGAATTTCTGGCCTGTAAGAAAGGATACTATTGTCCTTCATATGAAACCCTTGCCAGGTTATCCTTAGCATTTTAAACCTAGCGTGGCCTGGTAGAAAATCAGAGCTAATTTTTATGGCTTAATAACTCTCTATTAAATTATTTAAAATAAAAGTAAAATAAGAATATCGAGAGATATTGAACACGGGATATATTTGCATTCACACTCCAGTAACTACTTCATAACAGGAGTTCTAATCATCAAGAAGTCCCAGATGGTCATCTATTTCTGATAAAAGACAGGTATTTTAGTTTAACAAGGACCAGCTAACCAAGAGCTAACTAAAGTTTTTTACAGTTTTTTTTAGTGTGACAGGATGCCCCTGTGCCCCGGCTGGGTAGACCCAGGATTGTATCCCATCACTACCAGACAGCCCGGCACCTCCATAAAGTTCTATGGCCAGCAATAGAATTGGGTGATCCCAAGAGAGCGGCGTCAATCCTGGGGTACCAATGGAGAGCTCAGGGTCCAAGGATATTATGTTCCAAAAAGCGACTTGATCCGATGTTGAGACCCTGAGCAATAGCGTGTGGAACGTCCCCAGGAATAGTCCCTGCGGTAGCTGGGCCAGAGTTCCATAGCCACGGCTGGGTAATCCCCGGTTCTAAGGATGGGTAATAAAACCGGGTTTCCCTCTCTGTAACCATCTTTGATTGTGACCCACCACAAGCCCAATAAAACCCCAAAAGAGCGACGTGGTAGAGCAACAGACGTCTGTAGCGACTGGGTTCCAAATGTCGGTGGGTATCGCCGTGGTATCTAGCCGCCGTACAGTTCCATAGATTTGCGGCTAGGTCCTGGTCAGGCGCATGGAGCGTCTCTGGCCATGTAGAGCCCCCATGGCCGGCCAGTCCATGAGAATCTGGCTAGGGCAGACCATACAAGTTTTTTTTCATATGACTTAGACATAAGAGGGGACTTGGCAGGCAGGTAAGATGTCTCCCCAGGAATCCATCAGTGCCCCCCTCCCAAACTCAAGCATACCCCCATGTGTCCTCAGTCTCAGGGGGTTACCGTGACAATCATCACATATTTGTATAAGGAAATAAATACACACGATGTATAACATCCAAGAAGCATACAGCACTTATCTGCAATAAACCTTTTAGGGTATGCCAGGATCCCCCTGGAGAGTCTCCGCTATTTTGGTCTCTGCACTGTCAGCAGTCTCTTCCATCCTGCTGCCAGGTGGTTGAGATAAAGTAGAATGCATATGTGATTAAAACATTTTCCATTCTCAGAATGGAGCTATGCCTCTGTGTCTCTCGAAGCCTGGAGACAGAGATACTGCCTAATTAAGATTTTTAAGGTGCTGACAATATGATGAGCGCTTTTCTCACTGTCTATCTTACTAGGTAATCATAAGGACTGGGTTTATAGCAATGCAGAAACTGGCATCTCAGAGTCAAATTACCAATTTGTACCGTTGAGGTTCAGTGAATACGACATTGTTGTTACATATAGTTAACCTTTAGCAACTGTTTTGTTTGTATAATAATAATAAATAGTGCAGATTTCTGTTACGTGGCTGGTTTTATGGAAGGGTAAAATGGTTGCTTTCCATAACCTCAAGGACCCAAAGTCTTAAATGCCCATCAGCCCCTGTGTTTTTGTTTGACGTCACCTTGGAGATACTTATTTGCCAAGGTGTTGCTTGCCCGGTCAAAAGGAGAGGTTCTTTAATCAAAGGGTACTGTGATTAAAGCGATATTAAACATACAAACAGCACTGGCATATTGAAAATATACATTAATAATTGTAAATAAATACAGTTATTTGGGTGGGGATCGTGACATGCTGTGGCAGATACACAAATGAGTAAAACTGTTCATGTTTGTAGTCTTGTCGTAGTGACTTTGATATGTATTGTGAAAGGCAAACTCTCGTGAACTTCTTTGGCAAGAAGGTTTAAACTTGCCCTGGCAACCCCCCCTCACACCTGCTGGGATATGATGTCATAGACTTCTACTGCACATTGCACAAGCAGTTGGGGCGATCCGAGAGCTCCTTACTAACTACTTACTAAGGGACCTAGGCCAGAATACGCCACTGCATATGGCATTTAAATATGCGGGGATCCCTCAGCCCTTTTTTGCAGGAGAAACCTGTAAAGTTTGGCATCTAATAATTGTTAGTGAATTCAGTGATATCACATAAACTCTTCAAATTAATTTGCAATCTCTCTCATTAGTGAACAAACCCCATAGTATCATAGTATGTACATGCATTAACCGATTGGTTGCTCTTATTGATGTATTATCTGATTCAAGATTGTAACATACTGGGAAGCTAAGTAAAGTAACTGAGTTTGAGGTAGGTTGTGGATCCATGGTTTGTTGTTGGGATTCATAGAGGGCCAGTCTAAGATCCAGTGAGTGAGACATTTAGCGCCTTGAGGGGAGGAATTGTAGTAAGACTGATACCTATGGATTAATTCTATAGAGAGTACAGAGGCTAATACATTCATAATTGTAGATAAATACAATTATTTTGATGGGAAGCTGTATGACAAGGGTATTACAGTAAAGCAATTTAAACATAGGCTATGCATATGGCTCCTGAACCTATGACAAGACCAAGGACTGATGAGGGGCAGTTTAGATGGGCTGTATGATTCTTATCTGCTGTCACAGTCTATGTTTCTATTCTATGTTTTTCATTTATGTACACAAATGCATACTTGTTACGTCTTAACTGTTGATGGCACGTGAAGCTTATTTTCTAGATATTCCATATGCAGGAATATATGGGAATACAGGAACTGCACATGAATCACCAGCAGCAGACAGAAAGATATTGCCTTTCCACTAGTTGCTATGTTTTTTAATATTTTAATGGAATTAAACAAACAGCTTAAGTATCCTGGGGAGCTCAGATCGGCGCTAAGAATAGTGCCATGTAACGCCAATACATGATGAGATTACAGAAAACCCAAATGTATGTTTGCGTGAAGCTAATGTATTCTATAAACTGGCCAAGAGGTGGCAGCAAAGTGCACATGCGAATGACCAGGGAATAAAAATACTGCCTGCATGTTGTGTTAACAATGTTGGCACATGGTAGTTTTTTGGACATTAAAGAATATAGCAATACATGATTTGTCTATCTCATAGAAATTCAATATGCCTCATGTATTATGGGCATCCAATTCCTGTTTCGTGCACCAGTTTATAAAACATTTTACAAAAACTTGCTTGCATATTGAAATACAGAAGAGACACCAAGCGACAGTGAATGTTATTCAACCGTGCAGCGTGTTACAAATTGTTAACACAACATGCAGTCATCTGTTGTTCGAGGTTTATTTTTGATAGCAGCCACTTTAAGACTTCAACTTAAAGCTATTACGAATGGCCTTTATATTGCAAACGGGACGTGCTTAGAAATTGCTAGCAATTTAGGAATGGGGTAATGTCACGGGCTTACTGCTGTGTCTCCATGCACTAGGCTTTTGATATCTTTACAAAGTCGAGCCACCAAAAATGGAAAGCTCTCATGCCGTGTAGTCTTAACCGCAGAATCTGCCTGAAATCCAGTTTCAGGAATGTCCAGACAGCTGAGGAGCCGGCCTTTTATTTTTAGGAGCTGCATTATACACACAGTGAGAGTTATGTGAAGCTTTATATATAGATTTCTATAAATGAGCGGTATATTGAGGGGGTCACTGGTGCCCTTGGTTTGCCAGGCAGTAATTTATCTCCATAGCAGGAATGCCTTTGTATTTCAGGCACCAAGGCCAACGGAAGAACATTTGCTTCATGATACACAGGTGCAAAAAAACTGCCAGTCCCATTTCTTTACTTTATTGCATCCATTAACTAATGCATGGAAATACACAGTCTATCATTCAGTCACCAATAGAAATTAGGGTATATCAACCATATATATATATATATACACTATACACATATTATTATATTAAGACTATTAAGTGCTCTAATGTATAATCTGATACAAAATGAGAATATTTAATTTGCTTGTATATATTCTCAAAAAAAGTTGACCCACTGAGAGAAGAAGCACATTTTGGTGGATTTGTTTTTGTGTTTTCTTGTGATTAATTGATACACATTTGCAAATTAAAGTTGATGGATTCAAACACTTTGTTAGGCAATATTTGGGTATAATATAGAATTATGTGCATTTCATTGTATTTAAAACCACATGTTTTGGGGTGGAGAGACGGCTGTTTATGATTTTAGAGTGGATTTTCATTTTTGATGTAAATGTGTCTAAAACCATAGGCTCTTGAACAGAACCACGTATCTATCTATGAATTTCTGGGAGGGATGGGGACTCTGGGATAAGAGGTGTCCTGTTATGGGTCTCGAGCACTCAAAATTCCACTAATCAATAGATGATAAAAAGTGCCTATATGTTGTGGTCATACTTGTTTAACACATCTTTGCCGCCAAGTGTTGTTATACCTAGGGCAGGCCCGTCAATTACCTGTCCCTTATAGAAAGTGGAGTGTCCCATTTTTTTTTATTGAAGCCAAAAGTGCGGTGCTCCGATGTGGAAAAAGATTCTCCAAAGTGCTTAACTAACAGCCACAGAGATAGCTGGACCCCAAAATCTTCTGAGGAGGCACTCCCCGGAGGAATATGTCTCCTCTTCCTTCCCTCCCAGACATTACCCTGAAAGGGCCAGACCTTCTTCATCTTCATCTAGGTACAATGAAGGACCAATGAAGTCTTCAAGGACAGATGGGAGCCATAAGACATAACTGTCTCTCCCACCAAAACAAGCCAAGTCTTCAAGGGATCCAGCTCCGCTGTGGCAAGTGTGGCAATTCAATTCAAGGAGTAGGATCTAGGCCCACAAGACCTGATAGAGGCTAGGAGGGGCAGGGCCTGGGCAGGGATTAAGTGGGCCAAGGACTGGCCTGATTTCATCTGGGCAAAATCTGGTGGGAACCCATACTTGAATATTTGTAACAAAGAATATATTCTATTTATGTATTCTGGGATGCAACTAACCATCCTCTTCCTGACTGGCTGCTCATTTAATAGGTTTTGAAATATTTGTAATTATGTTTTATAATGGCTGCAGGACACAGTATCTAGAGCTTTGCTACGTGTTGAGCAGCCTTTTCTGCTACAATAATCAGGTGTATATTTTTAACATATTCAGTTTAAAAAACAAACAAATAAAGTTTATGTCAAATTTCTTTGTTGAAACGTGAGTCGGGTACATTAAAAACAAAACATTAGTCTTTTGTCCACTGGGTAAAGGCTTTGAACATGCTGTTGGTTCTGATTTCAGCTGATGATAAATAACGTTGAGTGTTGCGGTAGCTCTGGAACTCAAAACTTTACAATGCATGTGTCCTGGATTTTGTGTCTTATCGCTTACTGTTTTCCAGCTTTGAATCGGCCACTTGATACAGTTGGCGGTTGTTACCAGGAACAAGTTAGTTGTTGTTGTCCCCATGGCTATTTAGGATACAAACAACAAAGGAGAACATAACCTGGCGATTTTGCTCAGGCAATTGGCAAACAGGGCGACAGGACATGATATGATAGACAGCACAGGGCTTAAATGGAAAGAGTTTATACTGCAACTTTAGCAAATTAACTGCTGTTCCCCCTTCGAAAATGTAGATTGACAAAAGTGCATGTTTAAATGGTTGTATGGTTAACCGTATTTAATGAATTCCAATAATTAATAATGAGTCATAGATCGAGGGTCTGCACATGGCAATGTATTATGGAGCATTTGCACATTGTGAGGGGTAGTTAACGCCAGTTTATTTATTCATTTTTAAAATAAGTTACAAATGATGTACTTTGTGCTGCACAGATAACCTGTGCTATATGAAGGTTATTAGTCCTTTATTTTGAGCAGCTTTTGGAGAGCATCTACGACCAGTCTGTCACTCATCTAGGAATATTGCTATGTAATATAAGATAATATACAATATATAAGATTCCTTGTGAGTGGTTGTGACGTGTTAATAATTGTTACAGATTTATATAAATTTGGTCATATTAAGTGTTAGCCTTGTGTTTAAACTGGCATGTCTCAAGGGGCACATAGCTCAGCATACATGAGGCATTATTGACATCATCTACACCTTGATGCTCCTTCACGCAACTTTGAGTGGCAACCAAGATACCAGGGTCCAAACGGTTCCTCTTAAGGGAGGCACGGCCCCCTTTTTAAGACCCAAATCTATTTGTCCCTCTTTATTTCCATCTAGAGGTCAGAAAATGTGGTGGGCATGAGTATATCATAGTGTTCTACAGGCCTAAAGGCCATTGTATTGTGTACAGAAACAGCAGGAGATGTTTATAAATAAAATGTCAAATAAAACATTATTCTAATTCTGATACATAAATACAATTTTAAAAGGACACTCCAGCCATTATATGCACACGTATATAACAACTGAATGGGCCCCTTAAATGTTCTGAAGAATCCCCTATATGCATTTGCCATTTTCCACACAACCCTGCTACATGCCCTGTAGGAGATGTTTTCAGCCAAACTCCCAGTATGAGATATACTCCCATCAAGCGCTGACTCAGCCAAGATTGCATGCAGGGGGCTCTTCAGACCCCCGTGTGTGTGCATGTGTGGAAACTGCTGCCATTGATTTCAATGCGAGCACTTTCATTCCACTCATTGACTGCATCAAGCAGCCAATCAGTGGCGACAACTGTCAGATTACGGAGAAGTAGGGCGGCTGCAGGGCAGCCTCTTCTATGTCAGGTAATTGTTTTTATTTATGATTAATTAATTAATTAAAGTACTATGCTAAAACATAATTTAAGTGGTAGAAGATCTTCTGATATTGGCACACTTCGTCATAAAATCACATGGATCGTCACTATCCTACAAACCTAATCAGTATGTTTTTGGTCATGCTAGAAACATTGCTATATGGGGCTATATATAGAGGGATTTTAGTGAAACATTAATATATATATATATATATATATATTATATATATATATATACTGGTGGCAATCAATCTAATGCTCAGGCTGATTGGACAATTAATTAGTGGCTATGGTGATAAGCCCCCTTTTAAAGAAAAATGCACACAAATCAATTTTCTTAATACCCATTATACCGCGGTGTGCTAGATGGCCAGGTCTGTTAACAAATACCACTAACCTTGTTAACCAAGTTAGTCCAGTGTTTTTGCGGGAACTGCCTTACCTGGGAACTTCTCAGAGTTGGCTACCCGCCTGCTTTCCTGTTGGTATGGGTCAGAGGCTAGCCTTGCACAGGGGTCGGGCTAGCACCGCTAGGAGGCTGGCAGAAAGTACATAGGAGTAGTCACGTAGGTAGCATGGGTGGAGAGTGGGTGTCTGGAGATTAAAGACTCTAACCCGGAGACTCTTGGACAAACCCAGCAAGTTCCACTTGTTGCTACTAATTATATACATTTTTATGTTAAGACAAGTAGGGTTTCCTGCCTAGGAGAGGCATTCTTTACTTCAGCTCATTAACATCTTTAGTGGTGTCGCCCCACTGAATCACAATAAATCATTTTCTTTCACCTTTGCCACTTTCAGGTACGCAAGCGCAGCAAGGCGTGCCGAGGCGGTCTACGGGAAAATGATGAGCTGGTATCAATCAATGGGAAGGTCTGCGCTGGATTATCACATGCCGAAGCGATGCTAATGATAGACTCGTCTGGCAGCAACCTCTATCTTCGTGTGAAGCGGTAAATATCTCCTGTGACTTTCACTTTTTTCACTAAATATCCTACTGCGAGGCATTGTGCACATTTTACAATATTGGAGAGGAAACAGTTGCAATTCTGTCAACGCCACCCATACTACACACATAAACTTGTGTTAGTCTGTCTGATGCCTGCTTGTGGTCACGCTACACTCGTACACTTTTGGAGTGTGTGTATCCCATGAATGGCCACACAATGAAGGATGGGATTGGCTGCACTAAGTAATGGGCTTAGATGCATAGCTAGGGGATTTATCAAGCCTGTTTATGTGATCTATCTGATAAAAAAAGCAGTGCAACTGATTAGAGGTGTTTAGAAGACAAATATTGTAATTTGTCTGCACAACATAAGACATTCTCTACGAAAAACATTTTGACTTGTAGGGCTGTAGAGCACAGGGATACACTCATGTATAAAAATGGAGGAGAACAAGACTGGGCAGAAGGATTTGGGTCCCAAAGAGGGACTGACCCACCTAAAAAGGGACACTTCGAAGTATAATCTCCAGGCAGGTCCCTTGGTAAATGCATTCTAAATTATACAAACTGGGGTTATACTGGGGTGGGAATAAATGTAATTCAAGTCATTCAAGACACGTGTTCTTGGGTGATTTCTATGAAATGAGATGCAGCAGAAAGTCAGAAATGTGACCCAGTGGTGCTTTTTCTGTAGCATGCAGCTGGTTAGGGAACAGAGAGAAGACTAAATAGTTTATTATAGCTGCAAAGTCAACAGCTTTATGTGTCTGAAAATAGTGTTCCCCTCACCCTTCCTACTTAATCCCAGCATGAAGGACTCCCTTTCCACCTGTTGGGGAGAACAGCAACACATGATTAATTTTCATGTGGCATTAACTACATCTTTTGACAGCTCGCACACATATGATGTTCGTTGGCTGAACATTAATGTGTTTGAACGTTTTCTTTGTAGCCGGATTTTATGGCTGGGGAAATACCTGTAGCAAGGAATTGCTAAATTCAGTTTTCGTTGCATGTGTTCAAACTATAATGTCTGTTTTACATGGAAATAAGCTATATGCTTATAATAAAGTACGAAATCTCCCAAGGAGCAGTACATGCTATACATCTATGTTACAGCAGGGATATTTTTATATGGACAAGCAGCTATTAGGGGATTGCAGTTGCCATAAACAGGGGACAAACACCTGTCTGGAAATGATGGAAACATGTAATCTATAATAGTCAATTATTCTGTACCATAACTTCCTGTTGTCCCAATTTATATAGATTTTACAGTTTTGGAGCTCAGTCCCAATGTCCCGTTAAGCTTAGGAAATATCCTGCCTTTTTCCAGTGTACTCCAGTCTTGTGTCAGTGAAATTTATGTTATTTATGCTCACTGTCCATCACTGTCTACTCAGCCCGAGTACGGGTCTCTGTCACAGTGTACATATGTGGCTGAGTGTTGTGTGTGGAAGAGTAGCATCTGTATGGCCTAGTGGGATCTGTGTGCTGAGAGTGGTGAATGTGGCCAAGAATGGTTTCTGTGAGACCTGCAGCCCTACATTATGTGTGATCACTGGCTTTATATTACTATAGGTGATCTGCCCAGGTCAATAGCGGACAGGTGGCAACCCTGCGTGGACCTAGGGTCAGGGATAAAGATACTGTCCTGTAAAAGCCATTTTGAATTCCTGTTATCTGTTCTTTATCGTCAAGTTGCAAATTGTTGTTGAGTTGAGCAACCTCCCTGTTATTTCCCCCCTAAATGTTGTATGCAGTATGTCAATATTACATATTAAAGAATAGCAGTTCATCCTTGTGGTGCCCCAACCTCAAAACTGAAATGACTGAAGAAACACTTATATCTTGCCTGTAGTTCTCTAGATGCTCCACCAGTGGGTGACCTCAAACCACAAGATAAATGACAGCTTGGTATCACAATGTTCCCTGCAGTCATGAAATGAGATCATAGGGTTGCCTGTATGAACTATGAAGTAGAGCTTATTTTTAACAAGGGCTGTTGCTGTTTGTAAAGGAAAGTGACACAGAGGAAATCCTGACAAATGTCATAGATTTCATGTGGTTTTGAGGTGATGCTCATAATATGACATACGAATCACTTAACTTGTGGACTGTTTACTGAATTTACTGAATTGTATTCTCTTGTAGAATGAGATACATTTTGATGGGAAAATAGAACATGATGCATGCTAAGGGAGATAACACTCCAATTCACAATTTCAAATTGATTCCATTTCAAACCAGATAATTCACTAATAATGTTGACATTCTAGAGTACGACCTAAATAATAGTTAAATACCACTTTCTGGCCCTTTCCCCTTAAATTGATGATACAAAAATTTCAGCATGCAGTCATAGAGTACAACTCTTGTAGGCCATGCCCAATTCAGCACATAGTTGGCAGGGCAGGTTTCCCTGGGGAAGAATGGCACTGGGATGAGAAGTATATAGCCAGGACTGTCAGTTTGTTCACTGTATTCTGAAACAAGCTCTCTCGGTTTATTCCACTCATACTGGAGCCAATCATATACCCAGTAACTTCTTCCCAACTAAAAGCTGACTAGATGTAATGTGATTCTTTGTTTTTTTGTCCCACACAGGGCAGGAGCTGGAGCTCAGACTGTTCCACGGCCCCACAGGAGTCAAGACCCACCCAGCTCTTGGGCTGTATCATCGTCCTCCAAATCCACACCTGGCCAGCCAAAGCTGCTACATCTGGAGAGTATCACTTCTCCTCCAGACAGTGAGGCATACTACGGGGAGACGGACAGTGACGCAGATTTCCAAACATCTCCAGGGCATCCCCAAAGCACTCAGCAACATCATAGCCAGCAACAACTTCCTCCAGAGAAGCACCGGAGGGCCCGTAAAAAGAGCCCCAGATCCCCTCCAGGAACCAACATGAAAACTGAAACAGAGCAACAGTCCCTTTCTGAAATGAGTGGGTACGAGAGTGGGCCTGGTTGTGTTTCTGAGTGTGCTGTGGTCCCAACAGGAGGGGTGGCCAAGAGGGAAATCACTTATCAACCCGGGGGTAGTAGAGCTGAAACCCCCTTCTCAGATGTAGAAGGATTTCTGCCAGCAGAGGAGGAACAGCAGCTATCCAGTGTCTCTGCCCCTTCACCTGAATCTTTACTGCTGCCCCATGCCACCAAGACCATCAGAGCTGAGAGGCATCTAATCCCTATGATCGGACCAGTGGATCACCCTGTAGATGAAGATCTGACAACCTCCTACTCAGAAAAAGCCAAAGAAGCAAGTAAGTACTAGCTCAAAAAGGATGTTCCTAAACCAAATGTGAACTATGTGGAGATGATGAACTTTGGATGAGTAATGGGATATTCCTCTCTGTATTACTTATGGCTAGTCATTATATGTGGCATGTTCCTCTACTAAGTACAAGAGAATCATATCCTCATTGGAATGATGATTATTATTATTATTGATATTGTTTTATATAGCACCATCATACACCGTACAATGAGTAAACAGGACATAACAAGTAGTGTATAACAACAATTTGACTTACACAAACAAGAGGTAAAGGAGGTCGCTGCTCAGACGAGTTTAAATCTAGAGGGGGTTAAGGTGTATTACACAAGATGTAAAAGTTGCCACTGTTAGGGATGCATGCTTTAAATAAGTATCATAACGAATGTCCGTCTGTTAGCTTTCATACGCTGGCAGTGTCAATGTATAACCTGCATTACCCTATACCTGTAGACTGTTTAGTAAATACACAGGCTGATAATCATAATCTGACCGTGTATTGTGTAGAAGTCTTAATTCTGGTGCAAAGTAAATGTGGTGCAATTACCACAGCAACCAAGGAAATGTTCGCGTATATTGCCCCGTTGTTATCACTATGCTCTTTTGTTGGACAAATATTTTAAAATCTAGAAGCTAGCACTGAAAAGCTTAAGTGCAGTCATTTTGCTATTGAAAATGTATTAGCTATTACGGTAACATAGCTCTGGGGTACTTATATATACACATATGTAACATATATTATTAAAGAAAATACATGTTGCATAAAAAGCACATCACACAAAAGTCACCAACACACTACAATAACTAATGATAACACACCAAACACTGCAAGGCATCACTTGCACACCACACAGACTTAACCAAGACAAAGCTAGTCCTAAGGTAGGATGGAAGGGGTCCATGGCCCAGGCACTTTACAGGGATCCACAGCGGCTGTGACTTGTGCCCGACTAAGGATGTGGGGTGACAAAAGGGCAGAGGGACAACTATCCTTGCGATTTGAAGATAGTAGGTGTGTGTGCAAAGGAACCCTAAAGGTTGTGGGGGCTTGAGGAACTTGTAGGTGGCCCTATAACCAAAAGCTTGTCAGGGCCCCATTGAAGACTTAGATCTCCACTCATAGTCTAATCAAAAAACGTAGAGGAATTGTCAGAAAAACAGAGATATATATTTTTGCCAACAGTGCTGTGTTATATTAAACTCCTGCAGGAAAATGTACTGTATTCAGCATTGAGTTTGCCGGAAGTTGACATTTTCAGTAGACTTAGGTGCTGGGAAAGTCTTCATGTTTGTCTTCATGATGTTCGCCTTCGTGTTTGCGTGAAAACCTTCCTATTCCACAAACATTCCCCCGTTACTGTGCACGTTCTTCGTGTTCGTTTTTTGCAAAAAAATTTTAGCAGGGGTTAATACGGGGTTAACATGGTAGCTGCCCTTCATTGGTTGATGCCAGAGGAGCTCCCTGCTGACGACTAATAGAGTCGCTCTTCTAGACCTTTAACTCCTGATGCCAAAACTTTGCCTGGGGAGACCATTGATGGACTGTCCAATGCTGGACAGTGGGAGGAACATAATGTGTAAACAGAAATGTAAAATCTGTTGAGATACTCCCTGTTTTCTCTGCCTGCCGCCACTCTAAACAACAGGAGGCACCAATTGATAAAGTCCATTGACTAAGACCGTCTTGTTGCAACGGTGCTCTTATCAATGAGAAACTCTTACTTTCACACCAAGTAAACACAGAAGGTCTAGTTAAGTTCTCCCCTATTGATCTTGGGTGAAATCAAGTGGCCTTCTACAGAAGCAGTTTTTCATCAGCGATGTCACTGCATGCAGAGAATACTAAAAGCAGCAAACTGCGTTCTCAAAATATTGTGTGCAACTCAAAAATAACCATTGCTTCTTCAGAAGACGCCAAAGTTATTTTTAAGTTGCAATAGCACTCTGAGGGAAAGCATTAAGGGAGAGATATTTATTTTTGTAAGGAATCTGTAGTAATACACAGTATATCACTTCAAGTAAGCAACTAATACTTAACATTTATTAATACATAAACTAGTATGTTCTGAAGTGCGAAATAGCTGCTTCTAAGTAATTATGATGATCTTAGTGACTAATGTCAAGTGATATATATATATTAAATATGAAGAAAGTAAAAATAAGATGGCGGCAGGAAAGAACCTTCCATTCCTATCCTCTGAGCCTTATAGCAAATGCGTGACTGAGATGTAAATGCCATCTGAGGAAGTGACGGAAAGGGACATACCCTCTATTTTCGGCGTTGCTCCTTTTAACATATTGGTTACGTTATACAGATGTCATTAAGTAGTAGTCCAAAATATCATACTTTGATTTCAAAATGATTGCCTTGCTCCTCTTAAATATCCTTTTGAACAAATAAAATATTTTTTTAGGTATTTTTATTGTTTTTTTTTTTAAGTCATCTTGTTCTTCCCAGTGTTGCACGCATTGCTTCAGTTTTATAAGATGACTAACACTCTTTATAAGATATAAGTTGTAACGGAAGTAACATAGTAAATAATTCACACCTTCTATTCATTGTCTGTTTCGGTATCGAGATATAATGTCCTTAGTTTGTAGTGAGATTACATCATTAGCAGCATTATTACCTATGGAGAGCCAACACATTATGCCACAGTGTACAGCAATGTGAGGTTACAAATACATGGACATTTAATGAACATTAAACAAAAATAACAAACCTCTCTCCTCTAGTCTTAGAGGGACACTTTAATTTTAGATGCCGATTAGAAGCACAGTTAGAAGTCAAGAGACATCTGACTTTTCCAAGAATTATTATGCAATGATGCGACTTGTCGACAGCAATTTATGTAATGGAATAAAGCATTTAGAAGAATGTATGTTATAGAATGTTTATTTGATAAGCACAATGTCAGCTGTATATGTATATGGCGTTGTAGCACATAATGATATGTCATGGTTAGTATTATTTATTCTTATTATTATTTATTCATGTAGTGTCAGTCAATTCTGCAGATCCGTAACATAGGTTATACAGACAAATATAATATAAGCAGATATAGACAGAAGGTGTTGAGGTTTATTGATTTTAGACCTTACAGAAGAAATAATGAGATCTCTGTGTCTTTTCACTTCATTATTTCCTGACCCTAACCCTAACTATATGGTTGGAAGTGAACTTTTTTTTATTATTATTCTTTTTTACTCGCAAGTTATATTCCATATGTGTCCTTCTTATTTTAACCCAACACAAGTAGGCACAAGTAGTGTAAAATTGTGTGTATCATATATGTATATGTTAACACAAGCTTTAAATTTGGAACAAACGCTGTTTAAAATTTAAGGGGTATTTCAGGAGGTTATTTCCTCCCCTAGTCCTCCTGTGATGTCAGGGGTGGATCCAGAGTCTAATTATGGGATGGGGACTCTAACACACACGCTAGCACAACCAGACACATTATCTCACATATACACACGGACATACCCCACACACACTAACTTATACGCACTACCCACATTCACACTAACACACTCACCTGGACACTCACACTAATACACATGCACACACACTAAAATACACACAAACTAACACATTACCGGTAATACACAAAGAAACCCACACTAACACACACACCGGAATACTCACACTAAGGCACATACCTAGATACTAACACTCACCCACACAGAACCTCATACTAACACACTCATCCAAAGACTCACACTAACATGCACACACACTAATATAGTCAGACACACTAATATAGTCAGACACACAGGTACTCACTCTAACACATACCTTCCCAGACACTCGAACTAACTCCACCAGTCACACTAACACAAAGCACGTAGATGTAGTATATTTATAGAAACACTTTGTAACAGCCACTTTATGGTTGTCTGAGATAAAGGTCCATGATTCAAGCTCATATATACCATATATCATTATGTTCAAATTTGTAGTCAATAAAAAGTTACACTATGCAGAAATAGAACAACAAAACAACAATTCCAGGTTTCGCTTTATAATATAAAGTGTATATATACAGCAAGTTATGTCGGCACTGAAATAATATTATGAATAAATATGCCTGATTTAGTGTGTTTTTTAAATTTTGTTCTATGTGGTTTTAGCAGTCCTGAATTTAACACCCGGATCACTTACAGTTGACAGGAATGCCCAAAATCTGCCCCAAACATTCACACCATTGCAGAAAAAGGGCCATGAAGTGACTCAGCTGCTTGCAGCAGCAGACATAACCACTAACATTACACACGCTTCAGTGTTGGTGCTAATGGTGTTCTAATGGCTGGAATTGATTACATGCAGTCACTTTACACCATTATAGCTCATTCCACCAAAGACTGACCAGAGTAACAGAGTTTAGCCATTCTCAGACTTGGTCGCAACTGGTGTGACAGCTATTTTTTGCTCTGCCCTAACCAAGGCATGCTGCATGAGATCAGAACTTAGAAAGGCATGTTCAGCTGCTCTCTGCCACTTGATATGCTAAGCTTTAGTGAAGCAATCCTTCAATGTCTGTGTGTAATTAGATCAGGACAATTGCACAAATTGTATACAGAACACAAACTATAACTCTAATATCTCACTCTTTATGAGGGGCATGTAACGTTTGAAATCCAAATAGTAGTGTAAAACATAATGCTGGAAACCATTTGCAAGGCGTGTGAAGGGGCAGCCTACCTATGAGTGCCTGCTTCAGTAGGTCCACTTGTTCACCAAAAATAGCTTATGTTCTCCAAGACCTAGGCTCCAGAACTACTGGTATATCGCAGGAGTCTATGGTACACCTGGACCTTAATCCCTGTGTCATTTAGTCAATATGATTACCATGTATAATCATACCTATTCACTAAACAAAAAAGACGCCTTATTGTTCAATGTTATTCTAGACTCGTAGTTTTTTTTTCTAGATCACAAGTGTCTCCATGATTGTTTAATCCATTGTATATTTACTCATTGGATTATTAATCATGGATGTCACAGATTGGAAAGGATTATGGATAACAGCTAGATCACCAAAGGAATGATTCACCATTTTTAATGCAGTTCCACTTTCTATTTATGGAAAGTGAAGTGTCACCCCCTATACATCTGGAGTGATCTCAGCCTTAATTGTTGGCAGTAGTCCGTACAAACTGCACATTCTGGGAGAGACTTCATTATGAGAAAGTTCATTCTTCAGCCACTTGGGAAGCCTAAAGTCAATACTTTGTAAGGGATACCTTTGCAAAATTCTGTCATTCCCAAGTCTTGGTGCGGTAAGTAGAAGCCTAGAATTCTGTTTTTACTACAATGATTGTTTCAGCAAAAAACTATGAAACAGAGGCTTCTATATAAGAGGACCTTAATTTCAATCCTAACATTAAAACAAGTTAAAAAAAAAATATATAAGATTATTTTAATTGTGCACTTAAATCACTGAAAAAGAAAAGGTGGTCAGCCAGAACACTTCAGTTGTCCCATTAACCCGATATTGGATATTTTCAAAGAAACATGTTTGGGTGGTAGTTGTGGTAGTGTTATGCCATAGCATGGAAAAGTAGGAATAATAATAATAATAATAACTTACCCCTATCCTTTGTAATAATGCCTAGCTGAAGGGTACAGTGTTGTTCCATATATTCTGCTAAATTGCACTATGAATGGAATAACAGATCTCCTAAGGTTTGCTCAATGAACAGCATATTTAAACAACACAAATAATTTTACTGAAAATCAGAATAAATAGGTGGCACAGGACCATCCAGAATCCACAGGATAAACTAGTTATCTACGAGGCTACACTCTGTTCCATGTGTGGTATGAGCTGAGACGGCACAACTGCTGGTAAGAATTTTCTCAGCCATTAACGTGTAAGTGAAATGAAATGAATTATAGCTTTGCAGTTAATAAAAGCAGATCATCAGTGAGTTTATGGACGGAAAGTCCTTTCATCAAGACATAAATATAGCAATGCCCAGGGAACAACTCTGTCTTGCCAAATTCCAGAAATGGACTACCTTACTTCTAAGGTCACTCTGCAATAGTAAACACATGCATTGTATTGTGGGGTTCTTGTTTATAGGGTTAAATATCAACAATAAAGAACAATCCTAAGGAAAATGTCCAAATCTGTCGTATCATTATGGAAACCAATGACTTCTTACATTCTGCTATAAAGGCAATCATACTAGTTCTGCTAATGCTATAGGTGATAAAAAATACTGTACTGCTAAACTCTCTGTACTAAGTGCCCATGGTGATCATGGTGATCAGAAATCTTTTGTGTTCTGTTGGCAGTGCTTGACGCGTGGTAGGTCTCTTACCACTAGAGGTGGCATCTAATACTGTTAATTCAGAGGATTGTTGTGTCTCCTCCATGGCTCAGCTGTTCCCGTGACAAGAAACATAGACTCTATGACCGCATAAGAACCACGTAGCCCATCTAGAGTGCTCAGTTTTCTAGATGTTGGTCATTGTCCCATGCCCTCATCCTTGTCCCATGCACTGTATAGGGTTATTCTATCATATGTATGTTTAAATGTACACATTGTACTCGATTATGATGATCTAGGCATTATGTTTATCTATACCCTTGAATCTGTGGGAAAACTCTAGTTTACTAGTACAGCAGTAAACCTAAGTAGAACTGAAACTAGTGGTTTTTGCACTTGGCATGTTTAGTTGACCATACATTCATAGTAAATAACTGCCTATGTGAAAATAATCAAGTGCATTGACCACAAAGAAAGTGCTATGAAATACAAATTCATAAGGTCTGGTCATATTTGTCATCTAGTACATATGTATTAGCTATATACTTATGTGTGTATTGATATCTAACAGATATAACAGATATATCAATTTTGTATTTTCAGATGCGACGCTAGGATATTTTTATATTAATTTGCCACCAAATTAAAACATATGATTTTAATATGAAGGATGTTCAAATACCTGTGTCCTTAGTTGCATTATTTTATTAAATATTAATTACATATGATTAATGCGACATGGTATGTAGAAGACGCTAATCAAAACCCAACAAACATTCTTTAAAAGAGGGACAACAGAGGCAAGGGTTCTTGAGGGATATGGACTACTGACATTTGTGAATGTTTTTAATTTACATTAAATCCTACTGTGCATCACCATTATGTAAATAGAATATGGTTTCTTGTGGGTGGCATCTTGAACAATGATTGCTATCATCTAGCAAATCTGCTTACACCTTTTGCTACCGTTGAGATGATTACAATCCAAAGACAGCTTTTTTTGTTTAAATCTTTTGCATTAGCTCTACATAACTTTACAATCGTAGTGTTATCTATGCGGTGGAATGCGCGGCTAATTAGTTAGCAACTTGATATTATACATCAGATGTCTTTGGACATCAGTATCAGCTCAGATGCTTCTGTTCCTGCATTAGGACAAGAATCTGATGATATTCTATATATATATCTAGAACTGTTCAAGTACAGTATGACTTTAAAAAAAGTTGTATTTAAATGAAAATTCTCACATTATAAGTTGTTACATGCCTTTTTTTTTTACCAGTTGCATTTTTTGTGTTAATCTGCCCTTTTTAAAATGCCTGGGTATCTTTGACATCTCTATATCCTTTGTTATCCTCCTTGCTCCGTCTTTATAGCTTCAACTGTATCTCATCAGTTCTTCCAGCCCCTATTTCTCTTTCTTTGATTCCCACCGTCGCTACTGTAAAGTCAGAACGGCAGCAGAAGTCTGTGTCTGCCCTGTTGACAATTTATATGCCACTAACAGCTCTGCAAAATAATGAAATAAATCCCATTTGAGACAAATAAAATAAGTCAAATTGTTATGTTATGTTATATACTACTTGTTATGCCCTGTCTACCAATTGTATAGCGCTACGGAATTAGATGGCGCTATATAAAACAATAAATAATAATAATCAAGGGAGAGCTGATAACTATCATCTTAGGAACAATCGCAAGAATAGGCAAGAAACACAGAAAGGGCTAATAGGAAAATGTAATTGATACTTTACATTTCTTACTTTCAACTGATCTTGAATTTACAATTTTCACATTGCAGATCTTGCTAGAAGACAGTTGTCTCAAGTCTTTATTACTTGTCATTGGCATCTAAACGTTTGAAGGGAAATGAATTAAAAACAGTGATACGTTTTATCTCAGTTAACAAACCTGGTGCCTTATATACTTGTTTTTTTAATGCAACCGATGAGAGGATTGCTGTCCATTTTCTTGTGATAAAATTTGTCTCCAGCACTGAGTCCAGCCCATGGAGTCATCTTTTAACTCCCTGGCTAAGGGGTAACGTTTTAATTTTACTATACAAGCTAAAGCAGACAGAACAGAGTGATAAAATAAATATCTGTCAAATGAGAAATAGTCCAATGGACTTGTTTACTGTTTACATTATTTTATATTTCATCATATTTCGCTTTATTTTTCAATTCCTTACACTTTTTGTCTGGCTTGGTTTTTCATTTTTTTTTGTCTATTATAACTTTTGGTTCCGCCACCATTTGAATGTAAAACGAGAGATGCGACTTTGTATAGCTGGACGTAGCGGAGTCTTTATGGATAACTATGGTATTTTAAGTGCATTGACCTCATGTTTCCAGAATGGAATACATATCATTGTTTCACACTTGAATTACAAGGGCTGGAAATTGTGGCTGGAAGAAAATATGTTTTCTCTAGCTCAATCACAGCATAGGAGAACATAGCTTAAATGACAGGTGACAATGTCCATAACGTGGTACTGTGATAAGCAAGGGCCAGTAAAAATAGACCAGATGATCTCATCGGTTTCTGAGAGCCGCTCAACCCAACTGCAATGCCAAAGCAGACAAAAGCGGAGATTTAAAAAGGCTTGCAGAAAGGGCAGCAGAGGCTGGGGAGATTTTCATACTTTGGTTGGGCTCCAGATTGGAGTGGATTTATTCCCGTCCTATCTTTATGGAACATTGTGTCTTTAATGGTGGATGTGTCATGCCTGATTCACCTCCATCGTCCTACCACAGCACAGAAAATCTATATGCAGGTAATATGTTACTCTCTCATAAAAACTGTGAATGAAAGTCATTTACCTGTTGTAATTCTAATTTATAGACTATACTAAATTATTTTTGTGAGTTCACTAGTAGAAATTTGATATACATTTTTATGTGTTGGTGACAGTGAGAATACATAATGAAACATGTATGGACACTCTGTGTATTTCCCTGCTTTAGTTACTGCTTCATGAAAGACTGTCATGGAAATGTTTTGAGTATATATATATATATATATATATATATTTCTTCCAGGTGTTTCCATTTGAGATTTTATTAGTAATCATCACATGAAGGCAGATAGTTTTAATGATATGGTTTAACAAAACTAGTGTCTTAACAAGTTCGGAAAACAATTTGAGATTCAAAACTTCAAACAACAAATGCATCATTTATTCATTCCGTGGATATAATCAGCCTTTCTGGACCAAAACAATATTTCTGCTCAAATAATCAAATGAACTGGTTATTTATTAATGTGTTTAGGGTGCGGAAATGTAGATTAACAGAGAATAAGGGATTTACTTTTCCCTGTAAAATTGTTGTTGTATCTCTTGTATGATATTAGGGAGAGAAACCTAGACTCTGCGGTTTCTTAATCTTGACAGATTACATTTTTAAAAAAATGAAAATAAAATTTTAATATGAATATATATCTATGATTTATTGCACCTATTCTTTAAAGGTTTGACCCTGGAATCAAAAGCTTCAGAATGACTCAAAAATAAACATCTACAACTTTACAATTATAAAACATAAATGTTAATATTTCACTTTTTCATGACTTTTGTTATTATTTTCTTTTTAATTTATTAGAATCAAGTCAGACGGCAAAAAAAAATATTGTTATTCCTGCTGCCTGTACATTTAAGTGACCAAGCAAATGTCGGGGGTATATTAAATGCAGCGATACAATAAGAAATAATTTATATAGTCTATGAACATTGTGCTGGCTTGCTTGAATGCTGCCCCTGAATATTTGGATTACAAAATATTGTATTATTTCATATGAATATGTTAGATTGGGTCAATGCAAATGTAATTGGATTAATTGTATGATTAGTAATGAAATCATGTTTTTTCTTTTATAGAGCTTCACCGTAGTGAGAGTGTACAGGAGAAAAATGTCAAGGAAGCTAGAACTAAATGCAGAACAATTGCATCTTTGCTGACAGATGCCCCAAACCCACACTCCAAGGGAGTGCTTATGTTTAAGAAGAGACGGCAGAGGGCAAAGAAATATACTCTGGTGAGTTACGGCAGTGTGGACGAGGATCGTTACAACGAGGACGAGGACGGTGTATTCCCAACAAGTGAATCAGAATTTGATGAAGAAGGTTTCTCAGATGCTCGTAGTCTAACAAACCACTCAGACTGGGACAGCACCTATTTGGACATTGAAAAGCCCAAAATGGAACATGAGCATCAGGAAGAAAAAGGACTGAGTGAGGCATCAGGAAAGGGAGCTGAAATGTTTGAGATGCAAAGACAGAGATCAGAACAGTTTTCTGTCGATGCTATTCCTCCACAGAATCCTCAAGAACATCAGACAGCAAGACCAGTACCACCACAAAGAAGAACAGCAAGTGCTCGTTCATCAGTTAATGTGGAGAGAAGTCAGGATACTGGAAGTTCAGAGAGCACTAAAGTGGCTTGCACAAATATATCATTATCTACTTCTCAGCCTACACAGGGAAGCAATGTCGAAGCATCTGCTGCTGCTGATGGCATCTTTAATAGGTCAGCAAGGCCATTTACTCCTGGTCAAGTTGGGCAGCGCACAGTAGCTTCATCAGTTACATTCAATCCTTCTACTCAAAAGAGAGTAAGTGAATGTGTGCAAAATTTAACACCTTCACCATTTACACAGTTCAGCCCAACCGCTTTAGTTAATACTCAAAAGGCTTCTGGGAGTTCTGTTGCATCACTTTATATTCCAGCACCGGGAAAGCCAACTGTGTCATCAACAACCCAACATTCAGAAGGTACAAGAGCTTCAGAGATCCCCTCAGTTGCAATCACACCAAGAACCACAACTGCTTCTATTTACCTCTCATCACCATTGCGTCCATCAGGTCCTCAGACAGAAAGTTCACAGCCAGCTGCATCTAAAATAACAGATCCCACTCCAGTGACCCCATTGGCACACCCTGCATCTCACGTAGTTAGCCCAGCATCCAGTGTGTTGAAGGAAGCACCTTCTTTCACCACTCCAGTAACTTCTTTAAACCTGTCACCAGAGTCTGTGACTTCAAGAGAACAAAGAATTTCTGTACCTGTTGGACGTACTGGTATCTTGAATGAGGCTCGGAAAAGAGGAGGCAAAAAACAGATGTTTGCCAAAGTGGAGGAAAAAAAGTGTTTACCCAACCCAGAGCTGCTGTCTATGGTGCAGAACCTAGATGAGAAGCCCAAGCAAGACCAACCTGGAACAGGGTTTGAATCTGGACCTGAAGAGGATTTTCTTAGCCTAGGAGCTGAAGCATGCAATTTTATGCAGTCCTCAGCACGCAAATTGAAAGTACCTCCTCCTGTGGCTCCTAAACCAAGCTTAAAAGCAACACCAGAGCAACTTGTAAACGGTAACCAAGACATGCCCCAGCTTAAGGGTAAAGGAGCGGAATTGTTTGCAAAAAGACAAAGTCGTATGGACAAGTTTGTGGTTGACTCAACACGTTCTTCTAGCTCCAGGCCTAATTCCAGACCCAGAACACCTTCCCCAACACCTTCTCTTCCTTCTGCTTGGAAATATTCATCCAATATACGTGCACCACCCCCTATTGCCTACAATCCAATACATTCTCCATTTTATCCCTTAGCAGCATCCAAATCTCAGCCTAGCAAAGTTGAGAGCAAAGTGAAAAAAAGCCCTGCTGGTAAAGCTAGAATGCAGGCCATTGATTTCATGCGTCACCAGCCTTACCAGCTAAATTCAGCAATGTTCTGTTTTGGTGATTCTTCAAATACCACAAATCAAAATCCACCAAGCCAAGAAACTGGTAAATCTCATTTACTGATCACTCCAGCTAGGCAAGCTCCTGTGAAAACTGCAAGAACTCATGACATTAAACGCTTCTCAACTCCAACTCCAATGTCATCCTCGGTCAACATGGCACCTACTGTGTTAACCCCTCGATCTGCAACTACACTTGCTGAGCCAGTATGGAGAACAGATGCGACCTGTCAATCTATGCCAGTGCCCAGTGCTGTAACTCCTACTCCTTACCAAACACCACCCCAGGGTGTTCTTCAGAATTTTGACACTGTTGAAAATAGGGCTGCTACAGTTCTCAGTCCCACCAGCTCAATCACTTCACCTAGATCATCAATTTCTAGGATCCAGGTCCCCAAGCCCAGGTTTTCTGCATCCAAAATAGGAATACAGGCTAATGTATGGCGGCCAGCAAAAGTAACCTTTTAATCTCAAGAACAAGAATGTATGGAGCAATCAACCTTCCAAGTTAAAAAAACCTTGCTAAAATTGTTTTGTTTCATTGTTTTGTGACTTGTGTAGACTAAAGGACTTCTCTAGTATATTTGTAGTCTCCCCAGAGTTCCTACTTAATATGTTAAGACTGTAATCTGTCTGGCAGAACTGAGAAATTAAGTACACGGATAAGGGAAAATATGAAAGCATACGATAGCATGATGTCTCTTGATGGACCAGTGAAGAAGTGAATATGAAATAGCTATGACTATGACAACAAAGATGCAGATAAGTTTGATATCAATAAGATTTTCAATTAAGGTACAAGGAAAGGAATGCAAGTCCTAACTGAAGAACACTCGCAGAGATAAAATAATAATGGACATTGCGTGGATAGTACTTGATGGCTTAAGATATGAAACCAGTTATGCTGCCCCTTTATCTTGAAGTGACAATTATCCGTCCGGACTCAAATCCAGAAAAACACGTGTGCAGACTTGTTACATTAATATTGTATCTCCTTAGCCACACAAATGTTGGGTGTGTTTGCTTTTCTAGACTGCCAATTACAGTGATGGAAAGCTAAATCTTTGTGTGGTGCACGGTAAGCATCCCGTTTGGAGTATTACTATTGGAGTATTAAGAATCCAATGTTTGATGTGTTTAGTAAAAACTTCTAATAAATGCTCTGTTTTCAATAAACACGGCTTGAGAAGAAACTGATGTTAATTTGATGTTTTTGTGCATGTGGTTTGCACAGTGCAACCTGATGCATAACTCTCATTGCCAATATTTTGTGTTTATCCTCTAAAAGCGTATTTGACATGTTTATGTTGATCATAGTGCAGTGTGTTGCCTTATTTCCCGTTGTAAAACAAAACCTATTGTGCTACCCTAAAGTTATATTATTTGTTGCATGCATACAGGCCTTGCCATATATAGTTTAATATGCAAATGTTCCTGCACAGTCCACAAATCAAGTTATAATACAATAAGCTTGAATTATGTTAACAAAAAATAACATGACGTTTGCACTAGAATAGTTGATGATAAATGTTTCCTGGTATTTGGTTGACTTTCTATGCTCAAAATTCTGGGCATAGTAGAAGATTGTTGGTCCTCAGATGTGGTCCTTTGACATGCTCCACATACTCCCAGCCATTTTCTGCTAGCATTACTTCTCCATGGCTATGCTTATTTTATGTTATCTAGCTCTACCTATACAATGAATTATAAAAATAAAGCTCAGTATACATATGCTTACATTGGCATTCTAAGTCTGAAAAAAGACATGGTGTGCAAGTGTGTTGAAGGATAGCAGGGCTTCTTGCCTGCAGTGCTGTGCAGGCAAGCAGTCATAGACTAGCCCTGTATATATACAGAACCTGTATCTAGAACCTGACAGCATATAGAAGTGGTTTCACCTGGACAGTCCTTGAATAAACATCCCAGTTCCTTGATTTAACGCTCTATGTCCTGGAAAATGTTGGGTCAGTGGCCATGTAAGGCCTTGTTTTGCTCCGTTCACTCTATTCCTTCCATTCCTTCCTTCTCTCTCCTATTCTTTCTCTCTATGCTCTCTCCTCTCTTTTCACTGATTTCTCTCCTTAATCCCTTGCCTCTTCTCTCTCTACTAATTCAAACATTTAAGATGTCATCTCTAAAACTATGCCCATAGCAGCAGCAATGACCAAACCCCAGCCACTCTTGAAGAATGTCCAAATTTTTTTTATTCCTGTGCCCTTGGAATGCATGCTTAAAATCGCTCACTGTAACATATTATACTAATTTTGTGGAAAATCAATTATTCACAATCTTATTCACAATCTTCTCAGTAAAGTAATAAGTGATGTGTAAATATTTACTAACAGGAATATTAGGCTATGTGCATGTCATTGGCCGAAATGCAGACCCTTTTATTTAAACCAATAGCAAATACCAAAAAAAACAGTGATTTTGTCAAATACTTTACCATTAGGAAAGTTGCCTGTAAAAAAGACACACCACCTTATTAACTTTAAGAAATCAGACCGTTGTCTGGGCTATTCAGTCTTTGGGTTTCTAACTAAAGCATTTATGTGGCATTTGTGAAATACACAAGGTAACAAGTTACCTCCATTCTAATGGAAATCCTGCATTTTGTATCCTACAATATGATGGCAGTGTTCGGACACATTGTGTAATCGGATGTGCTACAGATTGACTTGTGTTTACAGGTGATTGTACTGTTAAAAAACAGAATGACTGCTGAGAGCGATCCTGAGATAAGTGCACCCAAGTAATCCTTAGAGAGACTTCTACTACACAGGTAGAACAGCATCACTTACACCAAGCTTACTTTCAGATTGTGGCGGATGAACATGGACGCAAACCTCTGTTGGATCTTCTGAGAGTAGTGTAGGTAAATATGTTTGAGTAACATAATGTGTATCTACACATAATAAGAACAGAAATAGTTAAAGTAATGGAAGAAGTTTCATTTATCTTCATGCTGCATCATGGACTGCACGAGAAGACACGAGAAGGAAGGTTGGGATTTTGTGGTTGCTTTAAGAATGAGGACATCAAAATAAGATAATGAGATAAGTCACTGTAATGACCTACACACAGGGAGATATGTCTGATGACTGTTTAATGGCAAATCAAGTAGTTTAAAAAAACAAGAAATCAGGTATTAGAACTGGAAGCTTAGGTATTTCATTTGTTAATAGATTATATTATTGCTCCTAAACTGGAACTAAGTTCTATGAGTTTGAAAGGCATCCTATATACATTTACAGTGGTATAAAATAAAATGGTGTCTTGTTTGAAGTCCACACTTTTAGCTCTTTCACCTGCCTTTTTGATTTACAAAAAAGCTTGTGGATGTCCAGTTTTCTTTAATGTGCTTATTTAACAAAACAGTTGAAGTCTGTAAGCTATGCATTCAGTCTTTCACAAGATCTGCCCAAATTTGTACGATGAACCTCTAAAAGAGGAAATTTTCCCCATTTTTGAGACACAACTTCAAATCAGTTAAGTTGAAATTGATAAACTTTTTTTTTAAAACCTAAATTAACGTGTTTTTATGTTGTATACACACAAGTACATTCATTCTTTATTTTCTTCTATTATCAATTAAACAAAAGTATCCAAAAGTTAACAAAACATATGACCAGGTTACTTGGAAAAAACTGGATGTGTAGAAGGGTATGTTAAAGGCACAAAGAAACATAATAGTTATTAGTGTATCAATTAACATATTTTATGAATGGAGATTTATTAGCTTTTAATCGATCCAAGTTTCTGAAGCATTCAATAAACTTTGTATCCAAGCAGCCAAGAATTGATTCTGCATTTATGAATATATATATATATATATATGTACAGTATCTCACAAAAGTGAGTACACCCCTCACATTTTTGTAAATATTTTTTATCTTTTCATGTGACAACACTGAAAAAATGATACTCTGCTACAATGTAGAGTAGTGAGTGTACAGCCTGTATAACAATGTATTAACCCTCTTGGGCATGGAGTTCACCAGAGCTTTACAGGTTGCTGCTGGAGTCCTCTTCCACTCTTCCATGGCGACATCACGGAGCTGGTGGATGTTAGAGACCTTGCCCTCCCCCACCTTCCCCCCATGTTTGAGGATGCCCCACAGATGCTCAATAGGGTTTATGTCTGGAGACATGCTTGGCCAGTCCATCACCTTTACCCTCAGCTTTTTTAGCAAGGCAGTGGTCATCATGGAGATGTGTTTGGGGTCGTTATCATGTTTGAAAACTGCCCTGTGGCCCGGTCTCCGAAGGCAGGGGATCATGCTCTGCATCAGTGTGTCACAGTACATGTTGGCATTCATGGTTCCCTCAATGAACTGAAGCTTCCCAGTGCCGGCAGCACTAATGCAGGCCCAGATTATGAAACTCCCACCACCATGCTTGACTGTAGGCAAGACACACTTGTCTTTGCACTCCTCACCTGGTTGCCACCACACACGCTTGACACCATCTGAACCAAATAAGTTTATCTTGGTCTCATCGGACCACAGGACATGGTTCCAGTAATCCATGTCCTTAGTCTGCTTGTCTTCAGAAAACTGTTTGTGCATCAAACTTTCTTGTGCATCATCTTTAGAAGAGGCTTCCTTCTGGGACAACAGCCATGCAGACCAATTTGATGCAATGTGCAGCGTATTGTCTGAGCACAGGCTGACCCCTTCAACCTCTACAGCAATGCCGGAAGCACTCATATTTCCCAAAGACAACCTCTGGATATGACGCTGAGCACATGCACTCAGCTTCTTTGGTTCACCATGGCGAGGCCTGTTCTGAGTGGAACCTGTCCTGTGAAACCACTGTATGGTCTTGCCCACCGTGCTGCAGCTCAGTTTGAGGGTCTTGGCAATCTTCTTATAGCCTAGGTCATCTTTATGTAGAGCAACGATTATTTTTTTCAGATCCTCAGAGAGTTCTTTGCCATGAGGTGCCATGTTGAACTTCCAGTGACCAGTAGGAGAGAGTGTGAGAGAGAAAACACCAAATTTAACACACCTGCTCCCCATTCCCACCTGAGACCTTGTAACACTAACGAGTCACATGACACCAGGGAGGGGAAATAGATAATTAGGCCCAATTTAGACATTTCCACTTAGGAGTGTGACACTCACTTTTGTTGCCACGGTTTAGACATTAATGTTTGTTGAGTTATTTTTAAGGGAACAGCAAATTTACACTGTTATACAGGCTGTACACTCACTACTTTACATTATAGCAGAGTGTCATTTCTTCAGTGTTGTCACATGAAAAGATATAATAAAATATTTACAAAAATGTGAGGGGTGTACTCACTTTTGTGTGATACTGTATATATATATTCCTGGGTGTACTGCACACAGGTCATTATGACCATACCTGGAAAATCTGGATTCAATCGGTCATTTTTTTTTCTCCATGAAGGCGAGTGTTGCTTGACAGTGCCCACTCTTCATTCAATTAAGGCTGTGTGGGGGAGCCTCACCGACCTGCATGGCTGACCCTGCTCATGCATGAAGCCACTACCCCAGGTTGAGTGCTCCAGGTAGTCTACCCTAGGAAGTTCCCAGAATCCTACTGTGTAGGACCAGGTTATCCCAAGAGTGACCTTTTATAGGAAGGGACACCAAAGGGGGTGAACAATACAACAGGACACAGGCGCCACTGAGATAAAGAGCAAACATTATCTTTATTAGATTATCTCCCAGACCTTAGTGTGCCATGTGCAAACTATACCAAATAATACAATAAAATACATTTTATTAATACTACAATAAAGAACTTCATGTCACTGGATAACGTTAACTGAGTGGCACAATCCGTGAAAATATCAACGTCCTAGAGTCCAGCAAAGTCCCGGGACCACCAGGTGGACCAGTGGACCGCACACGAGGTGGTAGCCATAAATAGTTCCATAGGAGACAGGTCTATGTACCGCTGGCTTTTGGAGTTAACTTACTCGGTGGTCGATGTACTCAGCCCTCCGCTAATTCCAGGATAGACAGGGATGTAAAAATGCTATGATGCAAATAGCGACCTGAACCCAGTAGGAGAAAAGGAAAGCGACGTGAGTGAAATATCCACCAACCGTTGATGACAAGTCCAGAAATAGTTCCAGGAGGTCGGCACGGAAGTCCCAGTCTCACTCACAAACGCCCCCAGGGCCTGTCCGTGGTTTGATCAGGCCGCTCTTTTGGGAATAGTCTTCTGGGAGTCAGGGAAACAATAGCGGAGGGGTAGGGTGACCCTGGGAACCGTCAAAGCTACACAATCCCCTCAACTGTACTGCCATATATTGGATCCCATTGTAATTTCACTTACAGATGTCACCTCCTGATCCTCCATAGATATATCTTTTTGCTTGTCAGGACAGGAATAAGAATAACTATTAGTCAGTTTGACAAGTTAAATATTCTGATTATCCCACCTTAATGGTGAAAATTTCACCATTGAGGTGGTATAATGGTGAACGGATATATCTTGTCAACGTATAAGCAAACAAGCCATGTCACTGATTAGATGATTGTGAGCACTCTTTGGTCTTGCAATATGGGAAGAAAATAATAAAATGGATGTATTGTAAAGAATATAGCCATTTAGTTTATCACTTCCTTCAGGATCCCAATGTAGCACTGGAGACGTAAGTAATCATAACTAGTTAATACAAAGAAAAGATGGCTTTACAGGTCATCTAGTCCTACTTTAAACACACAGGTACCTAGTTAAATATATACAGTATGTGTGTCTTGTATGACACGGCCATTACTGCCTTTTATTTTAAGTAATTCGATCTATAAGTAAAGGGATACGGAGAAGAGAACAAAAACAGATGACAGCATGTAATGAAACTGCATTGACTGGACGAGAAAGACAAAATGGGCTGTGTCAGTTTGTGTTGTGTGGAAAGAGAAATGTGGCAATAGTGGAATAATTCACAGGAACAATTTATTGGCTGCTGCAGTGATTGTAAGAAAATATGTGTCATGCCATACTATGCTTTAAACAGTAAGAATCTGTCCCCTCGAGGAGAATATCTTTCCCAAAAAGGTCAAGCACCACCTTTTGAGAAAATGAAAACATAACTTAGATCTGGAGCTCTTCTAAAAGAAGTTCTGGAGAGAATTAATAGTCTCACCTCTTGAATGTTGTTAAAAACCTCTTATTTATCCAACCCTTTCCAATAAATGTTACATACAATACAGGCAGTCACACACACCCAGGGAATAAGGCAGTCTCACACACACAAAGACTCAGGCAGTCTTACACACCCAGACTCAGGCAGTCCCACACACCCAGACTCAGGCAGTTCTCAACACACAGAGACTCACAGGCAGTCTCAGCACCACAGAGACTCAGGCAGTCTTACACACACACAGAGACCAAGGTCTTACAGCACAAAAACTCAGGGCAGTCTCACGCACACAGAACTCAATCCAGTCCAAACACAACACAGAGACTCAGGCAGTCTTACACACACAGAGACTAAGCAAGTCTCACACCACGACCAGGCAGTCTCACACACACAGCTCAGGCAGTCTCACACAACACAGAGAACTAAGACAGTTCTCAAACCCCACAGAGACTCAGGCAGTCTTACACACACAAACTCGGGCAGTCTCACGCACACAGAGACTCAATCAGTCTCAAACACACACAGAGACTCAGGCAGTCTTACACACAAACAGACTCAGGCAGTCTTACACACACAGAGACTCAAGCAGTCACACACACACAGAGACTCAGGCAGTCTCTCTCACACGCACACAGAGACACACGCACACAGAGACTCAGGCAGTCTCTCACACACGCACACAGAGACTCAGGCAGTCTCTTACATGCGCACACAGAGACTCAGGCAGTCTCTCTCACACGCACACAGAGACTCAGGCAGTCTCTCACACATGCACACAGAGACTCAGGCAGTCTCTCACAAATGCAGACAGAGACTCAGGCAGTCTCTCTCTCACATCACATTAATTAACTCTGTCCCCAATTTCCTAAAGGCATCTTTGTCACTAAATTGCTTTCCATAGTCCCATGTTTAATGACAAAGATGCCTATAGGAAATTGGGGACAGAGTTTGCCTTTTCCCCCAGTCTCCCATAGCCATCTTTGTCCCAGCCTCACACTGTCAAGCTGGCCCCAAGTTACTTCAACTTACCTGACAGAAGGCCCCGACCTGCTGCACTCTGTTGGATTCCCGCTGCTGCTGCTGCTGGCGTCTCCACCCTCCTCACTGAACGGGGCTGACACCGCCCACAAACGTCATTGAGCAGCGCTGGTGCCGCCCACGAAAGTTATTGAATCGACAGGGGTGGTGTTTTAAGAAGCCGTCCCCGTTGATCCAAAATGGAATTGAGTCAGCTGGCAGTGTGACTCAGTGACCTTCATGGGCGGTGACAGCCCCGTTCAGTGAGGAGGGTGGGTGGAGCCGCGATGCAGACAACCCCGCTGCTGCCGGAAAGGAGGATCCAAGTCCCCTGCAAGGCCGCAGGGGATCTGGATCCTAAACCCAATTATAGGCTGCGCAACCACTTTAAGTGGGTGGGGGGTGCGACCCATAATAAGGTAATGAAGAAACGGTTCGCGGGAACGGATCATTTTTTAAGAAATGGTTTGCGCGAACCGGTGCGAACCGGCTGAATCCCACTACTGCATATGCAGCAGATCAGTTATACAGAAATTTTCATGGTTGAACCGAAAGTACGCACCTTGTGATCGGAAGGGGATAATTGGAGAATTACCCCTAAACATCCTTAATTGCATATATATCCATGGATGAACACTTCATATATTTTACAATTGGCTCGATGCAATGATAAACCCAATCGGATCTTGAGCAAAAAGACACTGTTTATGTAAAAATATACACTTGCCAACCAGGTGTAAGTTATTTCCCCATCTCTTACTCCTTGAGTACTTTAATATGCATCCTTTTTCAGTAGCGCTGTAAGGGACACTAGAATGTTTTGATATTTTTCTGGACATGTATCAGAAAATTACCGCTGCTTAATTAAAATAACCACAACAACTTTATTAAATTGAACTTCATGCTACAGATGTAAACAGTTTACATATCTTGGCAGAAGTCCCCTGATCTTATCCATTTTGAACTGGATTATTTTAATTGAGCAACTATACTAGCAGAGTTTCCACCTATATATCATTAGTGCATACAAAAGCACCTGGAAATTAGCGTAGCTGAATGGACAGGGAGCATGTATGAGTGTGGGTGAGTGCTTTGTGATTGGTGTATGTAAATTGGGGGGTGGGGGTCAGAGAGGGGATAAAGGTTGACCCTTCGGTGACCCAGGTCAGCGGCACTTTTTGACATAGCCAGCACTTACACCTGCCCGCCCTTTTTGTGTTCTGGTTTAGGGATTTAACACTTTTGTTTTTTCTTTCCTTGTCACAGCAGGTGGTTAGTGTGCCCATGCCAGTAAAAGAGTGGTTGTAAGTTACGGTTATTGTGCTGGTGTGATGGAAGAGTCCTTCCCTGACCTCTTGTATGGTGTGGTTAATGACCTTGGAGGTGCCCACCAAGCTTAAGGTCGGCTGGTGGTTAGCATGATTGGGGGCAGCGGAGAGAGCTGTCAGTATTGTTGGACGAGGGGGAGGTGTTTTTGTGTGGTGGTGACCGGTATTAGAAGGGGCCGGCAAGGACAATGCTAGTTTTGTACTGTGTTAGGTGAGTTTGTATTATTTATTTATTTATTATTTATGTATTGTTTGATTGTTTATAAAGGTTGTAAATATTAAAAGTATATGCTAACACAGAGCATACTTATGTTTATGTTTAATAATGCTATGGCCTATTTTAATCCAAGATTTTATGGTGTGTTTTTATTGGTGGGTTTCGGGCATTGAAAGGGGGGGGGGTAATATTTTGTTTAAAGACTGTCAGCACAGTCCCCACTACCTTCATACATGTTTTATGATGTGATTCTAGGAGTCCAAAATCCCAGCTTTTTGCTGTAACTCATGTGGATGAAATTTCACTATTTTTCTAGATCTGAATGAAATTGTAAATCCTGGATACAATTTTTATGTGTTTTGCGTTGCAAATGCTTCTATTTTAATGTAGCATATCCCACAGAACAAAAACACAACGCTGTTGGATAAATGTCAGGTGCAATTTCTGTTCATATATTATTATTATTGCCGTTTCCAGCATCTGTGCATGACATCTGTACATCACTTACATGTTTGTTTTCACCTTACTTATCTCACTATGTTAAAGTATTTTTGCTATAACTCATTTCTTTTCTCTCGTTCCCTAACACAGTATGTTTTTGTATCTTGTAAATCACTTCAGTGTACTGAGGGATTATTGTGTTATCAGAAGTCAGCAGGATATTTAAACAGTTCTCCGCCAAGGCTATCATACTACAGTATAACCATTTAAAATATTTTTTTCACACTGTTATGAATAGGTCATTCACAGGTTTACAGTAATCTCAACATAAGATGCATTTTTGAAATATACCAAGGACTGGTGTGATATAGAGAATGGATATTAAACTTAGATTTATAGATTTTTTACCAGATTTCTGATTACAAAGCATGTTTTCATGACACCATGACATATTACACCATGTCTTGATTTATTCAACAAAAGTAAAGCCAAAATGGAGAAGATATGTGTGAAAAATGAAATACACCTTATGCTTCAATAGTTTGTAGAACCACCTTTAGCAGTAATAACTTGAAGTAATCATTTTCTATATGACTTTTTCAGTCTCTTACATCGTTGTGGATTAATTTTGTCCCACTCTTCTTCACAAGGTTGCTTCACTTCATTGAGATTTGCAGGCATTTGTTTAAGCACAGCTCTCTTAAGGTTGTAACATCTTGATTCTTCTTCCTGTTGCATGGCTCAATTTTCTGCCAAGCTTTAGCTGTTGGACAGACCCTAGAATACTTTGGTATACAGAAGGGTTCATGGTCGACTCAATGACTGTTAGGTTCACAGGTCTTGTGACTGCAAAACAAGCTCAAATCATCACCCTTTCACCACTGCGTTTGACAGTCTCAACCTGCTAAAACATTTGCTTTTATAGAGGTCATCACACTTGCTGATGATCAATTAATCAAGGGCATTTAATTCCTAGCATCTTAATTTCTATGGAAACAGTAAGGGAATACTTGGTTTTTTCACTCATGGCTTCTCCACTCTGGCTTTATTTTTGTTGAATAAATCATGACACAGTGTAATATGTAATGTGTTATTGTTCATCTGAGGTAATTACCAAATTTTAGACCTGCTAAGGAACAGACAATTGTTATGTCTGATATGTCAAACCATAGAATTCAAAGGGAGTGTACTTTCGTTTGGGGTGCTCATACATTTTTAAAAAATATTATTTGCATTAATTTCTTTTTCTCACACAGTGATCAAGAAGCAAGGCTCTATTGCAATAAATCAATTTAGCGCTGTTAGCTGGAAGATGATTACAAGGATTAAACTATAGCTGTCAGCACTGAGTGATACTGGCTCTTTCTAACAGGAAAAAGTCTATCTGAAGGCCTTTTTTGTGGATGTAATGGTATGGGTCTCAAAGCAAGGAGAGACATCTTATTTGAGAGGAATAATTATGCAGAACATGCAGTTAAAAATGCCTGTATGTATGGGATACACATTCAGTAGGGTTTGTCATATATATTGTCTTAAGACATGTGCAAATGGGCCAAAAACTTTTTGGACAGATTTTTGGGTTCGTTTTTGGCCCATTCCTTTTCGGGCAACACATTTCATTTACTGCCCATTCAGTTTGGCCGAAAATTCGAGGGCATTTTTAATTTGGGAACGAAATTTGTTGCCCGGTGCCTACTTTTACTCTCACTTCCTCCCTCACAATCTCACTCTTTCACACTCTTGTTCATGCTCACTCTCTCTGTTTCCCTACCTTCTCTGCTTCTACATTTTCTTTTTGTTATTATTTTTCTTCTTCTTTATCTTCTATCTTTTATCTTCTCTTCGTCCGCATCTCTGTGGATATAACCTGGCATGAACTTCTGCAAAAATCTGCAGTGACATTCTCTACGAAATCCTCTAATCGGGGCACCACAAACACACTGTCATATTGCCCAGAGTTCAAGTGAGGGCAAAATAACGGTGACCGGTGACGTCTACTCTTTAATCCTCAAATTGGGGGAGAGGACAAGTGCTGCCATTTTGCCCTCACATGAATGCGGGGGAATATGGCAACACTTGCTGTGGTGTATTCTTCCCAATCCTTGGAGGGAGAGAACAATAATAATAATGATAATGCTGTACCCAAAATTTCAGAGCCATTTATGTTAATAGGAGTAGGAAAACATCTGATAACATACATACAGTATGTTTCAAATTACCATTCGAATTTCGCAACCTTATGTAATGTCGACCAAAACTGTACTCAATTTATTTCCACTGTTTAAGTTCTAATAGTTAAAAGGGAAATAATTTTTAGTTAAAACACATTATGAAAATGCAGCATTAGTAATCTTTTCTAAATGTAACGAGACATAACAATGGAAAATATATCTTCCAAATGTTATAGTATATTGAAGAAAGGCTGCGTTTAAACACATGTTGTTCATCACTTATCGTGTAATCAAATGCCTCCTATATCAGTTCATGATATTGTCAGAAGTCTATGCCTTAGTATATAACAAGGCCATTCATGTGTGTAGTTTGTAAGCAAGAACATCCCCAGAGTGATGGGTTTTCTTAGCCAGAGCCCTAGGTAAATCCAGATGATGGCAACATGACTGCTTAGGCCTATAGCATCGATACAGATATCAGTAGAATATCTTTACTCTTCCCCAATAAGACACCAGACACGAATATGTGGGCAAGGGTTTGCTGACGGTTTATTCAGCACATCAAAAAGTTATACCCAATGAATACACCAAGAACTCCAAACCAGTGTGCCGTAAGACCCTACTGACTTGCTCCCTTCCAATTTCCTCAGTTGTGGATACCATATAGTCCTCTTAGGTGCTGGCAAGTTGACCACAAATCACAGCTATGACTAAACAGGATATTAATCTGCATTCTTCACTGAGAAATTGAGTAGTTAACCACTGCCTGCTGACAGCCAAGTCAGCACATCAGGCAGGTACACCCAGCATATTAACCAAGAGGTACAAACCAATTACACTGACCAACACTCGCTTGGTATCTCCCAATTTCTGCTGTTGTGGGTACCAATTAGTCTTCTTAGCAATCCATTTCGGGCTGCTCCTGGTTGAAAAGGAAGTAAGAAAGTGCCACCTCAGCTCATGTCCCTACTTCAGACAAAGTTGTTAACATGACGATGAAGAAGAAGGACACAAACCATTTCTGCATAGGCCAACAGTCGTATCCCCCTTCTCTATTGGTCCGGGGGGCCCCAGTCATGTATGTTCTCACAGAAGGGTTATAAAGAGCTCCCCTATGTAGTATGGAACACATTTGCTTAGTGTTTGTGTGTGAATGCCATGAGACATCTGTGAACCTTAAGATAGCAACATTTAGTGTGTGATACAACCTATAAATAAAGCCCCTATCTTATGCAAGTACTTTCAGTGCCCAAAATGTATTTTGCATATTACAACCACTGCCCCAATACAAACATGAACACAAGTAAACAAATTGTCAAAGAAGGAAGTTAGATACGTATGGCCCAAAATAACCTAATGTTTGTATCCTAGTAGATACATGCCTACTCTGCCTACTGTGGTGTGTAGCTGAAAAAACATGCCTACTGTGGTGTGTAGCTGAAAAAATACTCCTGGTTGAGCAATATCACTATATATATATATATATATATATATATATATATATATATATGTATAAGTAATCACTCCCTTGTTTATCCTCTTTTGTTACAGGTGCCTGAAGACAGACACTATAACATTTTTAAAATTAGTTATTATACTAATATAAGTGATAATAACATGGATTTAATGCAACAAGAAACACAATCTGCGGAGTTTTTTCAAAAATATGTTATAGTTATTAAGAATGTATAAACACAGAAGAAAAAGATCAAAGGCTGAGAAATTCATTAGTACGATGTTCTAATTCCTGAAAGATGTTTACTGCTGTGCAGAGAGATGATTTAGTTGATGAAGTAAGCCTTCACTGGCATGCTCATTATCATTAATTTAAGAAACAGCTTCATTTTATTGGGCTCCGTTCATTTCCATGTTAAACTCATTGTTGGGTAGAATTAATTGATTTCCATTTTGCTTCAATTCTCATATGTTTAAAATGTAACATTTAGAATAATTAAAATATATTGGCTTCATGTAACTGTTGGGGAAGAGCTGCAAACTACAGCAGTATCTTATCACTAATTATGTTCATTAGCTTTGCCCAGTTGGGGATTTGATTATAGCAATATTCTTTAAAGCATAATAGGAGTGTCTTGGAATGTTTTCCAATATTTTTAATGTACATACTGCAAATAACAAAAAAGGAGAACTGTAATTTTTTACAGTTTTAGCATAACTAAATTTGTTAATTAAAATCATCTATAGTTTGTGCATATAGATGGTGCAAATGGGCCAAAATGGATTTGGACAAATCTTTTGGTTTGTTTTTTTGACCATTAGTTTTAAGGCAACAAATTATGTTAGGATAATAATTGGGGGGGCATTTTTAGCCTAGGAACAAAATTGGTATTTTGCACCATTCCATTAAAACACAGAGCTTTAAGGCAGTACAGAATCCAATGAGAAGGTAAATGCATCACTGAGTACATTCACATTGGTTATCTGTAAGCAACATAGGCTTATTTAGAATATAATATTTAAAGTACAGAAATGTGAAATTGAGAACAGTAGAGATTAGGTAAACTGTACAGCAAGTACTGGTGTATTAACTCATCAGTGGATTATATTTTTTAATATTGTTATATTTTATAGTAATTTGGAATGAATCCCCAGTACCTCCTCATTAGTTTTAATGGATTTTCTCAAGCAAGTACAAATGAACTAGTGTAATGGTCTTCTAAAAACCTGCTTGGATCATTCTATCGACACTGGATATGCCAATATGTCGATCAACTGGATTGTATAGTAAACTTTATTGATCTGACATTTACATTTCTTATTTTAAATCCCATGATTGTTTTGTAAGGTCTCATTATAATAGGTAGCATATCTTATGAATTACAAATCTTATGTTATATTCATGCGGTGCTAGAATGTCTCTACTAAAACATTAGATTTGCTCATTTCTGTTTTTCTGTTAATGATTGTTTCTAACTTTAAAATCCATAATGCTAAGTGGATATTTATGGATTTTGAGATTCTTTGCCTTCTATATGAGGTAAACCATTACACGGGAACACAAATAATTCACAATGCCCTGCATCTATTCTAAGTGTTGGTACAAGATGTGTTTTATTCCTAGCTAGGACTTATGTAACATTTTTAGCTGTGCAAATCCTAAATAAGTGCAAATGTTTTAATGGATTTTATATTTTGAAAAGAAGATTACAGTGATTTATGGTAATATAGGCATAATCTAGGAATATGTGTTATATGTACCATAATTGTTGTTTTCTTTGCTCTATGATTATTCAGTTTCTTCAGTTTAACTCATATGATAATTCCTCCAATAAGATTAAATACCTGATGCCATTTTTACTAGACTTTAAAATCCTGGCATGAGCATGCCTCACGTTTAGTGTTTAAAAAGGCCAGAGGCAAATTATAATATTGAAACTGTGTTTCAGGGAGCCATTGCTTAGTCAGTTTCTAGAAATAATTAAACTGAATTTGCAATTATGGGATAATTTCTAACTATTTTGCATATTTTTATTTTGAGGAAGTCTTACATACAAATTATCTGCTACGAGCAGCAGGAGATTGAATAATAGCAATTCTAGGCGTCATCCAATTTAATTATTTCTCTAAATCTTAATGTTTGAAATTGATTTTTTTTTTCATTTTTAAATTTAAATAAATAAAAGTTGTTGTGTTTTAATCCTACAATGTTTTAGCAGCTATGCAGGTCACAAAGAAAAACAAAAGTGCTCTTTAGAGCCATCTGGTCTATAAATGAGAATGTTTTTCCAGATTTCTTGTAGTGTGACAAATTGTGTATGCTTCACTGCTGCCCTTCCTTTTCCTAAGTAAGATTTGTTTCATTAACTAATACCACTGCTGTTGTTCACCAGCTCCTAGCAGGCAACACCACTGGGCTAACAAGGTATGTGTTCAGGGTAAGCTGACATCTGGCACACCGGGCCTCTCAGTAACAGTAGCCTCCACAGTGCAGCTACTGCTATTTGGCTTGTGAGGGTAGCCGAATAAGCCATTAGAGCACTGGAGGTCCCCCACAGCTCAGGGCCTCCAAAAGTTATGCTTTGTGTGCCTAATGGAAAATTTGGCAGTAGACACATGCAGATACAGTTTTTTTTTCTGAAAATGATTAAATATTTAGACACATTTTGCCAACCCGTGGTAAAAAAATTGTTGAGTTGCAAAATCTTGTGCTGCTTCATTAATCCCTATGTATACAAGACAGAAAATCTGGACAATTTTGAGAGATATGTTTTGCCATAATTTTGTAATCTTGCAATCTATTTATTTTTATTTTTATTGTTTTGAGAATTTCATCTACAGTATGCTTTATGTCATTTATTATTATATCAAATAATATCGCTTCAGTAACATAATTCATATTCAACCTTCAGCTAAACACAGATATCTAAGGTTATAGTGAAATGGTTTATGGTGGTGTTAATACCAATCTATAAGCATGATAAGCAATTTTTTTTAAGATTAGTATAAGAAAAATCTGCTGCTCATAGATGCACAACATAGTGTGAGACTGAGGGTGAAAAAACACCACATAGAATTGTGCAGACAATGTATAAATACAATGAACAAAGGGAGGAGGGTGTGTTAGATCTTGTGTCAAGATGGTGGCTATCAAAGGGCTCAATCTCCCAATTAAGAATAATATTAAATAGACTTGTACATTCTGATTCGTACGAATTACAAATGTATGGGATTTTGGCAAATTCAACAATTTCTTCGAATCAATGAAGTCTAGGCCAAACCCCTCATGAAGCAGACCAAAGCGAAGCAAAAAATTGAAGGCCCTTTTACTCACACTATCTCACTCTTTCATTGTTGTTTACTCTCTCTCTCACGCTTTCTAAATGTTTCCATACATTCTTTGCCATGCTCTTCTGTTTCTTACGACCACTTCCGCTTCTGATGACTGCTTCCGAATCTTCTTGTTCTTCATTTTCTATCTTCTTTTTTTCATCTTCTCATTTTATCTTCTATCTTCATCCACATCCCCACGGACATAACCTGGTATGAACTTATGCAAAAATGGCCGCCATTTTGGTGGAAGTTCACCTTAGGACGAAGCCATTTTGATGCAAGTTCGCTCCAGTTTATTTCAGATCCTCCACTCTGGTGAGAGGGTGTAACCAAAAGTGCTGTCATTTTGCCCTGCGTTTGTCCTAAGTGCTGCCAAAATGGCTACACTTTTGGTGACGTCCTCTCACCTGATTGGAGGATCAGTTGAAAAGACGCCAGCATAAATGCAGCCATTTTGGTGGAAGTTTGTGCTAGGTAACGTCCATGGAGATGCAGAGGAAGATAGAAGATGTAAGAGAGGAGATGAAAAACAAGAAGATGGGGAAGTGGTCGGCAAAAGTGGTAGGCAGAGAAAATAGAGAAACATTTAGAGAATGTTTGAGAGAGAACAAGAATGAAAGCGTAAGAGAGGGACTGAGAGAGCAAATGAGAGAGTGAGAGTGAACAAATTTAATTCCTGAATTAAAAAAGCCGCACAACTTTCATCTGAACCAAATGGGCAGGGAACATAATTTGTTGCCTTAAAACGAATGGGCCAAAAACGAGCCCAAAAATTGGTCCGAATGTTTTTTTTGGCCCATTTGCACATGTCTAAAGGAAAAATGTTTCCAAGTCAATTTTGGTCACCATGCACAAGTCTACTAGACTGTTTAGATTTCTATGTGAGTTAAAAGAGTTAAGTCATTCGGTTTTACTTTTCTCTGAGAGTTTTATACTTTGTGTATACACAAACAATATAACCCCAACGTTTGGATACAGTACTATGATTTCAGTGGCGGCCACAGATATTTCTTGAGGATTTCTTTTTATAGATCTGCTCCGTTGATATCAATTAAAATATGTTTCAGTTCCCTGCATTTCGTGTCACATCTGTTATTGATATAACACACATGAAAACTTCACTGCTTATCTGCACATTTTTATATTATTAGCGTATTCCCATTGGCGCTTATATAATAATTTGGCTGTCATACCTCAATGCTCTTATGAACAAGGGAATAATATTTATGGTTTCTGTGAATTTACAGCTAATGCAGAATGTGCTTATTGTAAAATATGCTCTCATTATTTGTAGTTAATAAGCAGTGTATTTGTGACAATTCCTACTCAATCTGCCCTGTTTATAAAAAAAATACAAAAGTAATCTCAACCACTTCAATAAAGCAAAATATAAAATAATAAAAGTAATAAAAAATCACATTGTACAGAAACAGAAACACTTTATTTTCCAAAAATTCAAAGTTCTGATTTAGGAGAGTGTCGGCATTTTTTAGAACTTAAAAAGTCTAGCTCAGATTTCAGAATTTCAAGGTAGGGGATAAAGGTTTACAGAGGAATGTAAAGGAAAGGAGAAAACAGACAAATCCATGGGATCTTATGGGATACATCCACATTTATTAAGAGATATTACAGGCTTCAGAGTGTCCTGTCAAACGCATCAGTAGACTTATTTTACTTAACTTACTAGGAGAAGTTCTAAAAGATTGGAAGTGAGTGATTGCAGTACCACTTTCCCCCAAAAAGGTAGCAGGGAAGACCACTAAGTCTTACGTCATGCGAAGGAAGGATTGTTAAATATCTATATGAAAAGGGTTTGCAAAATCAGAACTGCATGGATTTAATTCAGGGAGATCTTGTCAAACTATTTTTTTTTCACTGAAAATAATAAGCAGGGAGGAGTAGTAGATATATTGGCATTTTATACTGTTCTCCATAAATGACTTGTACAAAAGGTCTTAGTTAATGGTGTATATTCATTGGAAGGTCTTGTCTCTAGTGGGGTACCTTAGGGATCAGTATTGGGACCCATTGTTTTTAATATCAGTGATATTACAAAATGTGTTAACGGCAAGTTATGTCTCTTTGCAGATGATACAGATGATAAGGCCTGCAACAGGGTAGACATCTCTGGGAGTACAAGCCAACTGGCTTGTAAATTAGATATATGGCTGAGATTGTGGCAGCTGAAGTTTAATGCTGAAAAACGTAAGCTAATCCAAGATGGACAAGATGTTAAACAAGTGGTCAACAGATGTGCTTGTATCACAGCTTTCTTTACCAAAATCTTCTACTTCATATTGGATGACAATTGAAATTGTTTTCCATTGTTAGAATGTTTGGGGAAACTGTTTTTTTTAAATTACTAAAGTTTAAAATAACATTTAGTAAAAAGTTTGGCGCCAACAGTTTACGCAGCGCTAAATACAATACATAAATTCAAGGGGTATGACAAGAGGAGAATTAGACAGACTAAGACAAACCGATACATTAGGTGGAGAGAGCCCTGCTCGCAACTTAATCTTGAGGGACTGGGGTGACAAACATAAGGCACAGAAAAAGGGTGAGAGACAAATACCACGAGCTGTAAATTTATACCTGGAGTACAACGTGTGTGACAAAAATACAACATTTTTTTACTACCATAAAGTTTGACACAGGCTGATGGTAGTACTAGAGCATGGGAATGGTTAAAATACCAGCATTTGAAATACCTTGGGTGTCTAGTTTTTAAAAATATATGGGGTAAATTTTATTGGCCGCCTTCAAAGATACCCGAAATAGCTCATGGGGCAGAATTACCAGCTTTGGGGGAAAAATGTTTTTTAAATAGCAAAACGCTACTGGTACTTATTGCCCCATAATGTGCAGAAAAAAGCAAGGAACAGCATTGTCATTAAGGGGGTTAAAACAATTTAGTGCTTCTGTGTGTAGTCACAGTAATCATTTTGAAAATACTGAAAGAAATTCCTGCGTGCATTAATGTAATATCCTGTAGAGCAATATCATATTTGTTTTTTGTTCAAAGTTTAGTAATTCTCCATTTTTTTTAAAGTTACTTGATGTTTAATTTATATATTATTCTAAGCCTTTCTTAATTTGATTCAACTCTATTTTTATATTTTAAAAGAAAGAAACTTCTGGCCCTCCAGATGAGGATTATTATCCTCTCGGTGTGAGTTGATTCTCTGAATTATACTGGTAAAGTCTTTTTGAACTAAATGCTTTTTATTTTTTGAACAGCTTCTTACGAACTTCTCATTTTATGCTTTTGTTTTCATGTCACAAAGATCAATGACTTTTACTGCTTGGGTTCATTTATTTGTCCAGTCCACTGGGAGATCATATATGTTTTCTGTGAACTAATTTCATAATCTGCTTCATAATCTAATCCAGAGAACATTCTTGTGTAGTTAAAAAGGCATATACAAGTGGGCATTTTGTTTCAAATTTGCTGAATAGTTTCAAAATCAGAATTGCATGGGTTTAATGCAGGGAGAGTACAGGTAAAATAAAAAATCACAAAATAACAAACTGACACAAAGCAAGAAGAGGCCACTGTGCATGCAAGCATACAATCTAGTGGACGGTGGTACAGCATGACTCCTATCACTTTATATACTGAACCAGACATTGACGATGGCACAGCACAACTTTTTTCTAGCTTAACTAAATAATTTGTGTCATTTGACTTATCCCCCCAGAAACATCAACCATTTTGTAGATATGTGGGACAATGTCAAAAGCCTTACTCATATCTAGATAAGCAATGTCTACTGCACCACCATGATCTATTATTTTAGTCACATAATAAAAAATCAATGCAATTAGATTGGTATGATCTCCATGAAGTAAGCCCAAGTTGTTTCTGATCTTGAAATCCATGTGATTTTAAAAGGTTGAGCAATCCTGTTCTTTAGCATAGTTTTCATTAATTTCCCCACTATTGTTGTAAGACTTACTTCGATAATTTTTTTAGACTACTCCCGTTAACAATGGTAGATTAAATAAATCTGTTTACGGTTTTGGTAGCACACCGCTAAGCTCTTTTTTCCTTAGGTCCCAGCCTTTATGTCTGTAAAAACTGAACAAACATATGAATTTAGGAAGTAGTAATAATGCGGTAAGTGCTATATGTATATGTATGTTTGTGTGTGTTTGTATGCATATATGTATGGGTATGTGTTTATTCCAGTTTTCTCAATTTTTAGATAATAGCTCTCATCATGGTTCATTGGAGTCCCAGAGCTTAGAAATGCCTTTCTAACCCTTTTCAGACTGATAGATGTTAACATCTTTGTTTCTCATCTGTTCATCAAATTTCTAAAGAAAGTCAAGATCTGAATTTAAGTGTGACAAATATGCAATACTAGAAAGAATCTGTATAGACAAGATGGTGTCAGAAGTTCAAGAACGTATTGAGGGAACCTGGAATTATATTACATTACACTCCATCAAGGCACTTCTCAAAGGAATTAGCAAAGACAGAACAGCTTGTGCCCCCAAAAGACTCCCCATGAAAATGGGATACGCTCAGATCCTTATCAAATTTGCTAGACAATTCTCATTTACAAGCACACACGGACAATGTTTTAAAAGCAGCTATCTATTTAGCCTGTTATGGCTTCTTAAGATCAGGTGGATTCTAGGTCAATTCTATTATCCATTCAGTAACAACCTAGTTAAAGTCTGGTTGGTGTCTGGGTAACTATCTGACAGGTAAGCCGGGTGACAGCACTTTACTACCTCCACCCGTGAAAAAGCTAACTACAGCAGATTTTACACAGTACTTTAAACAAATATTAAGAAGGTTAGGATACAAGCCCAACGCTTTCCCTGGTCACTCCTTTTGTATTGGGGTAACATCTTTAGAATCACACCCCAGAAGTTCCAGCACACATCATCAAGAAATTAAGAGGGTAGAATTCTCCTGCCTTACCAGATATACTGTATCCTGAACGCAAACTCAGAAGGGCTTTTCAAGATCTTGCTAACTGATACTCTGTTTGTTATCCAGTCATCATAATAAATCTTTTTCTTCCCACCTAAATATGCACAAGTTATTATTTGTCCTTCATCCCTACCTAGGTGGTGTTTTCTAGATCTAGGCACACAATTGAGACCCCTACAACAGTGTGAAGGCTGTACTCAGCCTGTATTTGTGGGAGGGGTCACAGAAAGTACTTATAGTCCCCCCTTACGGTTCCTCATCAGGGCACTACATTCCACTCTCGTTTCCTCAACTCTTTGTTAGCTTTGCTTCTTTCCAAATTTCCACTTCCTCTTTCCTATCCCTCTTCCTTCTACTTTTCAGTCATTCATCTACAGTCATGGCCAAAAGTTTTGAGAATTACACAAATATTAATTTTCACAAAGTCTCCTGCCTCAGTTTAGATGATGACAATTTGCATATGCTCCAGAATGTTATGAAGAGTGTTCATATGAATTCCAATCAATTGCAAAGACCCTCTCGGTTTCACCGTGGGGTTACATGACATAATGCGACTCAAATACACTCCTGTCTACCTGTGCCAGTTCAAAATAGTTTAGCAACTGTTCTGGTCCAGGTCGGGAAGGGCCCTTTCTAAACTATTTTGAACTGGCACACGGAGACAGGAACAAGGAGTTGAATGGGACGACCGGGTGCCCTAGAGGTACAGGCCCTGACGCAATTGCGACCCCTGTAGTTACCCCACTGCCTCACAGTGATACAAGTGGTATAAGAATATATTTAAAAGGGAAATCATGACCATTTTATTTCAAGGATCCGCAAATTAAACTACATGTGCTTTACTGTGTCTGCCCTTTTGCAATCCAAGCAGTGTTTCAGTGTGAAACTGCTTGGTTATTTGCATCTTCTGCTGCTCTATGATGCTGAAGTCAGCAAGGGATTAAGCCCCAAAATATAGTGTAATATGAAAGATGCTTTGGTAAAGAGAACAGACTTCACATATTGCATAATGTATTGACAATACATACCAGTAGAGGCCAGTACTAAATGGTTTATATGGTATTATTTAGAAATGTACAGTATATAATTTTGTATCAATACCATCAATGTGCATATTTTATATCACATAGTTCTATTACATTTTGGTCATAAAATAGTAATATGCATAAAACAAAATCGTGCCTGGGAAGAGCTGGAAGCAATAGTATAATGGCATCATGTTATAATCCTGTTACTTAAGAGTTAATAAACAAATAATCATATCTAACCTTATTTAAAAAAAATCAAAAAGTTCACTAAATGTACCTTTACCAGTGATAGTTAACCTTTGTATGAAGTGACCAGATGTCCCTGCTGTTCTGTAATTCTACATTTCAAACAGGATGACCCGGTGTCCTGAAGCTTCTCATTAGGATGCACATATGTCCTGTTCTCAGCAATTCTCATGCGACTTTCAATTTAATTTTAAGTAAAGTGAAGCCAAATCTTTTCTAGAGAAGCGTTCTACGAATAATGACTAAGATTATTCACTGATGCTGTCCCATAAATACTCCAATTTTGCAATCTTTATCATTTAGTTGTTACTCTGGAAAAAGAGGAAGACTTAGGGATATAGCTTCATCAATGTAGATATTTTTAAAGGAAAAAAGCAACTTGTCCCAAATAAAATAACTAATGTTTAGCACACTGTAATGTTTAGTGCTTTTGCCTAAATTAGAAGTTTTTGTGTTTAAACATTAAAGGGCAAACCTCATGAGAATAATTTGGTTGACTAAAGGTATATGTCCTATATGGTGGCACTTATGGCCCACCCTCTCCTTATCACAAAACTTTTCTATGTGTAGCATATGTAGTCACGTCCACACATAATTGAATGGCCAGCCTCAAAACCAGACCCTGTTGTCGTGGCCTACAGGGAATTTTCCCGGTATCTCGGTAGGCCAGTCTGGCACTGACAAGCTCTACGACAATGCTCAGACAAATACTCCACTTCATCCATGATGCCTCCAGGATGACACATTTTATATGATTCCTAAACAAACATGCAAGAGTTTCACGATGGTGTCTGTACACAGAGTTCACAAATACATTCCTTCTTTGCTTGAGAAACTAAAGATCTTTAAGGAATGCTGCCTTGACACCGGTTATGCGGAGTGTTTAGAATATGTTATCTGTGCCAGCTGAGCAGATGGGCTACTGACATCATGACATGACCCAGAATTCCCCCTACAGTGTTGTTTAACCTCGCCAAAGGATAACACAGTATGGAAATATCACAAGATCATACGGTCATTTTATAGTTTCTTATATAACAATATTTATGTTCTTTATTTAATCAACAGACATAATGTAATTATTCAAGTTCTTTCAAGGGGGCTACATATTGCATTCTCATTTATGTCTTAATGCAATTATCATAAAAGAGTAATACAAGCTCAATTTGAAAAAGAATTAATTACAAATGAATGCACATGATTTGTTTATCAAACATGGGTGATTGCTATTCTTTATAGTACCAGGAACATACAAGTATATTAAGTATTAATGTATGCATAAATAACAAAAGGGGATATGCTTACCCTTGTGTGAGGTTAGTATTCACCTAGGGTTTGGAGTCCTTAAACTGACATCAGAGAGGGAGCCCTTTCAAGACTGGTCAGCAAGCTTTAAAATATGAGCTGATTAATGACACATACACCATTGTAATACTCATGCCCAGATACTAAATTTGGCAAACGTTACGATCCACAGCAGTTTAAGTGTAGCAGTTCAATATCTTATATTACTCACTTTTTGACTTATGTCCAGTTGGGCATTTCTGTACTTGTTGGGTTAAGTAAAAAAAAAGTATAGATTATTTATAGCAATCCAATATAAACGTTTTTTAAAAAGTTAAATGATAGATCCAGCAACAGATGTTGGAAACATTATACATCGTTTTATTACATAAGTTTTGCCATAGTTGATGAGTCATTTGTCCATATCATTAAAATAGTGTTCGGTACCATTTTTTAAAATTTTATTTAGTTTTAAGCAAGCAGATTTATAAAACACACACAAGGCTCATCTTGCTCCAATAAACATCCTTTATCTGCAGACCTGGAGGCTGCCATTGGCCGCTCTGATGTGATATTTTGGGTGGGTCAAGTCCCTTCCTAAATTCATTTTTCATTAGTCAGGGTGTACAGCTGGGTCACTACCAATGAGCTATTGTATTGTTTATCCCAGACAAGTATGGAAAGAAGTTAGGAAGTTTGTCTAGTAGATTGGGCTAAAACAGCTAAAACACATACAAATGGCTATTATACAACTGCCCAAAATCATTATATTATGTGAAAACTTGAACTACTAAATAAATAAATAAACAGAAAATGGCACAAAATGTGTAACTAATATTAGTAATAAAACATCACCATGGTGCCTTTCTTCTCTTTTAAGCCTCATTCAAAATGCAGCTGTATGTTTTAAACTTATGAATACTTTCAGATTTGACAGAAAGGATAGATTTTGAAATGGTAAAATGAAACATCTCTGCAGAAAAGCTACATAAAAAAACAAACTGATACTAAATATTATGATGTAAATGTTTATGTAACCAAAACGTGGTATGGTAGGATTGTATATAATAATGCTTAATTTGTAGTACATCCTTGATAATATCTGGATTTTTGTTGAAAGTCAGGGAAGTACTTGAATATTCAGTACTTAACCACTTGTGAGAATTAAAGTAGGGTTATAGGATAATATGGCAGTAGAAATAATGGTACAAGAACCAGTAAGAACTGTATGGGTAAAATGCAGAGGAGGAAACATAGAATTTCACAACAGAAAAGAACCATTGAGGTCATTTGGTTATCTTGTATTTCCTGATGTATAACTTTAGTCTTTGGTCTTGTCTTAGATTCAGGATAGGCATATGCCTATCCCATACATGCATACATTTTGTTACTGTTTTAACATCTACCACTTCTTGTGATGGGAGTTGTTTTTTCTATGTCTCTTTGGAGCTCATGCTGCTGTTCTTTCTTCCTGGTGTTCCTTCTCATCTTTTTCTGTGATAAACTTGTTTCTTGGCAAATGGCCATAGTGCCACAGACATAATGCATGGTGCTTGCTGGATCTTGGACCACTATCCATTCAGAGAAGTATGCACTGCTTATTTTGGGATCGTCACAAGTTTGTTGACCTACGGTATTTTGTCCTTTTCTGCTTAAGCAGGGAGGCTATTCTCCATATTTGTGACTAGTTGCCCATTCATTTTTAAAAAAAAAAAAATAAATAAGTCATACTCAAAGCATACAAGAAGACATTTGACATTCAATGACAATTCCCTTTGAGTAGTACAACTCCCTTACCCAAAGGTTTTGGTTTTCTGATTTATGGAATTTTTCTTTGTGCAGTTCATGTCTCTTATCATTTTTAATTGTGTTTTAGTGTATTCCAGTGTATGTTGCCAAAGGGAGGCCAGTATTTAGCAACATTCAAATAATAAACGTATTGTTGTTTGCTTAACATATAAATTGAGTGCTCCCTGAGAACACTCTTATTTCTTCTTTTATGTGTAGCTCTGAGATAAATGGTACATTCTGGAAATTAAGAATAAAAAAATAGATATAGTTGATGTACACAGCAAAATAACTTGTTTGTTAAGATAGAGTTCTAATTTTAAGAACAACATAATCTATTTTGTTATTGTTAATTACATAATATTATGTATTTCACGGCCATGTCCACACCATACTATGGAACTCCCAGTACACTGTCCTGTTTCTGCTTCACTTTTATAGTTTGTTATTGGGGTCTGCTGCCAACCACAGAAGCACATGCTCCATGCAAGTTAATTATACATAAATATTTGGTTGTAATACTGTCTAGAGGAGCTGGCCCTCTATTATTATTTAGCCTTATCGGTAACGGATTTCACTATCAACAGAATGCATGGTTTTTTCCATCACTCAAACAATAGGATGAGTTTCATGTTTCTCCACTGTGGTTTGTTCTAATTCAGTATCTCTAGACTGCATCTTATGTCAAGCATATTTACCCTTTACTCTCCATGGTCCTGAATCTGACTTCTACTTCTCTGTCCTATATCTATTTCAGTCTCAGGCTTATGGCTGTCCAAATCTTGAACCTTGACCCCTGCGGTCTGCTGGTTGACGAGTCCCATGTGCCAGGCTTCATCTTAGTCTGTCTCGGGCCACTGTGCTCTTTCTTCTAAAGGTTCCTGTACATTGTCCTAATAGTCCATCAAGCTTATGGCTTTTATTTCATGAAACAATAAATGTTCAGAGCAATAGTCACTGTATCTGGGCTTGTTTTTATTGTTTGCTCAAAATTAGTTTCTTGTGCATCTATGACAACATAGTATTAAAGTATACATGTGCTGAACTCATACTGACATGATATGAATTGACATATTTTTCACAACATGTTTAATGTATCCTGTACATAGAAACAGTGAAACTGAAGAATTGCCCCACTCAGTATTCTTACATCAACGTTCTTGGTTAATAATATATTTCACACCAGTCTCTTCTTTCAGTGTCTCCTTTTTACCTCTCATGCAATCTCAAAACTGAAAATGACAATAGGACACACCTTTTTATTTTTTTGGACCTTGGAAAATGTAGCCTCTTTTTTTTTACTGAGAGTAGTTCGTACCCAAACTGTGGAAGCCGCCAAAATGTATTCAGCTGCATCTCCAGATTACAGAAATACCCTACTTAGATAGTTGTAATTATTTTGTGAGGTCTGAGTCTTATTTGGAACTGTTCATCATCCCATCAGCTAAAAATACCCTACAAAAGTACACAGGGTACTTTTCTAGGAACATTTGGATACTTATTATGCAACCATTTGGACACCAATCCCTGACAAAGGGATCCATAACATTAATTGTCATTGCTTTTTCACCAACTTTTCCATGATTTTTAGTATTGTTTGCACATATTATATGGAACTGTAGCGAAACCCGCTAAAATATATCAAGATGCATCTCAGATGGAACTCATTCTTTTCATGGGTTTTGGAAGCCTATGTCTCATTTAAGACTGTTCAGCAGCCCAGCCCACCAGCACAAAATACTGGCAGCCCAGCAACCCATGGTATTTTGTTAGGTGTATTTGGACACCACTCTTCCAAAATTAGCTGTAACATTAATTTTGGGTGTGTTTTTCATCTCTGCGATTTCTTGAACCTCTAATTACCCACACCCATAGGTTTTATTTATATATATATATATTGTTTGGGTATTACCTAGCAGGCACACCTGATTTCAGACGTGCAAAAGCAGGGCTGCGCCGAGGTGGGGGCAGAGAGTGGCGCCACGCAGTCAATCATGACAATTTTGTAGCTATTTTGATATTTTAATATACTGATGCAAACAAATCCCAAGTAACTGAATAGTTCTTAAGGACATCTAATAAATTCATTTTTTATCTATGTAACAAATTAATTCTGATCTAGTATTAACTAGTAACTGAAAAAATAGATAAAAGGCCCATATTATACAAACAGTAAAAAACAGAATATCGCAGCAAAAATAGCTCTCTTAGTAAAGCCGGACTAGATGACCCCCTCAGGGACACGGGTGGACATATGCAAGAGAGGACAAAAAGGAAAAAAATAGGGTAATACTGTCTCTTTAAAAAATCTCTGTATATAATTTATTTTAAATAAACTCACAAACAAACATGCACTGAGGACCTGAGGGGGTCATCCAGTCCGGCTTTACCAAGAGAGCTATTTTTGCTGCAATATTCTGTTTTTTACTGGCTGTATTTCTTGGGATTTGAGAAGTCCTTGCAGATATCCACTTTCAGGAGAGTATTTTGGTCCATCTATACTTTTTTGTACATACCATATTATACAAATTTCACAGTAAAAAACAAAAAAAAAAATTAAAAAAATTCTAAATAATATCCAGTAAATGAAAGGCTGCCATATTCATATGACAGCCATATGTACGCAAACACAGGATCTCCACAAATTATTAGACCTGTCATATCTTGGTATATAGTAATATCTAGACATGTGCAAATTGTCCAAAAATGATTTGGGCAAATGTCGAGCATTCAGTTCAGACAACAATCGAGGGTATTTTTAATTTGGGAACAAAATTTGTTGCCTCTTGCCCTCATTCACCCACTCTCTCACACTCTCATTCTCGTTCATTCTTTCTCTGCTGACCACTTCCGCATTGTCTGGTTCTTTATCTTCTGTCTTCTATCATCTCTTTCATCTTTTCTCTTCTCTCTTCTTTGTCTGTAAACATAATCAGGCGCAAACTTCCACCGAAATGGCTGCGCTACTGGTTCTATCCACCAATCACGTAGGAGGACGTCCCCGAATGAGTAATTTTGGCAAGGCTCACCTAAGGGCAAAAAGGGGGTGCTTTCAGTGATGTCCTCTCAACCGATTGGAAATACCGTATTGGCCCGAATATAGGCCGCACCCCCCCACACTTTAAAGTGGGGGTGCGGCCTATATTCGGGGTCTAGCACCCGACGCCCGGGACATGCATATGTAGTGAGGCTTCATCCAACTACGTCAAAGGTGTAGTATGACAGGATTGCAAACTTGAGCTTCGTGAAGAGCAAGTAGTAGCTGGGGCTACATCCACAAGAGCAGATGTGAGGGTGGAGTTATAGAGAGAAGTTGCTAGGTTAGGGCACAACATGTTTGGATGAGAGAGAAGAAAATTGAGAACACTAAGGTCTCTGGTTAGGAGGAAAGGAAATGAGTAAGAGGCAAGGTAAAAGAGCAGGGTATAAAGTGGTGGTCAGAGAGGTGGAAGGGGGGAATTAAAGAAGTTATTGAATGAGTGCCTGCTAGGTCCAGGGTGTGGCCATCATACTAGATAGGGGAGTTAGTATGCTGTGTGAGAAGTGGTCAAGAAAGATATTAGCAGAGCAAGTGGAAAGGTATATGACAGCAATGAGAAAAGAGATGAGATTAACTAGTCGGATAACATGAACCTTTAATGAGGAGAAGGAGAATGATGGAGCAAGGGGGAAAAGGTTGTTTTAACTTGCTTAAGGAAGGGAGTTGCATTATTGTGTGATGATTTAAACCTTATGTCTCTTGTATTCTCTGCACATGTTGCTTATCCTACTGACAGAATATGAAAGCTAATAATAATAAAAATTACAGATTTCATTCATCTGCATACAAAGTTATGTTATGAGGTAGAATGTCCCATCGACATGATTAAAATGTTGTGTAGTTTAATTTGGATAATGTATTAATTTCTCACTTTATCATTTGCTGAAAAAATAGGTAGACACCACAAAAATAATGATGTGAAATCAATAGAGATGCAATTAGTGGTATCAAAGGGAGATATCATCTAATTTAAAGAAACTGTACTGGACACAAAATTTACAAAGGGGCAAAGATCACAACTACTTGAAGAAATTAAAAGAGCATGATGCCAAGAAGGTATAAAATTAATGGAAATCTTTATCTACTCTGCTAAGAAAAATGAACAAATTAAAAGGAAAAGGAAAGATTGACACTAAAGTGTCATTGTGTTACATACAGCCAAAATGAAGTACTAAAAAAGGAAACAATTATTACAATAACAACAACTTTAACTAGATTAAGGAAAACAATACTTTACAGGTTAAAGCTGCAGGTTAATAATGTCAATATTTCATAAAAAAAAATAATTAGCTACATTAAGTGAAATATAGTTTTTTTCAACTAAAATTCTGTCAAGATATATATTTGAATTTTTAGGATTAATTTTGTATAATGTAAAATAAAATTTTAATTTATCAAATCTGTAGGAAATACTGAATTTTAAAAATATATTTGAACAGGTATTCATTGTCATCTGGATATCTGCATTATTAAAACATGAAGTGGCATTTAACAAAATTATACCCAATTATACCCAATAGAGAATGCAAAAAATATTTATACTTTGGAATTTAAACATGTAATCTCAAGACGAGCAAGGGTACTGTTTTCTAAGATGGAACAGGTGGGTAGGGGCAGAGTGGCTCAGATCACAGTGGTAGGTGGGGAATTTTTTCCTATTCAATCGCTGCAGCAGTTTTTGCAGCTGCATATGAAGTTGTTGGGTTGTGTTGTGTTGTTGGTGTTGATCCATGGTGATGGATATGCGTTGTTGCAGTTTCAGTTTTTCGTAAGGTTGGGCTTGAATCCAAACGGTTTTGCTACGCACTTATTCAAGATCAGAGTCGCAATGGAGACAGCAGCCTTAGGTCTTCGAGAGGGGATAATTATTGTATTGAAGTTGTATATGTGAGCTTTATTGAAAAAGCAGCATATGACTGAAACCTGCGGTAACTTTGATCTGTACAAAGGTGGCATTACAGCGTGTAAAATGCTGACAAGAAGGCAAAGTTCTACTGCCTGTCTTGTAATAACAACACCTTCTCTCTTATTTCCAGTGCAATTATATACCTCACAATTTGATGTGCAAGACACAAAGATGGGGTTAGGACTTGAGGTTAATATCCATTCAACATGAGAGTTCATTAACGATGTACTAGCACGTAAAAAAATGTTTACAGTATTATTAGTAACTCAAACATTGGACATGTCCAAAAATAGCTACAAGATTAACAAATGAATGTTTATAATTGGTCCCAAAAAGCAATGGTGTTGATACACTGCTCAATAACACTTGAAAAGAAGCTATAAAGGGTTATAGAAAACAAATGGTGAATTTAAATCAATATTGCACATATAATATAAAACATAAAATATTGGATAGAATTAGATATAATTATTAAAAAAAGAATCTCCAATTCAAACATCACCATGTTATATAATAAGGAGGGTTGAAAAAACTCCATCACGTTCAGTCTTTCCTAGAAATCCCTTACTGTGTTTAAAGGCAAAAATATTTTTTTAAGTGCATGCCAGGTTTGCTCACAAGTGAGAAGACAATACCCCAAGACTCCATGGCAGCAAGATTATACCGTAGCTCAACAGCTTTTATTAGCAGTATGCCTCTATACCTGTTTTGTGGGGGGGAAAAATCAGTTCAGTTTATTCTTACTCTTAAGACACCTCCATAGGTAATGCATTCAAGAGCTCCATGGTAATGATTATGAAGAATTACCTTCTTTATTTAAGACGGAAATGTGGCTCTGCTAATCTTAATAAGTGGCCTTTTTCTTTCTGCTCTTTCTCTAAGGTGAAGATTGTGACAGAGACCTGTACTCCGACTGAGTAGCTCCGCCGTAGAGATCTTCCTTGTGATCAGGCACATGGAGTGTCTCTGGCCATGTAGAGCCCCCATAGCTGGCTAGTCCATGGATGAATCTATCATATTCCCCCCCCAAACTCAAACCTTCCACAATGTGTCTTCAGCCTCAGGGGTTATCGTGACAAAGATTGCCTAGACAAAGGCCTCAAATGGACATCTAGTGTATGTGTACATTGTGATGAGGTCACAATGTTTCTCTTCTTAATAGTAAATTAATTCAATGTATCTAAAAACTTTTTAGCACTATAGTTACCTATCCCTCTTATTATTATTATTATTATTATTATTTATTATTTTATATAGCGTCATCAAATTCCATAGCGCTGTACAATCGGTGGACAGGACATAACAAGTAGTATGTAACATAACAATTTGACTTACAGAGACAACAGGTGAGGAGGGCCCTTCTCAAACAAGCTTACAATTAATAATTATATAGCTCTTTTTATACCATTTCCAAATTATATACATCCTTTTTATGAATTGGTGCCCAAAAGTCGAACTTCATATTGTAAGGCTTAACTAATGCTTTGTACAGAGGCATAATTAAATTTTCAAAGGAATGCCAGTAATTTGTTAGCCTTAGCAGCACAAATGTTACAGTTCACATTACCTTTCACTGTTTTTATGTTTGTATATATATTTTATCGGTATTCCAGGCATCCTTCTGAACAATGAATGCAATTATGAACAATTATGCAAAAGTACTTTGTAAGTATTCCAATATGCATTCATTATACTTGAAATAAAAATAAAAATGACTTTTAGTAGATGCCACAGCTCCAGAACCGTAATGCACCACATCCTTGTCTGACAATTCATGCCAATGATTGGAAGCATGCACCCAGGGGGTCTTGTTAGACCTCCCTCAGAAAGCTTCCAAGCTAGCGTTGGAGCTGATTGGCAGTGAGTATACAACACCTCAGGAGATATACAGGATTTACACATTCTGTACACCTTCCCTGGAATTCCCTACTCCATTCAATCAGACTTGTATGCAAATTTCAAAAGCTCTCTGAAATCTCACCTTTTTTTTCGAGAAGCCTGCAGCCTTTCTTCCTAACACTCAACCAGCATCCTAATCATCTTACCTGAACGAGCAACAACCTCTACTGATCACCCTGGCTCAATCAACTCATTCTAACCTTGCAAGAGCAGGGCCCTCTTCTCCTTTTGTACCAGTTCTTTAGTGTGTGTGATTTAAAATTTTTTTACTAACTCTGTTGTCACAGCGCTACAGAATCTGCTGATGCTATATAAATAAATTTAATGGTACATGCTTAGTTATCACTCGGGGTATTTTAGGTCTATAAATCAACTTTCCCTCTCAGAAGCCAGGCCGAAAGGTTGAGACGGGAAGGATCTGGGTGGAAAATAGGACCCTGGAGGAGCACGGCTTGTCTGCTTAGGTAGTCTGCCTCCTGATTCGAGGACCCCTTGATGTGAATAGCAGAGATCTTGCACTGGCTTAACTCTGCCCATTGACAGATTCTTGCACTCATGCTTGCAGGCATCTGCTCCTTGTGCCTCCCTGCTTGAAGAGAAATGCCACTACCGGCATGTGGTGAAGGGTCGGGGACCAGAACTTCAGTGCTCTCCAGACCGCCAATAACTTTAGATAGTTGATGTGTAGGTCTGTTTCCTGTGAAGACCAACTTCCTTGGGCAATCTCTTTCCCCATAACGGCTCCCCAGCCTCTTAAACTGGCATCGGTGGAAATGACTATCCAGTCCTGTGTCCGACAACCACATCTGAGCAAGGGTAAAACAATGGGGGAGAAGGACCTTTTTGTGTAACAATGTATGGGATCGGTCCCAGTGGTCTAGCAGGAACTGCTGTAGGGGTCTTGAGTGAGTGAGGGCCAAAGGGACAGCTGAAAGATATTATGTAATTAGGCCCAGTAGAGATATTATGCACCTGATGGACACCTTCTTGTTTAACATCGAGAGTATGAACTCCTTTAGCCTTCTGATCTTGGCTCCGGGGAGAAACATCTTTTGAAAACCCCAAAACTAAAATCACCCCTAAGAAGGTAAATCTTCTGCTTGGAAGGAACTGTTACTTTTTTTAGGTTGACCTACCATCCCAGCTGGTGCTAAAGCTACCTCAAACGAAAGTTTGGAAATGGCGGTTTACGTGAGAGGAAAGGATGGCCAGTCAGAGGTATCTCTAATGGTCTCTCCTGATGGGAACGTGCAAGTAGATATCCTGAAGGTCTATGGAGACCATGAAGTCTCCCGAAGATTTGATCTCTGTGTTGGATCTCAGGGACTCCTTCGAACCTGCTGTATCTTTTTTTTTTTTTTAAATAATTTATTGGAATTTTTCAAATATATAAAACACATATCAAAAACATACAGAGCATATGAAGAATATACACAACAATTCTTTGGTAAACCAGAGTTACAACTCTACTGATACAAAACCATTATAATTAAGGAAAAAATGAGTTACTCTGGTCCACTTCAAATAAACTACATTAATATCCTTAAACAGTAATGAGACGTATATACATCTTCATAATACCCTACATTCATACACATACACGCAAGACGCAAACAAGCAAGAGTGGCGGTGGGAGGGGTAGAGGTTGAGTTATCGGTAACTATAATGTACTCCGAGGACACTATACCCATTGGGGTCTTTAGTTTAATAAATACCTACTACAATCCACTATATGCAGACTTAAAGATCTTGAAATTTAGTCCGATCTAAAAATATATCTAAGAAGTGAGATTTTAATTTCATCAATAATTAATTTGGATTCTAGAAGTAGTACAAATTCAAATTCAGAAAGAGACTCAAGGGAATTAAGGTTAACACCCAAAAGAGTATATCTATGAGATAGAGACAGAATCGTTTGACTCGAGGGAATTAGGGTTAGCACCCAAAAAAGTATATCTATGTGATAGAGACAGAATCGTTTGAATGCATATCCATAATATAATTAAACCACAAGGACCATATCTGGTTATATCTAGGCAGATTTTGATTCATCAGATAGAAATATTTCTCCATCTTAGCTTGATGGGTAGTTTGATCCATTATTTCTTTCCAAGTAGGGGATTCAACTTTCCTCCAAGCTCTAGCAATACATATTTTAATAGCTAATAAAATATTAACTGCCAATAATTTACATGCGCTAGTTGAAGGGGGAAGAGCTAAGTGAAAAAGCCAGGTATAAGAGTGGATGGCGAAGTTGCATTTAAAGATAAATGAAAGAAGCTTAGTAACTTCTAGCTTAATATTATCCAGTTTGCAACATGCCCACCAAATATGGAGTTGGGTCCCCTCCTCATAGCCACATCTCCAACATAAGCTAGAGGTTGTATTAGAGAATTTACTTAGCCGGGAGGGAACTAAATACCAGCGATGTAGCAACTTAAAAAACATCTCTTGTATATTAATTGCATGCACCGCATTCCTGACTTGTGTCCAGGAATCAGCCCAGCTCTCAATAGGTAGTATGATCTCACAATCAGTTTGCCATTTTTCTACAGAAGCAGGAATTATGTCGTTCTTTTGCGTATCCAGATACGCTGACATCAAAGAAATTAATTTTTTTTTCTGATGCTTATTAATTAATAGATCTAATTCTGAAGGAGGATGGACCGTCTTGGAATTCAAAAAATACTTCAATCTAATATATAAAAATAATTCTTTATCAGGAAGCTTAAATTTAGTTTGTAAATCGGAAAAGCTGAAGAGTGAGTCATTCACTTGTAAATCTCCAAACATATAAATATTATTTGAGGTCCAATTTAGTAACTCAATATCCTGAATATAATATTTAAGAACCTTCAAAGGAGTTAGAATTGTAAATTCCACATCTATACTTTCAAATGATCTAAACTTATAGCTTGTTTTTATTGCGTCCGTTATAATCGGATTCATAAGATTTAGTTTTTTCGAAATAGAGGGGCTAAGCCAGAAGAAATTAAATAAATCATACTCATTTGCCTGACTACGTTCGCAATACAGCCATCCCAAATTTGTATCCTTTTTAATGTCCCAAAATAGGACATGTGTAAACATTACAGCTTCGTGCAACATTCTAGTATCTGGAAATCCCAAGCCCAGATATCTATAACTTCTTTTTATTATTTTCTGACTTATTCTGGAATTACCCGATTTCCAAACAAAGGAGAGAGCCATTTTAGAAAATTTATCCAGGATGTAACCCGGGACTCTGAGAGGTATTGTCCTAAATAGATATATAATTTTAGGGATTAAATAAGATTTTACCATATTAATTCTGCCGAGCCATGATAACTCTATTGATTTCAGTTTTTCTATAGAGGAGGCAAGATTATTCAATACAATTTCATAATTCAGGAATACTAATTTTTTTAGATCAAACATTAATTTAATTCCAAGATAGTCCACCCACTCCTTTGAACAATCTAAATGATATTGGTCCGAAAAAAAAGTCTTTTGAGCAAAAGAGATATATGCTGAGATCATCTGGGTTTTAGCAAAATTCAATTTATAATTCGAATATAGGCTAAATTCTCGGATGGCTGACAGGGCCGCAGGGACCGATACCTCTAGATTTGTCAAAGTAAGTATGACATCATCAGCGTATAGTGTTATTTTGAAGGATTGTTCTTTAATTCTTATCCCTTCAATATCTTGTAATGACCTAATTTGAATCGCCAGGGGTTCAATTGTTAACGCATAAAGCAGAGGTGCCAGCGGGCACCCCTGTCTAGTACCGTTGGCGATATCAAAAAATGTAGAATTTAAAGCAGGGCCTGTAACTTTAGCGGTAGGATTGCTATATAAAGCCATTGTGCTCGACTTAAAAAAACCATTAATCCCTACCGCGTCCAGAGTCGCACTCAAAAAATTCCAACTTACTCTATCGAACGCCTTCTCGGCATCTAAAGCAAGAAACACTGAAGGAGTGCGAGTATAATGAACCTGCGCAATTAGGTCTAATAATTTCCGAGTATTATCTTCCCCATTTCTGCCACTAATAAATCCAGATTGATCTGGGTGAATCAGATCCATTATTACTTTACTTAATCTCTTTGCTAAGATTTTAGAATAGATCTTTGCATCTACATTTATCAAAGAGATCGGTCTATAATTTGAAAGAAAACAGGGATCCTTCCCTGCCTTTGGGATTGGACAGATAGAAGCTTGGAGAAAATCTTTAGAGGCTACACCATCTTCTCCAATCTTATTAAAGACCCTCAACAAAAGAGAGGAAATCAAAGGATCTAATGATTTATAAAAAATTGCTGTGTACCCATCTGGGCCAGGTGATTTCCCATTCTTTAGATTTAAAATAGCTTCTCTTATTTCAGGTAATGAGAAAGGTCTATTAATATATTCAGCTTTTTCTCTAGATAATTTTGGAATTGGAAGATTATGCAGGAAACGTTCAATACGAGTAAGCGAGATATCTCTTGATCTAAGATTATAAAGGGATTTATAATAACCTCTAAAGGCTTCTGCAATTTGTGAGGGGTCCAACAATACATTATTATTAACTATTAATTTTTTTATTCTATGTCTTTGAATTACTGACTTAATTTTATTAGTTATCCACTTATTTGGACGATTATTGTCATAGTACCACCTCTGCTTAGAATACGAGATAGCTCGCTCTAATCTCTCATCCAATTTAATTTTAATCTCCCTCTGAATCATTGTTATTTCCTTAGTCAAATCCGAGGTGGGGTTTAATTTATTGGTACGTTCGACTTTTGCCAGTGCTATATAAAGTTCTGACATAGTTCTGCCTTTTTGCTTATTAATAAAGGCATCAGTTTTTATTAAGTAGCCTCTTAATGTGCATTTAAATGCCCCCCATAAAGTAGAATCTTGAACCAAGCCATTGTCATTTATCTGCAAAAATTGCTGGGCTTCTTTAAAAAGATTTTGTTTATATAAGTCGGATTTAAAATTGAACTCATTCAGTCTCCATCCCGGTCTAACACTATATTTAAGTTGATCACTCAAAGAAAAAAAAACTGGAGCATGGTCAGACCAGGAAATATTCCCGATTCGAGATGAGATACAATTTTTTAAAGCTACTAAATTAGTATAAACTGCATCAATCCTTGAGTAAGAAAGGTGTCTATTAGAAAAGAATGTGTAATCTTTTTCTGCAGGGTGTTGAATCCTCCAGATATCAAATAAATTATAATTTCCAATGAGTGTAGACAGTCTCCGAGCCATAGTCCCTGCAGCCCTGTCAAAGGATCTACTATCTCTTAATTTCTTATCTAAATCCACATTCAGGACACAATTCAGATCTCCACCAAATAATAAGATACCTCTTTTAACTTCCTCCGTTCTTTTAATGAGTGACGTCAAAAATTTCACCGGATAATCATTGGGAGCATAGGCATTAACCAAAGTGTAAATTATATCGTTTAATTTACATATCAAAATAACATATCTGCCGAGCGGATCACTCTCATGAAATATGTAATCAAACTTCATTTCAGTAGCCAAAATTATCGCGGCACCCCTTTTTTTTTTAGTTGATAAGTTAGATGAATAAATAATAGGGTACTTTTTAAATTTCCAGTATGAAGAGCCTTTATCATCCCAATGTGTCTCCTGCACAAAGCAGATCGATATCTTTTCTCTAATTAAGGTTTCATATAAATACATCCTCTTTTGAGGTGTGTTTAAGCCTTGGGCATTTATAGTAACTAAGTTTATCATTTTATTTTAAACTTCACCCCATAGTGCCTGATCCAAATTCTCCCGATCCACCAGTAACCCTCTACCGCTGACCCACCGCCACAACAACTCACAAACATAGCTTTCATACTCGAGAGATACAGAAAATTATGCATCTCCAGCTCTGATACCAAAATAAAATCAGAGCACACTCAAGTGGAGACGCGAGGACATAGAGAAATGGCGAGAAAATCATGCTCGAAGAACAAAAACAAAAAAAAAAAAAAAAAAAACTAAAGTAAATAAATAAATAAATAAAAAACACGAAGAATCATAAATAGAGCGCAACAATATCATTTCATACATTAGTTCTCTATAATGGTGTCATTATTACCAAGTAAACAGATAATATAGGAATAACGCCTTTCCATGTTCAGAATAATAATCTGTGCTCTATTATATATTCCCTTAACATAGCTGACTCTCTAATTAATCGATCATCAGCTAGTCACTATATTTCAGTGTTTTACAAAGTTATTTATAAAACATTAAGTATTTAGCAATAAATTCATAAAGTGCTAATATATAGTATCCATCCTAAAATAATCATAATACTCTCAAATATCTTAAAATATAATAGCAGTGTTAATATGTCCTTTACAGTAGTCATAATTATTAAATAGTTAAATTCGCTCGATAACTGCGCATATCATTATAAATCTGTGCTTTAAATAACCACTTTATATATGATATATAATAATATAATATAATTTATATAATTTCATTATGTGCAAATCATTATAAATCTGTGCTTTAAATAACCACTTTATATATGATATATAATAGTATAATATAATTTATATAATTTCATTATGTGCATAGTGTATCACCTTTATAAAAAAAAGAAAAAAAAAAAAAAAAAAAAAAAAAATATATGTATAATCTGTGCTCTATTTTGTGTTCGCTTAATGTATCTGATTCTCCAATTCATCAATCGTAAAGTGCTAGTATATAGTACCAACCTAAAAGAATCGTAATAGTATCAAATATTATAACAGTGATAATATCCCCTTTAAAATATAAATAAATATAAATAAATATTACATAATTAAATAGTTATTACACTAAAACTAAAATTTAAATTTCCTCAATTCATGAGGGGATCCCTATAAATCCGTGCTTTAGGTATCCCCTTTGTATAATATTTATTCTGTGCATAATGTGCATAAGGTGTATAGTGCGTCAATTCTAAAAAAAAAAAAAAAAAAAAAAAGGGAAACATAAATTAGATATCATAAGATAATACAACAGCGATACCGTTTCATACTCTAGTACTCTATAATAGTCTTGTTATTACCAAATACATAGGTTATATATCAGTATCACCTATACCATGTTCAGAATTTAATAATCTATGCTCTATTTGTATTTGTTTATTCTGTGCATAAAGTGCATACTATATCTTATTCAAAATAAAAAGAGAAGAAAAAAAAAAAAATTGAAATTCGAGCATAAAAAACCGAATGCAGCTTCAGTTTTATTAATTGAGTTCTCTTAATTATGTTCTGTTAATTCTGTTCGTCAGCCTGTACTAAAAAAGCTTTTGCCTTTTCTGGGTCTTCATAAATATGTTCTTGGTGCCGAAATGAGAAGAGTAATCTAGTTGGAAAAAGCCATCTGTATGTAATTCCCATCTTCCTCAGAATCATCGTTACGTCAGAGAATTTGCGTCTGCTATTTCTTGTTGCCAAGGATAAATCTGAGAACAGCAGTAAGTCTTTATACGGGTCCGGAAATTGCCTAGCTCTAGCCGCTTTCATCAGTAGATCTCTGATTTTATAGTTATTACAACATATAATCACATCTCTTGGTTTTTCCATATTGGGGAGATTTCTTGGTTTTGGTAGTCTGTGGATGCGCTCAAATGGAAAGTTTCCCAACATATCCTCTTTAATCACTGAGGAGGCCCATTTTTTGCAAAATGTCTCTAACCGATCGTTAGAGACATCCTCAGGAATACCTCTTATGCGAAGGTTTCTTCTCCTTGATCGATCCTCCATATCTGTAACTTTAATCTCTAAGTTATGCAATTCTGCTTTCAGAAGTTTATTAAGTGCATATAGTTGTTCTACCTCGTTCCTCAAGGATTGTGTCTCGGTCGACAGTCTACTGATATTTTCTGAAATTAAATGGATGTCTTGCTTGAGATCTGACATATTTTCCTTGAGATCAGCTTTAATTTGTTCACGGAGAGTTTCCAAGGATTTTGTTAAACTTTCGTTAAAGGTTAATTCCGTGGAGAGACCAGAACTTTCGAGATTAGTTCTCTCAGGAGTTGCCATCAAACCAGGTAACGATTTCCTGAGTATATTCGCAGCTTTTGGGGAATAATATCCACTTATTGCACTCATTGCTTTTGTATTAGTACTTTGAAGCTTTTCTTTATCCCTCTCTTTTTCTTTATCCTTTTTCGGCGGCATTATAGAAACGGTATGTGTGATATCCAATGAGTTGATCTGTTGCTCAAAATGTGATAATCAGATATAGCCTTTAAAGCTTAATATAATGATATCCAGCCAATTGATATATTACTCAGGAAATTATAGTCAGATAAAGTCTTTAAAGCTTAATATAGCACCATAGAGCATTGGAGTTTCTGCAGACTCTTCTAGTATCAAAAATCTCTATCCTGTCAAGATTTCCTTATTATGGGAAATTTCTCTCTCTTCTCCTTTCCCTTTTCTCTCCCCTTCCTTCCTTACTTGGTTCTCAGCAGTCAAAATAAACAAATGAAGATATATCCCCAGACAAAGAGAATAAATAAAATACTCTATAGTGCCTCCATACATCCGCCATCAAAATCCATCAAGTCTATCTCTGCGTCACTCCCGCTCTCGCTGGTGCAAGCCTTTTTTTTTTTTTTTTTTTTTTTTTTTTTTTTTTCCTTTTTTTTTCCCCTTTTTCCACCTCCAACCTTCACCTCCTAACAGCCTCACCGCTGACCGCTTCTCCGTTTCGGTATTTCAATGTTTTAATTCGCCGCTCACCGCAGTCGCTCACCCTCGTTTTCACCGTTTCACCGCTCACCGCCCTCACCGCTCACCGCCCTCCGCCTCACCGCTCCGCCGCTTCCGCGCTTTACCACCTCACCTCATCTCTTCCAAGCCGAGGCCGCTGAAGTCGAGGCTGCTGGATGCTGGCTTCTGGGTGCTGGCTGCTGGGTGCTAGCTGCTAGGTGCTGGCTGCTGGCTGCTGGTTGACTGCTGGTGGCTGCTGGTGGCTGCTGGCCGGCTGCAGGCGGCTGCTGCGGACTGCAGGCGGGCTGCTGCGGCTACAGGCGGCTGCTGGCGGCTACAGGCGGCTGCTGGTGGCTGCCGAAGAAAACCGCAGAAAACCGCCGCCACTGAGAAAGAGAAGGGAGCGCCGATCACAGCTCCCTGCTGCTTCGCGCCATTCCTCGCCCCTCAACGTTCAACCACACCTCCGGTACGTGCGTCCTACGTCATCACAACTCGTCCGAACCTGCTGTATCTTATGAAGTTGTTGACTGAACGCAGGTTGACAATCAATTTCCCGGATGGTTTTGGTACTACAAAAATGTGGGAGTAGGTACCTTCTCTTGGTGGGGAACCGGAATAAGAGCCTTCTTGTAAAATAATTCTCTGGAAAGGAGTCCAGCTCTTCTCAGAGGGTCTGCAGGAGGTGCAGATTAGTAAACATGTCAAAGCACTATATAAACACTGGCACTACTGTTATTGTATACAGTCCTCCAGGTTGTAGACACAGCTCAGACATAAAGATGATTCTATAATTTGTTGAAGTCAGGCACAATAAAACAAAACAAAATCCTTGCTCTAATGAGCACTAACTATACTGGAATCTCCAATTTAACTGCAGTGGCTTATCGGTTTGCTGACAGGAAAACAAGATATTCACAGTTCAGCAGCTCTCTGCCTTCACCCAGGGAACAAAATGATATCTTCTCTTTAGATCAAAAGGATATTTAACTGCCTCCCTCATTCATTAAGAGATGGAAGTGAGCAAAATGAGAGAGTGTTGGGACCCCAGGACTAGATTGCTTACCTGCTGTGAGCTGCATGCAAACTGTGGAGTGGGGCCCATGTCTCCAAATGTTCCACTCTAGGGACCCAAAATATAAAGGGTTTAAAACCTCAAACTGGGGCAAGTATCTTCAAAACTTATGGTAGCCATCCTGCAAATTTGCACTCCATTATCATCCCATACATTCTGTCACAATATATACAAATACACAGTACAAATTTTCTTGTTTTTGAAAGAATAGCTAATTTTGTCCATTTGTCTGAGGAAGGATTTTTTAGAATTGGTGTGATTAGCGCATGCTTGAAGGCTGTTTGTACAGCTCCAGATGATAGAGAAAGATTAAATAGGTGGGTAAGTTGTAAATGATCATTGTAGCTAGAAATGGCTGATTTTTAATGGAATATTATCCAATGGTACATTGTCATGGTTAATCTACATTTATGTTTAAAAAAGCTAAGTGATCTTTAGACAACCATTTTGTAATTATGTTACATAGCTAGAAATGTCCTTGTTACAGCTAAGTAACACTAAACTTTTAAATCATAGTGTAGATGTGTGTAGTGTTTTAGAAATTTGCATGTTAGTATGTGTTTTAATTGTGAAGGGGGTGTGGAAATACTGCATCCAGGTGCAACTAACTTTAGGCTAACCCTTGAATCCAACTGAGCTTTTGTTTGGACAAGGCTGGGGTCTGGCTCCTTCCCAGCTCAGCTCGCCCACCTCTATTTTTTACATTTTACAAGATTGGAAAGCTTTAATTCAATGTGATCTTAAGGCATAACTTTATCACTGTTGTACCTCCACTAATGTAATATAATCAATCATACTTGCATAATAGCCTCAGTTCTTTTAAGTCTCTCATGACATTAGCTTGTAAGACAATTATAAATTCTACAAGTGATTTGCATGTTCTAATTAACTATTAATCACACCTACCCTTGAGGCCTATATTAATTTGCAAAATACAAAGAATCAATGTGAAAATTACCAAAACGTAAAATAAATAAATTGTGATTTGCATGACTGGCTAAATGATTGATGTTCATATGTTTATTAAGTGATAAGAAAAGCTCAAAGAAAAGAGCAAAACAAACGCAATACACCTTCACCATTGCAGCAATGATCTGTACATAAACATACTTCACAAATGCCATATGAACACATATCAACATTATTAAAACAGAATTGATAAGCTTATTAAAGCACTCGTCAAAATATTATAGTAATAAAATGGCTTAGGAGACTTCAATACTCAAATTAAAACATCTCCTCTAATGTGATAGAGGCCTCTGTCAATTTTTTTATTGTCCCTGATAAAAAACATTTATAAATAAACTTTTTTTCATGAGTGTTATTTTCATCTTGAATAGTCCACATGTCATCTGATAACAAAGACTCATAACATCCCAGAATAAATACTTTATATATATATATGAACCACTTGAAGTTAAATGTAGTAGTATATATCTTTGTGATTGTTTATATATATATATATTTATATATATATATATATATATATATATATATATATATATATATATATGTACAATGAAATTCATTAGGGACACTGCATAAAGGAAGTAAACAAGGCTCCACTTTTTAAGTATCCAGTAAGAAATGTATGGAAACAATAATCACCGCTTAGACAGCCACAAAGATCTGATGTAACAAGGGACCATCCATAAGTATCCCGGACTAGATTCATTGTAATTAACCCCAATGATACTAGCCATAGTTAGCAATTCATGCCACATATCTCTGACACCTAAACAGTTAAATTAAACCAGACTTAAAGTGCAAAATTATATAGACAAATATACCAAAACATACCCTAAATCCTTCCAAGACTATGAAGCAAACATTCATTATTTCTAAAGTAAAAAAAATATACTCCAATAAAACATGAAAAATGGCCCCCACAGACAAGCCAAAGTGCCGAATTTTTCAGTATACTTTCACTAACATAGAAATTGGTTTTGGCTTAGGTGCATCTATACACAATCACAACACAATATTGCGGGCAAGATTAGAGAGGCTATAAAAATTTATGAGCTGATTAAAAAAAAGCCATAAAAAATGATAGTCGCTATTACAGCTTTACTAATCAGCTGACCTTGTTGCAGTTTTTAACCTGCATAGTTGAAGCAGGAAATTGTAAGCTGCAAATTTCAGTATCACCCAGTGCTCGTGCGACTAGGATACACACAGAAGCCCTTGCTTTATCCTTTGTACAGGCTAGTGATCCAAGAACATATCTCATCTATTATCCATCTGGGATTTGGATTTTGACTTGCGCTATCAATTAAGCCTTGCATCTCATGTTCTCTATAGGACAGCTATGGGAGAAATGTAATTCACGAGATGTAACATCCTGCAATATATATATAATCATAAAATGAAGACAAAATAAAAGTGGAGTCATAGGGTTCATAGTCTCACGTAGCTTTTGTTCAAACATTGCTTGATGCGATGGATGATATTATCCATTATTGTTTCAATTTGCCGAGCCTTTGCAGTATTAAATATCTCAATTTGTTATTCATGTATGTGATGCTCTCAAATAATATAATAACTTACAGAGGTGAAAAAAGTATTATTTAATGTTTTCCATGTGGGCTGTAGAAGTCTTCACATGTGTGTAGGTTAGTCTGCTTGGTAGCAACTAAACATGACTGATTGTGTCTGCATCCAGAACATGTACACAAAGCAAAGCAAGAATTCAGCCCATAACCAGCATATACCAGACTCCCAGGTTACTGCTTGAATAATAATGACCAATTCAGTGCATTCCCATCAAATACCTCTAATAAAACATATATTTATGGCATAAATATTGTGATTCTGTCACATTATATGGCCATATACGACTTAGCCCACCAACACATTAATGTACTCCAAGTTTGACAAGTCCTGTCTAACTTTTTATGGCCATATAGCGCGACGGAATCCCCAGTATTTATGCCTTAGATGTTACGTGTTGTGTGAAAGGTATTTGACGGGTATGCACTGAATTGGTCATTATTATTCTAGAAGCAACCTGGGAATCTCAATGTGTATGCATTTTATGCTTTTTAAGTTGTGAGCGCCGCTATTTGGTATAATTTTGTATATATGTGCATACTGTATCAATAAGTACAAAAATGACTCATCTGCAAAAGAGATTTCTGATAAGATTAAGAAGACGTATCAGATAGGCCCCGAGAAAAATAAACAGTGAGGAAATAAATGATCTCCGTGTGGATGACAACAGGTGGATGTTTGTATATGTCGTGATAATACATTCTGTTCTGTCCATACCCTTCATTATGTTTGTCAGCTAACGCAAATTGGAATGTTCATACTTGTCTCTTGATATATCATCTTTATTGATATCTTCTGTAATTTTCCAACTCAGAAGATATATGACTTGCATTTGGCAGTAAGCGTGGTAGGTCCATCTGCTCCATGTGGTATACCATAGTTTTTATGAAGAGCCAACTCTGCTTTGGCCGGAAATAGATGAATGGGAGAATTAACAATTTACATTTCTGGCTTAAGCAAAAAATGGTTGAGATCCCACTGATATCAAACAACTGTTCCTTTATTTTAGATTCCAGTATTCTATCCCTCAATGCCAATACTGACTGAAACTGATAGAAATATAAACCTACACAAATTTTGCATACAGAGCAAGTTACAATCTTTATAAAGCTCACTGAACCATCCATGGAATCTACAGGAATGTAACAGACAGAATACGATTAGAGTAAGAATAAGCATTGCTTCTGTTGGAACAAAAAGGGACACTTCTTATGAACACAAAATCAATAATTTGCAAAGACACATTTTCAAGACAATATGATTATCCCCTATTATTACTTATGCTTAAGACAAGTAAAGAAAGCAGTCATTTTCAAAAACTAAATAAAGTAGAAAGAAATCCTTGATTCACTTGCAAGTCCTGAGAAGGAGATTAGATTACTAAAACTCTTGTGTGCTTTGTTGTATTTTGAACGGTAATTAGGGATTCACTGGGAATGTAATCGTCAACAGAATTTCTGAATTCAAGTTCTGAATTTACCTTTATGCCTCCATAACTCTGTATGCAAATAAAGAAATACGAGTATATACCTTTCCCTTATGGTAATCACGCTCTCATATGGGTATATATCGGTAGAGCCCAAACTTGGCTCTATAGTATAAGCCTGTGGGTTATATAGTTAACCCCACACCCTCTGGTCTGGAAGCAGTCCTCATCAAACGGCAATCTTAGAAAGAGCCTCATGGAAAACTATAAAATAGGAATACATTATGTCTGGTTTCAACCCCAGTAAAGTAAGCAACAGCTTACACTAATGCTGTTATGATCTTTACTGTAAACTTACTACTTTATTTTAGTAAAAACAAACATTTTCTCTAACATTGGCTACACTCTTTTCATTATTGGTTCCACTATGCTTCACTTCTTCATATATGATCACTGAAAGTTGCACCATTAAGTTTCAGACACCAAAAGAGAGGTGGAATTTTCTAACATACTCCTGATAATTGTGAGCCTTGATGTGATAGGCTACATCTTTGTGTCCACAAATAAAAAGGTTGTATATTCTTAAAATATTTTACATACTGCACTATGAGCTATACTCTTTTGGATTCAATGTGCCATGTGGAAATTAAGACTACGTTTTTCTGGTGTATTGGAAGGGTTCTTACAACAGAGGGGAATCTTTCTGCATTCTACATAGCATTCTAGACATAAGTGCCCAAATACTCACACGTTTTGTATTGTATCACATAATTTGTTTCTGAAGATTACTTTGTGTTACCACGAGTGACTGTGCAGTGACAAATATCCCAGATAAACCTACTGTATATCAGCTGAAACAGTTGTCACAGTGTCTATATGTATGTGTATTTATTTTGTATGCGTATGTGTGTGTACCTTACAAAAGGTTTGGGCTCACTTTTCTTGTTCTTGAAAGAAGAGTACATTTTGTCCATTAAAATAGCATCAAGTGGATCAGAAATACAGCGTAGACATTGCTAATGCTGTAAATGACTATTGCTGAAAATGACCCCCAATGGCCTACAAAGGCACATTATCAGCAACCATCATTCCTGTGTTTCAATAGTATGTTCTGTTAGCTAATCTAAGTTGATCATTAGAAAATCATTTTCTGTGTGTGTATTTATATGTGTGTCTGTGTATCTGTATGAATGTGTGTATATGTACATTATATGTATATACAGTATCTGTGTATATGTGTGCATGTGTGTATATATGTAGGTGTGGGCTGGGGCAGAGAAGTTAAAGGAGGATGAAAAATGTAAAAGGCAAACAAATAAATACTAAATTGAGAAACTTGGGCTGTATAGCTATACCGCTCCATAATATTTGCAGGTTGCAACATTTACTGCTTTTGACGAGAATTAGTTATTTTCAGTAGCTCATCTAAATGGCTTAAGCAGCACAATTGTGCTACCTAACTTATTAAGCACGTAGTGTTTTAATGTAATTAATATATCCAGGTTTATCCCAATTGAGTATTCTCAAAACCATTTATTTGTAAATATGTTTGTATTCATCACACTTAGGGACTGGATAGTTCTTTTACATGCCCTCAAAGGGGTGGAACACTTAATTTGTAACATGGCACTGGAATGTTTTCTCGAAATGAATTTGTTAAATATACCATGCCCCATTGGTTAATTGCTTCCACTGCTACATCATTTTCTCCAAAAAGATTCTTCATAGGCTATACGCATTCCATGTTCTACATTGATATATTTGTTGTCTTCTGGCAGGTCTAATTATTAAAGTCTACATATTCTGTCACTGTCAATGAAATATCCATTGCCTCTTTAGCATAAAAATAAAATGTTTATGTTATGTTTGAGGGAAAACTGCATTTTCTGGACACAATCATTATATAGCTGCTAGATTTGACTTATATCTTTCTATCTCCACTTTCTAACACTGTGTCCTAAAGGTTAAATTTAATTAAGTTATGGTTTTTCGGATGTAGACTAACTGAATCTCACCTCTCTTGCTAGATTTTAACAAAAAATGGTATCACACTTCAAATTGAATAAATCCCCTTGACAATATTTTTGTTTTTCAAACTTTAATATACTACGGCAGCCTTCTCAATAAAACATCATTACAGCCTATTTTATGATTTCCCATGTTTTGTTAACTGTAAGATATTTTCTGTTATAGCCAAGTAATAATGTATACACTTCAAAAAATATCTCAAGCAACTTGGGAAAAGCTAGCATTATTCTAAGGCGCAGTCACAGTTTTTTAAAGTACAGTCTCTCTATTGGGATCTGTCACTGAAAGCAGAATTGCATATACAGTCTTCTTCTTCTGCTGTGAGTTTTGGGAAACATACTGGCAACTTCACCTGAAATAGGTAGATGGAATTTATCTAATATCCCTTCAAGCAATATGGCAAGAAAGCAAGCATATGATTGTAGGAGTGATATGCATCCAAATTGATCACTCTACATATGTGGGCAACACTGGCTGGTCATATAAAGCAGTTTAAAACTTCAAGTACAAGTTGCTTTTAGAACAAATATTCAGAAATTGTAGCGACATGTTAACCAGTGTCTACCCAATTAAATATCTAATGTATTTGATTGAAAGTATTTGTTAAGACTATTTAATCCTAGGCCTGCCTGAGGGCAGTGCCCCAGCCATGGCCAGCATCCTCACTGTGGAGCAACGGGATATGACATCATATCCCAGCACTCTGTGACATAAAGGCTTACAGCTCTTTTTAAATGGAGACACAGGGAGAGATAAGTGTGACTCACACTAACTCACACAGACCTAATCACACTAACACACACATCTAGACACAAATACTTCTCACATATCCATAAACCATCTATGCAGCTCACACACAACTGCTGAACTACTACCATAGGGTCACAAAACACAACATTACAATGACCTTGCTGAAGCCCGCCTTCTCCTCTATTCGGAAACCACCAACAGCCCTCTAGTATCCAGTACATACGTTCAGGAAATCCCCCTACTACAAGGGGGACTCTTATCACCCAAGACGATAATCTGTCTCCTTCTTTAGCTGCCGCCCCTATGGACCTGTTGTTACATCTACATTAAAGTCAAATAAATATAATTATTCTCATTGAGACACATATGCAATTAAATCATGTCAGGGGTTTGATGTGAGATGATTTATGCATTTATATACATAATATGTGAAATACATGCATTTATTACATAAAGTAGTACATGTGATAGAATGGTGGGGAAAAATGAATTGGAAAATATATAGTTGTAATAAGTAAAGGTAAAAGGTTTTTGCATAATCTCCTATGTATTAGGAGGACTAAATGTATTCAACTAAATAAATGTAGGCTGAAACTATTTAACCATCATGTGTTTGTAGATCATTATTATATTTCTGTTTGGCATCATAAGTGCAAGTCAGCAAAGAAAGTTTATCACTGAGATGTTAACAATCATTGAACTTAAAACAGCCATTGGCTAAGATACACTATATGGACAAAAGTATTGGGACACACCTGTTGGTTATGTATGAAGAAGAGATACTGGTGGCTTACAGTAACACAGTTACATTGTACATAATGTTTAAAAAAGACCTAAGTCCATCAACCTTTCTACCTAACCTAGTTCAACCCTTCTACCTAACCTTCCTACTCTTGATCCAAAAGAAGGCAAAAAAAACCCTAATTAAGCTACTAAGAATACTGCCATCAGGGGGAAAAATTCCTTCTTCACTCCAAAAGGCAATCAGATTTCTCCTTGAATCAAGAAGCTCAAAAATATTAATTCTATTTATAGTCCTTATGGCAATTCAACATTAGACTTTACATGTGTGGATAAAACAGCAAACACCTAAAACACATCAGTTACTTGAAACAGCAGCCAACACACAAAAAAACCCAAAAAGGAATGAAGGAGGGACAGGACTTCCTTCCTGTAAGTGTACTAAAAACTTCACAGGTGTATACAGACATTAATCAGAACTGCACAGCACCATCTACAGCTCAAGTGCTATTCATGTATATTATATAAACGAAATATAATAAAGCGTTGCACCTATAATTATAAAAGTGACAATAAATTGCTTATTACATCAATATAATGTGCAGTATAATCAAAAAACAATACTTATATTAATTTTCCAGTCTCTATTCGTTGTATCAAAATCGTGTGTCAATATATTGTTTTTTGATTATACTGCACATTATATTGATGTAATAAGCAATTTATTGTCACTTTTATAATTATAGGCGCAACACTTTATTATATTTCGTTTATTTTCATAGGTATTTTTGGGGCTACCCTATTAGTGTTTGCTGCATTATTTATATTCACTTATATACATATATAATTATTTAATTTTATAATATTATCATTATCACTGTATGTATATTATATAGTACATGCTGTTGTATTTCCCAACAACACCTAAACACATAAATATTGCATTCAGGTGTTTCAATCAGACCCATTACTAAAGGGGTGGAAAATAAAGCGTATAGCTATTCAGTCTGTTTGGATTCATCACACTTAGGGATGCCATCAAAGTGTTTCACAAGTAACACTCATGAAACAAATGGGTTGTTCTGGAGAGCTCAATGAATTCAAGCATAGTACTGTAATAAGATGCCACCTTTGCAATAAGTCAGTTTGTGACTGCTAGGTATACCACGGCCAACTGTCCATTGTATTATTGGAAGGTGGTGTAAGGGTTCGACTAGTGGAGCCACAGAGTAAAGGTAGGGACAAAAGCTAAGAAGTGTAGTCCAGTAAGCAAGTCGAAAACTGTAGCTGGGAAGTCACAAATAGGGGCCAGAGGTAGTTCACTAAGCAAGCTGAGGGCAGCAACAAGGCGGTCAAGATAGCAAACAAACAGCACAAACAGGATAAGTAGGGAATGTCATCTGCTGGAAAGCACATAACACAGCTGGGACAAACAAGCACTGGCCTTTGTGGGACATTTATAGGGCTGTAGATTAGCTCTCCTCTTTATTGTACCTGTAGGTTATTGCAGTCAGTATGCCTTTAAGGGAGGGAAGTATAGAGGCTCCATCCCTTTTCGTCTTCCATGCTGCTTTTAGGAATTTCAGAATATGAGAGTACAGGAGAGGGGGACAACACAAAAAATACCATATTGTTCTCAAAGATGATCAAGAACATTTCTGCTATCTGGTACAAACATTTATTCCATCATCAGTTTAAATTAGTATAATAAGAGGAAGGATGGAGACATTGCAACCTTTGTGGGTGTGTTTAAATAGCACCACATACATAAAAAGATTAGGAAACATTAATTTTACTTACCTACATGTGGTTACATTAAGAAGTAAGATGTCTTCTTTAGTTTTGCTCCGCTTATCCTAGCTGTAAACTGTGGTCATATATGGAATTTTAAGTAAGAACTAATGATGGTGATCTAAATTGTCTTACCTAGGAGACCAATGGGTATGATCTGGAGGCTTTTAGTTCTAAACATTTCTAGGTTAGAATGGATGCAATATGAAACTTTTCTCCTTTTTCCTGGTATATAAAAGATAAAAAGTGACTCAGACGTATTGTTTGCCAAGTACGATTATGCTCTCTGTGTCAATTAGAGTTTATGTGCTTAAAGAGAATATACCTATTAATATTTAAACATTGGATACATACAATAAGATACAAAGAAACATATATTTTTTTTCTAACAACAATCTATTTAAATAGCTCTATCTGTGCTTTCTTTATTCAACTATAAGGGAGCCTGTCCCTTTTGTTTGTGCGTCTGGTTTCCATAGCAACAGTTTATGTTTATTAGTTGTTTTGTTTAATTCATGTATATTTCTACTCACAAATAAAAACAAATTGACTCTCATATCAAGTTCATATTTTATGTGCATCTATAAGAAAGTATTTAGCTTTTTCTTAAATTTTTTTGTCCTTAGTTCTGACATATTTATAAAATGTATTTTCTTTATTAGGTGTTCTTATTTAGAATAAAGTGAGTGCTTTAATTAGGAAAAAAGGATATTCAATCCAATAGTTACTTATGTCAGCAGGTATATTTCAGCCACAATTGGTTACTGGAACTTAAAGAGACACCTCTAGTGATGTCTAATATGCATATACTCACTGCTACTGATTATTGAAATTTTAGGAGCCGTCTCTAGTGACATTAATAGTAGCCGTATTTGGTGACTATATCTGTTGTCTACTCAATGAATATATGGGAGACTTGGGATTGTATCTATGCCTAGAGGATCTTTTAATATGAAAAGGTTTATAGTTTTGAAGTAACACAGTGAGTCATTTCTGTAATGGTCTGAGGGCATCTATGTGTGTATTGCTGGAATCTTTTTAACCCACATTACAGCGGTAAACTCAGTTCAACTTCTGATTGCTATGTGCAGCCCTATGACAGCTCTGTCATACAGCTCCAGCATACCTGCATATACACTGACTGATCGTACAATCCATGACGTAGGGGATATGTCCTTTATCCTCAAGGACCATTTTTTGTAATGTGTCCCCTACTTCACCGGTCCTTAAGGGATTAATAGGCATATAAAGGGGTGAAACATGTAGCTGCAGTCTTATATGATCTATGGACTATATTACTTTTTTATTTTATATTAGTCTGGCACCTGAATTGTTTGTTTCCAGAGTGTCTGACATCTTTATTTGGATTCTAGGCTATGGAATTGAGAAACTCCTTGGGTGTTGAAGCACCTGGTAAAAACACCATTTGAAAACTAAATACGTTTGACCTTAGCAAGAGTCGTTCTTGAAATTGCTTTCCGTATCACAGCTGGTTACAGAACCTCTAGGATAATACCTTATTTTCCATGTGTGGTTAATAGTTTGGATTTCTAAAATTGATCAGAGTAACTCTTATTCCTTCATCCATGATACTAATGAAATAATAAATAGCATTAATACAGTGATAGCTACTTTATTCTCGTAAATATTTGGTAATTGTTCTGCTTATTTAGAATTAAGTAGATGGATAGTCACTTTTTTATTTACTTACGACAGAAGGGGGGGACATGTTCCAAATCAATACAGCAGAAAAATAAGCTAATCAAATGGTTTATTATTGCTGCACATGTTAACTTCAGGTTTCCTGAAAAATATATTATTTTATGCAAATAACACAAGTTTCTATTAGTAAGGATTGGTTTTAATAATAAAATTATTATAAAATAATTAATAATTATTTTTAATAATACTAAAATTATTCTCTAAACTGTGTTCTGATTGTGTTAATATTGTCATTTAATTATAGATGCAGAACTGGAAGAAGCTATAAGCCAAGTATATTATATTTTTCACCTCCCTTGATGCTTTTAAAGGTTGGATAAAAATGAAATCTCGCTAAGAAGTATGTTTCATAAACCTTTGTAATTTTATTACGAGTATCATTATTGTATTACTATGCAACTGAAATCAATGAAAACTAAAAAAGGCATAATTAACTGCAAACACTGCACGAGAGCAAAGCAGCAGTGTGTGAACTAGGTGAACTAGGTGATAAAAATATTTTATCGTAGAAAATGAACCTATGACTCTCTTGAAACTGTATCATATCACATATACTAGAAATCAATTACACTTCTGTTTTATTATTATTATTATTATTAGTATTATTATATCATTATTATGTTACCTACAAAAAAACTGATGAGATTTAGTTACAGAAGCGGGTTCCAGGCACCTAAAACGTGATGACATTCAATACGTCTTACATTTGGCAGGTCTGAATCTGGTAAAGTGTGCCACAAGTTCACCAGTCTTAAGAAGTCTTCACTATCTTTAAATTTCACCAAGAGTGTTTGCTGTGTCGGTTATGTATGAAGGGGTTACAAGGGTAGTATCTAAAACCAGCCTCTATACAAAAGGTTGTAATATTTCCAGTTCAAAATGTGGTACTTCATTTCATATATATCTCTTGTTTGTGTAGGGAAATGGCAAATATCTGTACATTTGTATAGGGTTGAATTTTTATGTGATTGTCACAACCTGTAAATCGGTTTACACATTGGCACAATCTCATTTTTGCACCTTTTTACACATAACTTCCAATAGCTGATTTTAGCATAATTCTACTTCCTTTCATATTAAGCTAGAGGTGTCACCTGGTGAAGTAACAAGAATACTATGCCAAATGGTAGAATCACTTGTTCAATTGCACATAAGCAAAGACGGGCTGGCCTGCCATATCCTTACAAGTGCCTGTACAGCCCCTCACAAGGACCAGAAGGCCGCAGCAGAGGTAGAGATTGAGCTAGCCTTCCCAAGCACAAGCCATGCCATACATTGCACTTGAGTCAATTCCTGGTTGTGCAGTTATTCAAAGCAAATCTCCTTAACATTCCATAATATCCTTGCTTATAACATATATTATAAACATTAGGGTATAGTGCACTATGCCATACCGATCATTTCCATGCTAATAAGCAGTGCACTAGCTATTGGCAGCACAACTTAGTAACCTGAGGTTTGGTTGTAACAATGGGCTTTAAATTATCAGCACTGTCATTCAGAGATATATTTTCCACTGAGTGCCATCAGCCCTGGGTTTATTTCTTATCTTAATTTGATTCATTGCCTGATGGCAGTCATGCGTGGACTGAAAAAATTAGCTGTTTCCTTCACAATGGATTTGGGTGATAGAAGGATTACCTTTGTTTAGTCTCACATTTCTAGAGTCTAGACAGGGCAAGTGTACCATGTTACAACAATACTAATGTTAATAATGCATTACCTTTGGATCAATGCCTATAATACTTATACAGGGAAATTGCTTGTTCAACTTAACAGAGAATGTACCAGCAAGAAATCAATATAGAACTAGCCCCATTTCATCTTAAAATTTCATCAAACAGAGAATAACATTAAAAAGTAGTTAAGACTTTACAGTGATATACAAATATAATAACACAATTATAAGGAATACAGGGTATGGCAGGAAAGATAAATATATATATATATATATATATATATATATATATATATCTGTGATAACAAGCAGCATGTAGAGTTATCATACAGTATACATTAAATCCCTGATTAGTTCCTTTTATACAGTGTGTATAATGGAAATATTTGTATTTAGTATTCAGTATTGAATCATATGGCATGTGTTTTGATTAACCATATACAGAACTGTGCAAATGTTTTAGGCAGGTGGGAAAAATGCAGTAAATTAAGAATGATTTAAAAAATAAAAATATTAATAGTTTTTTTTATCATTTAACAAAAAATTAAGTGAACAGAAGAAAAACTTAAATCAAATGAATATTTGTTGTGACCATCTTTTGTCTAAAAACAGCATCAATTCTTCTAGGTACACTTACACACAGTTTATAAGGAAGTAGGCAGGTAGTCTTGGAGGACTAACCACAGTTCTTCTGCGGATTTAGGCAGCTTCAGTTGCTTCTTTCTCTTCATGTAATCCAAACAGACTCAAAGATGTTAAGACCATCACTTCCAGGACTCCTTGTTCTTAATAATTTTGGCTGTGTGTTTAGTAGCTGCAGAATATATTTGTGGCTGAATAGATGCATCCCAGATGCATGATGGAAAAGTATCTTCCCATACTTCTTAGCATTGAGCAAACAATTATGAGCAAATCCCCAATTCCATTTGCAGAAATGCCATCGAGCTTTACTGTTGCTGGCAAACACTTATTCTTGTACCACTCTCCACCTCGTTGGCAAACAAGCTGCCTTCTGCTACATTTAAATATTTACAATTTTGACTCATCTGTCCAGAGCACCTGCTGGCATTTTTCTACACCACTTTTTCTGTGTTGTATTAAATCGTTGAGTCACTTGGCCTTGTTTCCACAATGGATGTATTGCAAGTCTTCCATTAAGACCACTTCTGACCAGACTTCTCCAGACAGTAGATGGGTATACCAGGGTCCCACTGTTTTCTGCCAATGCTGAGCTGATGGCACTGCTGGACATTTTCAATTGTGAAAGGAAGTAAGCATGATGTGTCTTTCATCTGCAGCACGAAATTTCCTTAGCCAACCAATTCGTCTTCGGCCCGTTTCTTGGTACTTCTTCAAAAGATTTCAAATAGAATATCTGGTCTGCCTTGAAATTTCTGCCAGGGAGAGACCTTGCCGATGCAGTATGCCTATCTTGCTGTGCTCAGTCTTGCCATGATGTATGACCTTTGACATTGAACGGTCTTCAGCAACCTCACCTAGTTAGTGAGTTTAGCTGTTCCTCACACTGTTTTATTTCGCCTACACAGCTGATTCTGTTTCAGTTAATGATTGTGTTTCAACCTATGTAGTAAATCGATGATCATTGGCACCTGTTTGCTACAATGTTTTAATCATACATCTAACCATATATCTACAAAATCTTTGACTTTTACACAGGTGTACATACAAGAATTGATGCTGTCCTTAAGGCAAACTCTCGTCACATCAAATTTTGATTTCTTTTAGATTTTACTCACTTCCCATTTTTTTAAATGACAAAACTGTGTGCACTGCTGTTAAAGTGCCAGGGTTGCCTAGTGGTACCCAGCCTGGCCCTGTTGCAGATTATTTTTTCAGTATTGTTTTTTCCAGCTGACATACGGTTTGAAGCATATTTACTCTTATACATCTATGTTAACATTCTTAGATGATATCTAAAAGCTAAAGCCATGTGAACAATCTCCAACTAGGTATAATACTGTATATACATTGTCACTACAAAATGATCATGAGCAAGCTTTTTGTTACTTTTATTGTATTTGTTTTCAAATGTATGTGCTTCAAACATATTTTGCATCATTGCATGCCTTTCATCCTCACCAATGTATCAGAATCATGAGCACATCTGAAACTAAACTCAAAGAACAGATTAAGTTACATTTTGTAACCAAAGCTAGGAAGCCTTGACACTGTGAGAAAGCAAAATAGATAGAGTATGACAAAAAAAACCTTTATTCTATCCAATTAGCTATGCATGTATGTTAATTTATACCCCAGACATGAAATAAATAAAATAAATCTTTGCCTTTGTTTACATGTTATGTTTTTATAAAGAAAATAAGGCATTAAACAATCTAATGGTTTAAAACAAATTTGCGGCTAGAATACAATTTTCTTTCATTCAATGAATGTGTCTAAGCAGCTTTAGTGCAAGGAAAAATCAAAGAGAAAAATAAAATTAGCTTTCTTCTTTTCTACTTTTCTACTAAGTGACATTAAGATGGTATAAGGATAAATCATTCTGGATATACACTACACTGTGTGTATCTATCTTTAATGAAAGTGTGTCTGACACATACAGTCATTTTATCACTTTATGTATTAACAATATGTAACATTTTATTCAAGCTAGTTTTCTTGGACCAAATGCTAACATAAACATTAACCCCTTAAGGACAATTGGCGGTCCCTAAACCGTTTGATAACAATGCATTTTGAGCCCGTATATGTACGGCCTTTGTCATTAAGGGGTTAAAACTCTTTGTGGTGGTTCCATAATTTCTTTGGTTGGTTTCTTTGGTTGGTTCGCATATAATGCACTATTATTCACAGCTTGGGTACAATTTAGCTGGATTTAGGTCTCATTTCTATGTATGCATACTATTGCAATGTTTGCTTCACATCTAAATTATACTCAAAGCCCAGAGTGTGGATTATGGTAACTCAGGGTTAACTCATCTATCAGAGCAGATATTTCATTTCATATTTCATAATTTTCCAAAGTATATAAGTGACTTAAATATCTTTAAAAGCTCACAGTTCATGCAGATTATCACTCAAATCTATTATTTGATACATTCTCACGCATTTCCTGCTTTAATGTAACCTTAATAGCATCCGTTCCATATTTTGTGTCACTTATTTGAATCATTTTATATAATACAAAAGTCATTTAGATGCATTTTTCAAATTCATCTTTATTTTTTTTAATAATATACATTTTATTTTAACTGTTTTATACATCAATGTTCATGTTTCTTTAAAAACAGACAGGATTTAATAAACTGCTAAGGTTTCTACTTTTATTCTACTTTTTTGTATCATACTGAGAAAATAATGTTATACTCTGAGTGGAGTGGTTTTATATTTAAAATAAACATTGATATTGGATTGCTTATTCATGTTAGACACTACACAGATATTAAATTCTTACCTCCTAAAATTAGATTAGATTAGGAGACACATAAAGCTGTTCTCCTGCTATTAAACTGAGCTTTTGAAATTAACATATGCATAGGAATGATAATAGTGCAGAGAAAATGTGAAATCTTCCCCTTGATTAGCATCTATTTGCATAGCTTTCTATGGAAATGTTATAGAAATGATCATTTTATTTTTCTATTCTAGTGAAATATGTTAGTAATTTTCAAGTAGGAGTCCAAGGACTTGATGTGGACAACAAGGTATATCTATGACACCCAAACTGAGAATCCAGAGACCTGTCTCTGAATTGTGATATTGATTTAATAAGCTCTGACTCCAATCTACGCTTATATAAAGAAAATAGTATAGTAGACAGAAGAACAGGTGACGTATCAATCTTGAAGCGTGATTGAGACATCATTATTTATATAATGCTAATATGAAACCTTTGAGAATACTATGAACGTGAATGGCTTGCTCATGGGGGCTACGCAATTGTTAAAAGCCTATCAGATTAATCAAAAAGCAATATTATATTTCACTTTGTCATATATATTACAATCTGAATATTATGCACTGTAGGAGATACGCCAGCATTGTTTAACACTGAAGATCCATACCTGATAACTGAGATCAACAGTAAGTGGGCCATTTTTATTCTGGGGCAATGTCATAAATCTTGAACAATCCTTATGGCAACCTTTGGATTACTCCTGCTGATTTCCCCATAAACCCTTTTGCACTTAATAATTGTACTTCATAGATATGAGTTGTGTTTGTTTACGTTTTGTAAACTATGTAGTTGAAGAAATGATTATCATACAATATCAGACAGGGCTAACAATAATCTGATTGCTTGTGCAGCATCACAGTCACTATTCATAGGATTTATATCACATTTTTTCCCATTAACACCATCAAGCAGTATAGGAATGTTTTTAAAGGTCAGAAAATTTTCAAAATGGTTTATGTTTTTTATGGTTTAAATGTAACCAGCTGCTGTTTTCAGTAAAGTAAAGATTTACACAGAAACATAGCTAATATGTTTAGATTCACTTTACTATATGTTTTATGTTTATAATTCTTATAGTGTAAAAGAGCAAACACATAGAAATCAATATATTTTATAACTTTGTATGCATTGGGTCTGTTTGGTCAACTAACCTTACATAATAGCTAGGAATGGGGGGTTGTGTCCTAGATTCAGACTGTGACAGAAGAATTTGCGTTAGAGTTGTGTTTTCAATTTGATTCGACTATACATTATGATAGGCTGACCCAGATTAGCTTATGCTAAAAGAAGAACTTGACTGTCCCTATATAAAGCATTTTTGAATCAGTGAGATTTTTTGCTCATCCATTGAATTATACATTATACTGAGCCATCTCAGTCTTTCTTGCTGGAGAAACCTACCAATAAATAGTTAAGTGGGGGTAAAACCAAACCAATATTGCAAACTTTTCTGTCATTTCCACTTTGGTGATGTTAACAATTAATTGTCATTGTAACAGATTGTAGCATTTACAACAATTACATTCATTTAATGCCAATAATTCCTTGATAAAACAATGTTCATCGTGGGGTACATGAGAAGCTACAGAATGCCTTTTTTTGTGATAAGAGATGGAAGAATCAAGTTTTAATCAACCCCATGTTATTGAGTTCTAAGTTGCTGTCTTTGAGAAATACATTTTTACCGCCTTAGTGGATATGAACCTCGGCTTTCCTGATTTTGTTAAATTTTGGAGCAACCATTATCTCTCATTGCACACAGAAAAACACCACCACTGGACGTGAAAATGTGATAGTGTTGCATAACTGCTGAGCTCCAGGATATGATGTCATATTTAGGTAAAGCATGCTATGGAGGCTGTGCCAACTAGAACACAACTTAAATGTATCAGCTACCTGGGCCGATTCCAGACACGAGTAAACCTTAGGCAGTGTGTTCCTAGTGCCCCAATCTCACTAACATTACTGATATTGAATAAGTATTACTTAAATATGAATTAAAAAGCAAGCAATAAGTACATGGTGCACAAAAAAAGGCACATGCCTACAAAGTCAGCTCTGTCTATTACCTTTTTTTCATATTTTTAATTATATTTTATACTGGGTTTCTGGTGGTCCCATTCACCTGAGAACTCTCGCTGGGTCTTGTTTTTTCTTTCCACTTGAAACACTTTATTGCTTTGTCCTCCATGCATTTTGTTCAAGTTAGAGACGAACAATAGAAAAGAAATATATTTTGTGCAGTTTTGAAGAAATTTGGGTAATTTCATAAAACAGAAGGCATACCATTTCATTATAGTAATGCATTTAGAGCTTATGAGATTTTGATATGGATACAGTTCACTTCTGAAATATTTGTAGCATAAAAAGATTACTGTAGAAAACCCACTGCCTTTGTATTTGAGATAATTAATTTTGCATATTTTAGAGTTTATGCATTGCATTCTGCACTGCTGATTTAGCTGCTGAATAAGACTTAAAATGTAATTGCAGGCTTTAAAGTTGCTAATAAACACTACACAATGTAACAGTTAATTTGCCTGAAAATATTTATAGGAATACTGTATGACTTATGGTATATTGTGTTATTATGACGTTTCCATTATGATAGCATTTTGGAATGGGTTGGTTGAAAACTAAAATTGGTCTTGTAGCCTTTATATGTTGGACTGTGGGAAAGAGCAGCATATTAAATTGCACTGGTTTTGTCTTTCGCCACTGAGAAGTGAATGGTTAGTGATGCCATATAAGATGTAAAGGTTTGTGGGCACTTTACTTTTAATTTAACATCCTCCTATGTTTCTTGGTCCAATTGATAAATGCTAAAAGCCGCTGGTCACACGCTTCAACGCCTGATCTGCCACTGAAGCAGCAGTTTGGGGGGGGGGTATTTACTGTTGGCCAAGGGGGCCACTGGGCCTGGTCAAAATGTATAGACCGATATATCATTTATTAACACGAAGGGTGCATTTTCGTTGTTCAGCACGAATACCGAAGAAACGTACATAGCAGTGGCAAAACGTACACGAAGACAAACAACACGAAGAATACTTGTCTTCATTAATTTCTCCAACGAATCTCCCTGGTCCCTTTTCCCTCTAGCCAACCTTATCTATGCAGTATGGCAGGGGAGCAGAAATTCGTAGGGTCGTGCGCGGAGTTGAAGGTCCATGCGAGCGACTCTATTGTTCACCTGCAGGGGCCTCCTCTGGCATCAACCAGTTCAATAGAGAAGCTTGTACAGACCTTTCACTCCTCCAGCAGGTCTCCCCAGGCCAAGTTGCGCTGCCAGGAGTTAAAGGTCTGTACAAGTGACTCTCTTGGTTGCTAGTACAGACTTTTAACTCCTGGAGCAGGGAGACCATTCCCAGGCAGAGTTTCACCAGCAGGGAGCTCCTCTGGCATCAACCAATGAAGGAGCTCCCTGCTGGCGACCAATAGAGTTGCTCATAAGGACCTTTAACTCTTGGAGCGACTCTAATGGTTGATGCCAGAGGAGCTCCGTGCCAGCGACCAATAGAGTCGATTGCACGGACCTTTAACTCTTGGAACCTCCCCAGGCCAAGTTCTGCTGTCCGGAGTTAAAGGTCTGTTCGAGTAACTCTATTGGTCGCTCATACGGACCTTTAACTCCTGGAGCGAGGAGACCAGTGGTATCCCCAGCACGAATTTTGGCGCCAGTAGGGGGCTCTTCTGACTTCAACCAATGAAGAGCAGCTGCACTTTATTGGTTAATGGCAGAGTAGTGCCACGCTATCCCTGTATTAACTCCCTTTAAAAAAACAAAAACAAAGAAAAAACAAACATGAAGAATGTTCACAGATATTTACTCAAACAGAACACAGGAACAGACGAATATTCGTGGAATACTGAAATCCCCCCCACACACGAAGATGAACACAAAGAGATGGCTGGTGCCCATGTCTAATATATATATATATATAGACCTATATAAATACATTGACTAGTGGCAGATGTAATACTGTCAGATTGCCTTATACATAGAATCTAAGTGGCTTTATCGCTCAAGACATTTTCGTCAATGGAGTAATAAAATCCCATATGAGATTTACAGAGGTCATGTATGCAACATTTCACACTTTTAAAATTGAACATCTTGTGCAGGAAAACAGATCATTGTCCATAAAACCTGCATTTGTGTCTGTGGCAACTTCACTCAAGACAAAACTACTGAAGAACTACTTATTTCTTCCTGTCCTTTTAGAAATAAAACAATTTCATCACTGAGGTTGATCTAAGATGGAACACATGTTTTCAGCTAGAAATTTCTCAAGAACAGCGGTTACAAATAATAGCTAAGCTGAATTGCACAGCAGAGAATTGATGAGAAAAGACCTTCAAAAAGGTAGCATTTCAGATGTAGCAACTCCAAACAATGCATCCCTTAGGACATAATAACCTTTCTTTTCTTCTCACTCCATGATCCTATTTTATTTTGCACAGTCTTGAATATAAAGAGCAGATTACAAAAATGACTTTAAAGATCCATACTTTATTTTCTGGTAACTCCAGATTCCAATCTATTTTTATCTTCAGACATTTATTTTACATTTTGTTGAGACACTAAACATACATGTACAATTAGTTTCTCATATTTTTCACTGAAACAACCTTTTAAAACTTACAATATGTTTAAAAATGTAATTATTTCAAATGAATGCATTTACTCATCCCATTTTAGAACAGAGTTGAAATCATGGCTGGTGGACTGCTCCCTCATTCCACTGTAAAGAGACAGGGATAGATAGGTGAGGGGAAAGGTAGGGTTGTCTTCCAGAATTAATGCGTAATAAAGCAAAAGGGCTCTTACCCTTAGAGTAGCGGGTACGAGTTCTACAGTCCTTGTAAGCGTGACCTGGTCTGCCACAATACATGCATAGATTCAAGGCTCGGCGACGGTCTTTCTCAGCAGGTGAGAGGGGGCCACGAACTATGCCAATCTGCATGGGTTCCTCAGGAGGTGGTGGAGCGGGAACCCTGAAGTGAACAGGTCCAGACAGCCAAGGAGTACTGGTAGCTTGACGTTCAGCCTCTCTTTCTCGTAGCCTCCTGTCGATCTGTGTGACCAGACATATAAAGTCCTCCAAAGTTGGGGGCATGGAAGTACAAGCGAGCTTGTCTGACAAACCACAGCGGAATTGGTCATGGAGTGCAGGTTCATTCCAGTTGGCCTCCAGAGCCAGACGTCTGAATTATGTGATATATATTCTTCGACTGGTCGTCTTCCCTGCTTCAGGGCCCGGAATGAAGTTGTTTCTGAAAACATTCGATACGGATCCTCATAGAGTGCATCGAGAGCTTCGCGGAAGGAAGGCCAGGAATCAAGCAACGGGCTATTGCTGTGCAATAAATGGTGTGCCCAGAGCTGAGGTTCATCTGACAGCAAGGAAATTACTGTATGTACTTTAACGTAGTCGGAGGTGTTTGTCCGGTGTTTAAGATTAAAAAGGATCTGACAGGAGGTAATAAACGCACAGTATTTTCTTTGGTCGCCCGAAAACCGTTCAGGCAGTGGTACCAGCCCTTTTTTTTTAAAGCCGAGAAGAGAGAGAGAGAGGGGCGCCTCTCTGTGACCCTCTCTCTCTCCTCTGTGAGCCCTCTAGCTCGGGCTCGGTGCCGGCTTGTAATGTTGAGTGCCGGAAGATGGCGTCATTTCCGGCGCTCAGCATTACAAGCCGGCACCGAGACCGAGCCAGGGAGACTCACCGCAGGACTGCTGAAAGGTAAGTAACGGGGGGGAGGAAGGGTAGATAATGGGGGCGGCCAGGGATAGGAAGGGTAGATAATGGGGGGGCGGCATTTTAACCTTTGCCCCAGGCAACATTTTGCCTTGGGTCGGCCCTGCCTGGGGCTCTAATGCTGAGTCGCCATCAGTGACCGGAGGTATTCCAGGAGGTGGAGAGGCTGCGGCTTTTTCAGTGGGTACACTCTGCTGCATTTGGAGGTGGTGTACCTGCTGCCTTAATTGGTGTTGATTGGTCTGGATCTCTTGTAGCGTCTGCTGAAAGTTTGCCAGCTGGTGGGTCAATGCGGTGATGGTGTCAGATAATCCCGCGGGTTCCATAGTGGCTCAGATATTATGTGAGGGTTAGGTATAAGAAACCCATTATGCAGGAATATACAGCCAAATAAAAGTAATAGGGACAGATGCGCCACGTGCAGCGAGGTCCAGAGGCAAGGTAAGTAGTCTAGTATACAAAGCCAAGGGTCAGGATAGGAGAGGTCAGCGAAATCCGTAATAACAATGGCCAGGGTCAGGATAATAGAAGTTAGCAAGGTTCAAAGGGAATCTGAGCTCAACAACAAGATCAATCAAAAAACAGCAATATGCAGAGGGAAGCTCAATAAGGCACAATATCTGAGCATTGAGTGACAGATGTCGCCCCGCCTCAGTGTACAGCGTCATCAGAGAACGTTCCCCGCCATTCCAGGACGGGAAGGGTTAAGTTGAGGTGGGGGCACGCGCGCACATGGCTAGAACAGACTGCTAATGGTGCCGTAGAGGAAGAAGGAGCAGCATGAGCGGCATTGTGCCCGACACTCATGGGTGCCGGGTATTCAGGTGAGTTGCTTCGTCAGGGTCTTAGCTGTGGACCCTGACAACCTCTGCCCCTTAAACAGCCTCCCCGTGCCACAGCTGCCTCTAAAACATCCTGCCTGTGCCATTGTTGCCTCTAAAAACAGCCTGCCTGTGCCACCTCTGCCCCAAAACCGACAGACAGTGCCAACTCTGCCCCTGAAGATGCCTGCTTGTGACACCTCTGCCCCTGAAGCATACTGCCTCTGCCCCTCTAAACAGCCTGTCTGTCCCATTTCTGCCCCCTAAACAGCCTGCCTGTCAAATTTCTGCCCCTAAACACTCACGCACTCACTTCATTCATTCACTCACTCTCCCGCACCCCTTTACCACTATTGCAGATTTCACTGACGCCGCACAGATGTCTATGTGGCCCTAAAGCTCGCTTCTGTGGCCCCCACGCACTCTGTGAGGAATCTCTTTCCACGTCTAGGTTCCTGGGCGGGAAAGAGTTTCCTCACACAGTGCACCGGCGCCACAACAGTAAGCTACAGGCCCGCATTAGATTTGTGTCTGCAATGTATTTTTTTCATCGCACCTTTATGATTCAATCATACAAGATAAATGAAAAAAGGGCTAACCCTGAAAAACCTTATAGTAGCATCTTCAATCAATAAACACATCCTGGTATTGGCAGAATGAAATTAATTATCTGTAAACATGCATAAACTTCCAACAGCAAAATGTAAGTAAACAGAAACCTTTGCATTTCTCTGTAATAAAAGAAAGTGTTGTCTCCTTGGCCTTTGATTGCCGGTGGGGGTTATTATGCATTTCAAAGTCATATCTCCAGCACATATGACATTATAAAACCTCTGTGTAATAAAATGCTAATTAATAAGTATACCAATAATAAATTGCAATTTCAAACAGAATTTATGTTTGTTATTAACGAGATGTTGTGTAGTAAAGTGAAGAAAGAAAAAAAAAAGATTAGCTTACAACCAAGATCCTAATGATGTGGCATTAAGTACTATTGATTTTTTTTTTTGGATTATTACCAGACGCTACCATCCTACAATGTTCCACTCTTTGCCTAGAGCTTGCAAAATGCAATGTATTAACACGCGAATGACCTCAGGGAGCAACCTGATGAGGGGCAGATGAACTAGAAAAAAGGGTTAAAGAGGAACTGTCACAGTGATAGCTTTTAATATTCACAATAGTACCTATAGATTGTGTTTTTTGTTTTTCAACCAGTCTGGAGATAATTAGATTAAATGTGCACCTCATTAAAGTTATCATCCTTCTATTCAAGGGAAAGATAACCTAATGAAGAATAATAATCAAGCAGATCCTGAACTAAGAAAGTTAAGAGACACATTACCACATACTATATGTATAGGGTCTGGTTTTAATGGGCTGATACCGTTTATGTTATTGCAAGCTCCATTACGTATGTGTGAAGAACTGTAAAATGTAAGATTTAAGAAAGTGATTGATACACTTTTAAAAAAGGATGAGAAAATGCATATGATAAAATTAAGCAGGCTAAAATAAAATAAAGGATAACAAGAGATAAGATTGATGGGATATAGAAAAATGGTTAAGATAAAACACGGTCATCGCCACTTTAACACAAAAGTTTGCTTGTGGTGTTTAAAGACCTTAATTTGCGGTTGATTGTATGTCAACAGAGAGCAGAATACAGTATTAACCATATACTAGTAACAACCACATTTAGGCAGTGGCCAGAATTGTGTCCTCTTTGGAACACTGGAGCAAACAGCAGTTGTCCCACTTAACTTACCTTCAATGTATCTCAAGACAGAATTGTAAAGTGAAAACTTGATAGGGTCCTTATGTGAAGATCCTAAGCGACAAATGGTGTTTCATTAGAAGCAAGCAGATGATTGGTAACAAAATATAACCGACAATAGACTATCAACATCGAATAACATCCCCCTTCCATCCGAAACCAAGCTCATAACAGATTATCGGCAGTAATGTATAATGGGTGGCAATGGCAACAAAGTATCATCATCCAATAGTCCAAGTCAGAACACACACTCTTCATTTTTCCAAGTTAGAAAATGAGATGTCTGCCTGATTGTAAAAAATTTACACAGGCTACTTCTGAACTGAATCTAACATTTGTTGTGATTATCACATTTGTAAGAGATTATTCCACATAGGATTAATTAGCTTTTAAATAGATATTATTTCATCTGCTAGAGAGGATCTTTTCTTCTAGCAAGTAATTACTTTATATACATTCCACTGATTTGTCTTGCACTGATTGGATTAACATGCGAACTGCATATTTCTTGGATTTCAGAGCATTCATTGCAGATGATGCCTCTAAAATAAATAAGTTAATCCATTTAGAATTATTTGTGGTTTCAAAAGACATATTTGTGGTTTTGCTGTGCAGGTCTCTGCAGCAAAAACATGAACTTATTGTTTATTTCGTAAATTAACTGCGCAGCAGGGAAAGATTTCTCCACCCACACCGCATGTAAAAGGAAAAAAACTGTTCTTGTAACAAAAGGCCATGTTTTCTCCAAACTTTAAAATATAATCCATAGTGTAAACTGAAATAAACAAGTTTACCTAACTGTATAGGTAAAATGTCTATTTTTTCATTATGTATCATGCATACCCACCGGCATTTCCTGGATACTGGAATAAAAAGGTGTAACGGCCTAACGGAGGGCAGCATTGAGCTCGAGGGAACCCAGTACAAATACTAAATACCAGTGGCATAACTAGAAACCACAGGACACTGGTGTGAAAAATAATCCAGGGCCCCCAACTTTACAGCTGGCCTGTGCCATTGATGCCTCTAAACAACTTGTCTGTACCTTCTTTGCCCCTTGTCCTCCCCTGCTTCTAACACTCTGGCACACATATGTAAACACACCTACGCAAATTATACACACTTACTCACTAACACACACGTACACATTCATTCTTACACACACATTACACATCCTTGTTCATACACACACAATTACATATGCATGTTCACACACATGATTAAACATGCATGCTCACACACACACAATTACACATGCATGCTCACACACACAATTACACATGTGTTCTCACACGCACACACACACAGAAGTAAAAGTTCATAAATTAAAAGTAAAAATTCAGTAATCTAATGATGAAAGTATCTTGTTTGAACTGTTTACTAAATGTTCACTTATATATTAATAATAATAATATGACATATTGAAAATGGTAAGGGAAAACAATCTCTCCTAGGTCTTAAAAATTGTAAGGTCTTAGAAAAACATGATGCTCTGTGGATTTTGGTTTTGGATGGATGATCTGTTCAGGGGATGCATTGATAATACATCAGAAAGTAGTTGCCCTACTCTTTATAGATGCAAATGTTACATACCCCTGAATTCCAAGTCACAAAAATAACATAAAACAACTTCTCCCTGGAGAAGTTACAGGCAAGGGCATGAGAGTTCAAAGTGAACATGCATATTCTCAGATCAAACTGCCCATAAGTGTTTTGCTTTAGTGTAGAAAGTCTGTAGGTCGGGGCTAAATTGATATTCGTGGTAGCTCTCACAGAAACAATATCTCATTTTTTTCCTAGCCGTAGTTATACTATGTTTACATAGTGCATATGCATAGCATTGACTCTTAAAGAGACACGGATCAAACTAATGTGAACCCTCAGTTCGACCAATGAACAAAAATTGCATTCTTTGCTTTATTAATGCAATGCTGTATGTCAATTATTAAAATACAAATTAAAGTCGACCTGTAAATTAATTGAATTAATCGTCACATAACCTTGTAAGTATTAGTGATTCCCATGTGCTTACTAAATATGTCTACTTCAAGCTGTGCTGAGTCTCATAATTATAAGGGTATAGTCAATAATATGGTACTTGATTCTAATTATAATGCTACTGTTTTCTTTTACAGTTCAGTACTCATTTCCAGATTTTTAATTTGGTCTATGAATCACTCAACAGCGTGTGAATCATTGCTATAAATTATATTCCATGTTCCTTCACAAAAATACTAAAGTACAAACGATATAATTAGATTGTCACTTTATTTCACCAAATCAGTGATTCAATTCCTGTGAAAGTTGACACTTATACTACAACTCTTGTACTCTCAAATGCATTTGATTTCTTCTTAGACAACTTAACTCAGTTCAGTTGGGATTCATCCATAATGTAGGATAAATATGTTTGATATTATACAAGCTTTCAGAATAGCACAGAAACATCTGTATGAGAAGCCCATGATATCTGAACATTTTAAGAAACATCTTTAAAATTTAAAATGGAAGAGCAGGGCCGGTTGGGGAGATCATGGATCTCTCTCTAACTAGGCCAAAAATTAAGGGAGCACAAAGTCTGTCCATACACACCTCATGTTTCACTACTTACTTTTGATGCAGCTGGCAATTGATGCTGAATGCTGGGATATGAAGTCGTATCCAGTGCTGACCATCGATTGCTGGTAGCATTGAGAGAGACAAGTGAAAAGTATAAACAGACCTTGTACTCCATTTTTGGGGGCCTGTTGTAGGGAGATCCATGATATCTTCAACTGGCCCTGTTCCGCCTCCAGCGGCGGAAGGAGGAGAACTGACATTTGACTGCCACCACTGGACCAAGGTAAGAGATTGGGAAAAAGTAGAGAGATAGATAGTATAGAATAAATAGTCAGAAAAAGGAGAGAGAAACACACAGAACTGAGATAATGAGGGGGAGAGAAAAGGGTAGATATAAGAAGGGGATAATGAGAAAAGAGAGAGGTAATGATAAATAGGATAGATACAAGAAAAATGGGAGTGGTGGGGAGGAATTGAGAAATATACAGAAAAGGGAAAGATAAAGAGCCATAGGAGAGATTAAGAGAAAGAGGGATAAAAAAAACGAGAGATATAAGATAAAAAGAAATGGGAGAGCTAATGAGAAAGGGGGGGTGTCAAACTGTAGAGGAGAGATATAGGATAATTGGGAGCGGTACTAATCCACTCCCTTGTGATATCCTGCCTGGATTATTGCAACTCCCTACTAACCGGTCTCCCCCTCTCCCTCCTTTCACCGCTTCAATCTATCCTCAACACTGCAGCTAGATTAATTTTTGTCCTCATTTGCTGCTCCACTATGCCAATCACTATGCCAACCAAATTTAAACTTCTGACCCTGACCTAAAATAGAAAGAGTAGGGTTACGAGGAAAGAGAAAGAGGAAGGAAAATAAACGTAAAGCATCTAGGGTGTGCTTAGTCTAGACTAAGAGGAGACCAGAGACTCTAAGAGAAGTCCACTATGATTAAAATCCCGGTGCTGGGGCAAGCCCTGTGGGGGCAAGTCTTGTTGGTGCAATCTGGGTGCTGGGGAAAAGTCCTGTTGGTGCAGTCTGGGTGCGGGGTTAAATCCTATGGATGCAGTCTGGGTGCTGAGGCAAGTCCTGTGGGTGCAATCTGGGTACATGGGCTGGCCTTTGGGGCATGCGACATGTGATCTATGTTTGAAATTTAGGGTTTCCATGCATTATTTATTTGATCTATACTTTCAATGCTGAGTTTACATGCAATTCTGCAGTTGATCAGTTCATTCAAAACAAGGTATTTAATCTATACCTGCAAATATAGTGCCACTATAGTGTCACATGCTTTTGTAACAGGAAAACAATTCACAAAATGCATTTTCTGCACACAACTAGTAAAAATTACAGGGAGCATTGTACACAACTAGATTTCCCATTAGGTAGAACATTTCCATTCTTAGCTACGCCTAGTCATTCCAAGCCTTTTTTCCATGCCTTATCTTTGTCATTCCCTATTAAGGAAGTTAAAATTAAATCCACTCCTGGATTATACCAAGGGTATTGGTGATAGCACCATGGTAAAATAGCAAGGCTTGCTGTAAATTGCAAACAAAAAAATCTGTTTTGACAAAATACATAATTTTTACACCAATGGAGAGCCACTTATTTTGTCTTTGAGCTAGCTATATTTTAATTTTTTTTACAAAAAATCAGGAATCCCGTAACACTATGTGGACCTGAAATTTATGCTATTTGGGGTTATAGGCTTGTGTCCTGTGGAAACCTAAAGTTGAACAAGTACTATAATGTATTTGATAGACTGCATTCTCTAGATTTACTCACTTTGCTTTTTAACCTCCCACCAAATTTCTTTTCTAAGAAATTCACATCTGCCAGAAAAGAGCTGCATTGCAGTTGGATGGCCATACCACCTAACATCAGACATCTAAACCACAACTTGCAATGTAGATGCCCACCACATGACATGCCTGGGTGTCATGACACAGCCTGCTCAAGTAAGCAAGAATGGACATACCGGTATATTGTTTTGTAGATCATGCTCATGGTCATGGGAAACCATATCATAGTTACCCCAAAGGTGGCATGTGTCATATTCTGAAGATCTGGAATGTGCATGCAAAATATGTATCAGTTTAAGGGATGTTAATACTGTTAGCACACCACTGAATTACTCAGGAGTAGTTTTTTATTTTAAAATTAGCTTGCTTTTAGAGGTTGTGGTTAATGTAGACACTAGACATCCTTATTTTTCTATGGATTTTGCATAATTCTTGCAGTCATAGGAATGTCTGAAAACATGGAGGGATGGACTGAAAGGACAGGCAACAAATTTTGTTTTCCAAAAACTGTACCAAAAACGAAATGAAAAATTCTGCCACATCAAACTTGCTCGCCGTGCACAAGTCTAGTAGAAAACATAGCATTAATTAAGGTATAAATGATTCACACAATCAAGTCCCTTGATCCCTTGATCCCTAGATTTATTTGGTTAGATAAAATACTCCTGATGGTAAATGCAATGCCAGTTCCTATGGAATAATTACTTACTTTCATTATTGCTTTTTATTTCAGCTTTTTCTTTATTAAATATTGATGTATTGACTCATAATTTGATTTAAAAAAAAAAAAGAGTTAAGTGCATTTAATGTATATAATGAAGTGCTAAAGTATTTATGGGAACTTAATTGGGTATAGCCTTTTGGTCTTTGGTAGTTTAGCATTCCTGGCGTGTTTCATCAATCATTCCAAATGATGTCTGTGCAGATAAACAAACAGCCAGTGACACTGTATTTTCATTACAGAGCAGGCAGATGTTACCACAGAACTTCCTGTGGAATGAACAATGACTTGCTTATATGTCAACAGTCTTGGTCCAGTCAGTGTGATCGTGATTGCAAGATAAAATCCCTTACTCTGACATGCAACGCACAACACTCAAATTCGGCTTAAGGTTAACAAGGCCATAAATTAGTTTCAAATGGTTAAAAAGTCTATATCAGTTAAAACAAGGCAGGTACTTCAGCAAAGAAATAAAAAACATCTATGACATATTGTACATATTGTGACAGTGTCCTCCACTAATATTGGCAGCCTGGATAAATATGAGCAAAGACGTTACTGTTTAACCTTTTGATATTTTCTTGAAAAAATACTTTGCTCTCGTGGATATCAAACAATTGCAAACACGACACAGGTGTATCCAAGACAAATTGAAATATATGCTTGCACAATTATTGGCACCCCTATGAATTTATGAATAAAAAATATATTTCATATTGATATTTGATGTTTTACATTTGTATTGTGGCTACACTGTTTCGTTTATGTTTGGCAGTGGGAAAATATGTTTTTAATAATTAGTATTAATAAAAGAACAATTTTATTGGTTAATCACTCTTATCCACCATAAGGAGGCTGTTTCCTTTATCCACCATTCTCTCAGTAAAATTACAAAATCTTCCTAACATTAAGTAAAACATTAAATAAAAGTAAAAATGTCAGTTGTTCTGGGGATATTAGGCTACTCAAAAGCCGAGGTTTTTAGGTTATATAAGTTTTCAAGTTATTACGTTTTATTTAAGTCACAAAGCCACCTCACCAGAAGAGAGACTGATCCAGGTAGCCTACCCTGGGACACTCTTAAGCATGTATATATGTATTTGTAACCAGCAAAGTGAAATACATACAAGCCAATATCAGCATATTTTAAAAAAATCGGTTCTGAATCCATATATATGTGGATATATGAATGTATATGATGTTGTTGAGTCTGTAGTACTGTGTAAATAGCATTTGAAGTTCTATTTACCTTTGAATCCCCCAGTATTGAATTATTTCTTCTTTTTTTTGATCTTTTGAGTTTAACAAGTTACTTTTGAGTTACTTTGAGTGAACTGCACACGCAGCTAATTTTTTTTATTAAATTAGGCAAAACCTGTTAAATATTTCAGATGAGGAACAGCAAAGGAGAAATCAAATATATTTTGTATATTGGATATGTCCCTTCTGTGCATAAGAATTACCAATTTCAATTTTAATTAGGAAATTCAAAGTGACTTATTGAGTTTACAAAAGGGCTATGAAGAGAATCAATCTGATACCCAGAGCAAATTGAAGTAATTATTAAAACCAAAGCATGCAGGATTTATTTTATTTGCCTTGTTCTTTTGTAGATTTAATTTTTGAAAATACTGTAAAGAAAGCAACATACCTGTTTTAATCATATGCCTTAAACGTTTCAAGGCTAAGTATGTCCAGTCAATGTAGATTAGTGGAGAACGACCAGTGGCCGCCAAATTATGTACACAGGGCCGGCCTTAGGGGTATGCGACCTGTGCGGACGTACAGGGCACCATGGCAACAGGGGTGCCTGCCCGGGATTTAAATTAAAACATCGGGGGAGGGGGGTTTGTTTTTTTTTTTTTTTAACTTTATTTAACATCCTCCATGTTAAATAAAGTTTTTTTGACTTTATTTAACACGGAGGATGTTAAATAAAGTTAAAACAAAAAAAAACGGTGTTTTAATTTAAGTGGCGCCGAGCAGTTGCTTGTGAAGTTTTCAGTAACCGCTCGGCGCCCCTCACTCTCCATGACTCCGTCGCGGTGCTGGCGTTTCATGCTGAGCTCCAGAATTATTTTGGCGCTCAGTTGTGAAGCGTGCACCGCAGCAGAGCGGGAAGACGGACGCCTCGCGCTCCCACCGCAGGACTCCAGCAACAAGGTAAGTAAGGATAGGGAGAGGGGGTAGATAGTAAGAAGGGGCAGGGGGGGCAGTGAGAAGAGGCAGAGGGGGGAAGGCAGTGAGAAGGGGGGTAGATAGTGAGAGGGGGGGAGATTTTTTTCCCCGGTTTTTTTTTTGGGATGGGGGCGCCAGAGGGCTAGTCCGCACAGGGCACCAGAACACTTAAGGCCGGCTGGATACGCAGGGCTGCATGTTAGGTTTCTATACAGTGTGCCACCATGCATATCCAGCCAGTGGTCACACACTGGAGCACCAGATTTAACACTGGAGCAACAGATCTGGTAAGAAAGGGGTGCTGTCAGTCAGTGGCCCATCTGGCATTTGTCAGTTAGGGCATACGCTGGAATCACCATAGAAATGAATGATATACTCCCCAGATTGCTTATTTTTTCCCGGAAATGCTTGTTAACCATACCCCAAAATCTAGTAAAAGAAAAGTGGTGATTTAATACATAGTAAAATGGGTGCTTGCAAAAGGTAAATTATTGAAAGAAAATGAAATATAATCGTATAGTTTCAAAATCATTGCAATTTTAAATTAAATCATATCCTTATCATAAGGAAATAAAAAGAAAATATATAAAAAGTTTCCATTATTTGTTTTCTTTTGCTGCTGCTTCTGGTATTCTAGATGACTTTATCTAAATGCAAATAAAGCATTGTCTTAGAAGAAAAATAAGCCCTTAGGCTATAGAAACTTCTCGCCATGGTTTATTTATAGCCCATACTTGTATCACTTGTTTACTCTTTATTGTATGCCAACAATAATCAGTTTATTCTCCATAGTGTATGCATCCATAAAAATGGAATGGTTCTTCATTTGCTTCTTGCTTCTCTTGACCTATTTGGATGATGACATGCATGTTGCTCTTCAGACCAAGGCGATCAGGGTAGGGGGTTGTGTTGCTGACATGCCTCGATATTGAGTCATCTCAGCAACACCGATAATGCTTAGGAAGAGATTACCGATTGTCATAACTGGGAACTTCTGGGCTCCGGCTACCCGGCGCCTTCCCTTGTGGGACGCGGTGATGTCGGTGATCAGCGTCCACTGATATTGGGGGCGTTCCCACTGATAGCAGTGGGAAACACCCCGATTCCTAAGTACTGATTAGCCAGCCGTGGATCATGGGAGGAAAGCCCTTCCCACCAAAAAATTGCCGTCGCCAAACCGATCATCAAAGACCTAAATTTTGTTTTAGTCTTGCTGGATCACAATTATGATGAATTTTAAAATGAGCTGACATACAATCCCTTTTTGATATTAGTTATTTGCTCACCCACCCAAGTATGGAGGGATCTAGTGGTCCTACCTTTACATGCAAATTTACACAGACATTCTAAGGTATATAACATTTTTCGTGTGGCAGGTAAGTAGATCTTTAGTAAGACTTTTAAAACATATTTAAGTAGACTGGAAGCATTTCACTTTTTTGGTTATAGTCACTTTGGTGGCTTTGCAAGCTGGGCAAAGATTACATTTATAGAACCCTTTGCATTGATTTTAAAATGTTTAGTGTCATCTGATTTTATTGACATTTTAAGTTTGGTGCTACCCTAAAGAGAACCTCACTCAGTTGAGGGGGTCTTTCTGTAATAGTGACCAATGTTTTCCTACACTATTTCTGATCTCTTTATTTCATGTTGACGTTCGGTATAAAGGGGATCATCTTATCACCATTCTCCTTTGTTTTCTTGCTGGGATTTAACAATATTTCTCTTTCAACCATTCCTGTCCTATTTAGTGACTCCTTTACTCTATCGACAGGATATGCCTTGTGCTTTAAATCTTTTACTTGCTTTTCTCCTTGTTCCTTATATTCCCCAAAAATTGTACAATTGTGTTGAATTTTAAGGAACTGTCCATACAGGATGTTATTTAGCAATGGGCTAAAGTGTTCACTCTTAACTTGTACTTTTAAAGCATGTTCTGGTGTGTATAGTCTTATCTGTATATATATATATTTCAAGATCTGAAAAATAAATCTTTTTTTACTTTGTTAACTAGTACGGCGTATATACCGAAATTATTGTTGTTCAAATATCTACTTTTTCTTCATTTAAGTCTATTAAAATATTTCACACTATTTTATGCATTGTAGGGGTACACTGAAAGACATTGAGAGCCATTGTGAGCATATATTATAATATTGCTGATATGGCACAGGTACTTTTTTGTATATGTTCAGTGTTATTAGGGAAGCGATTTGGGTGAATTGGGTGTTTGCTGCATGCCCCTTTTTGTGCCTTAAAAGTATATGTACTTGTATTGTGAATAAGGTTGTTTTGAGGGTTTTTTTTTGCACGGATTTAATTAATATGACACATGCCTTTACGTTTTTTGTTCTTGACTCACGTGGTTTTCTTAGCTGCTACCACTAATTTGCACATGTACAGTTGGTATTATATGTACATTGATTTAATGTACCCTTGATGCATCTTCTTTTTGCCCTATAGGTATTTTTTAAAAAGCATAAATTTGTACAATCATTTTTTTAAATAGAATTTTCACCATTCTCTGTAAATGCCACACTGATAGAGCTAACTCCTCAGGGCAGAGCTGAACAGTAACATTCACCCATAAATCTCTTCAAAGCAGTGTTGTAATTTAAGATGAATCAATATTGACTGGTTACTTGGATATATATTTATATATATATATATAAATATATATATATATATATATATATATATTGCTATAGCAGGTTAATAAACAGTTATGTATTTCTCACCCATATTTTTTTCCTTTCTCTTGATAATAAAGTTAACATTTCTAATACAAGTATATACCTAATAGAGAAAAGAAACATACACAGTTTTAATTAAAGTAACATGTTCCAGACCAGCCAGCCAGCCAAGTCATTGGCTGCAAGTGTGAGTATGAGCCAGAATAGATTAGGAAAAATGCAAGCAATTATAAAAAAAAAAATAAGAAACTGCTTGCAAGACCACAAGAGGTATTAGTTGTACATTCGAAAAGTACTAAACACATTTACTGTTGTAGAAGCATGCATAATACATGACGAAATATGTACTAAATTACTTTTAATGAAATTGAAATTAGTATCCTAATTTTCTCTTCACCCTAACTTTATTGAGACTGCTCTTGTAATGTGCGCTCTGATAGACATTATAATACTCTATGCATTCTACTCATATTTCCTATTATTCTGATTATTATTGCTACAATTTATTTTAAACCATTACATAAGTTATGGTGGGTAAAGGTGATGGGAAACCCTTCCACTTAAAATTAATTTGCATGTGCCTACCTAGTATCCCTCAAGGTTGTGGCAGCACCATGAGATTTCTGAGGGGAAAAACAAGCCTTCTAGCTTGTCTGGTGTCTGTAAATGAGTGTTTAATAATGCTTCTACAATTTATTTTAAAGATTGCCTTTACAACATTTATATTTCCAATATAAATAATGCACTTTTCCACCAGTGGTCATCAAATTAAATATTGGCTTGATAAGCATTGTGTGGCCGCGTGTATACAGCGGACGGCCATATACTGTGGGACCATATGTGCTGCTGAAGCATCAGTATCAGTAACTATTTGGCAGTATCACCCACTGGCCCACAGACAATTGGCTGTGTACCCCTTGGAATCCATTAAAAACATCCAAGAGTTGGTCTGCACAACGTAATGGATGTGATTTCAATAACCTCTTTATGTGTCTACTTCACTTTTCTCTTATTGGACTGAAAAATCTCACAAGACCTCATGCACAATTAGTGTTACAGAGCTTAGTGAATTCCCCATCTGACCACTCTCCTGCTTAGAGCTGCATAGATTGTAATTATCTTCTATGACACTTAGTAAACACCGTCAGATGAAATTTCTATCTGTAGGCTCAACTTTTAAGGTTAAGTATTGTAAATATGGTGGAAGCCAAGAGCACTGCCAAGTATACCCAGATTCAACACAGATCAGCATGCTTGTTGAATTCACTGTTAATGAAATGGAGTCTGACACAGGTGCACAATAGGTTCAGAGCCATCATAGGTTATTGGGTATCCCCATTGAATTGGCCAGCAATGTAATTCACCATGGAGCAGTAGCATATGTATATGGGGGGATGAGCGATGGGGCTGCCCCGACAAAGCAGGGGCCCCAGTGCCTGACTGGCCTATAGGGATACTCGTAGATTTCCTGGCATCCCGCCTCCCCTGGGCCAATCTTCAGTGGAAGCCCCTCTGGTCTCTCACTTCGGACCTCGGCTTCCGTGCTCCCTTATCATGTGCCAGCAATTGATGTAGAGCACTGGCATATGACATTGTATCCTGGCAATTTGCATCAATTGCCAGTGCATAGTGATTAGGAACTAAAGCAGTGGTCTGGAGTGACAGACCTCACAATCCTTATCCTAGGATGGAAGACAGAAGATGGAAGATAGAAGATGAAAGAGGAGAGGAGAAAAGATAGAGATAGGGACAAAGGGGGAGTAGGAGATGGGGAGAAATGGGTGCTGTAAGGGCAAGTGTGACCCAGTATGTTTGTGTGCATGGGCAGATGTGTGTATGGGCAGGCGTTTGTTAAGGCAGTGTATGTTTAAAAGTGTATATGTATGTGTATGGGCAGGCATGTGTAAGGGCAGTGTATATTTGTGTATGTGTATGGACAGGCATTTGTAAGGACAGTGTATAGTGTCTATGTGTGTGTATGGGCAGGTATGTGTAAGGACAGTGTATATGTATGTGTATGGGCAGGTAGGTGTAAGGACAGTGTATGTTTATATGTGTATGGACAGGTGTGTGTGTGTGTATGCACCGTGGGATGATTCAGTTTTAAAATGATTTGATGAGCTCAAATATCAATCTCACTGTTTCAGATTTCTTGAACAAGTTAGACAGAACTGTATTTCACGGTTGTTTCATTCAGACAATAGGTTAATTCTTAGGCTATTATACTACAGAGAAAACAGCAGGACATTAGTGCATTGCCTAGGGCTAAAATCATATTAAAAATAGCAAACACCTACGTTAAATTATGTTATTGCATTTTGTTCTTTTCCTTCGTGAATCAGTTTTGATTCAGCATTTTGGCATATAGCATGCTTCTAATATTTAGATCTGTATGCCAGTTGCCAAATTATCTAATAAAAAAAAGAATCTAGGTAATTATTAGACACAAAATGTACATAGATCTGGTAAATTCTAACTATAGAGATGACAACCTTAAATTAAGCATTCACAATTGCATTTTATATGTTGCCTGGAGCCAATGGGTGGGTATAAGGCATATTTGGGAGGGCAGAATGGCATCTAGGGGGGTATAAGGCATATCTGTGGGCAGAGTGGCAAGCCTGGGGTCAGATGTACATAACTGGGGGGTAGGTTGGCAAATAAAAGGAAATAAAAACAAGAAATGCATTTTTCTCAATATTAGAGTAATACCATTGCGATTAAGAGATAAAAGTGCTGTGTGCATAGAGTACAATGACACGTGTTAATGTAAATTTTATGTTTTTTATTCTGCTGTTTGTTTTTAACTAGTTTGTTCATTAAATAAACAATTTTCATATTGTTTTTTATCTAATTAATCGATTAATAAAAAAAAAACAACAATTGGCCAACTAATCGATTATGAAAATAATCGTTAGTTGCAGCCCTACGGATATCCTCCAATTTGTGTCAGGTCGCCACTAAAGCCTCTTCCCCCACGCCGGATACAATGTCATTTTAGGTCCGGTGCGATCTCCAAGCCCTCCACGCAGCCCTGTTTGTTTCTGGCTCAGGACAAATAGATTGTCATGTGGGACACGTAGATTGGGCTACCATTTTAGTCGGACAAGTAGATTTTGTAAAAATGTCAACACCCCTGAGATATATGTTAGTTTATAGAACTAGAAAACATATCAAGTGTGGGACAGCCCCACCTCAGAGACCTATGTTGGATTTCTCCTTGTGCCCACTCACTTTACTATGTCAATTAACTTTGTACCTCAAATCCTTGAATTTTAATATTCATAATATTTTTTAGCCTGTATTGCACATAATAGAATACAATGTTTGGATCACTTGAGTTGACTTGAAGAAAGGAGATTTAGACTTAAGCAGAGGAAAGGGTTTTTTTTACAGTAAGGACAATAAGGATGTGGAATTCTCTGGCCTGCAGAGGTAGTTTTATCAGAGTCTGTACAGACGTTTAAACTGCAACTGGATGGATACCTGGAAAACATAATATTGGGGATATAATCTTTAATTATGGGGAAACAGCTTATTGATCCAAGGAGAAATCTGACTGCCTTTTTGGGGTCAAGAAGGATTTTTGTTCCCTGGTTAGTGCAAAATTGGAAACAGCGAAACCGGGTTTTTTGCCTTCTTTTGGATCAACAGCAACAAATTAATAGATAAAGGAAAGGCTGAACTTGATGGACGCATGTCTTTTTCAGCCTATATAACTATGTAACTATGTTAATCTAAGAATTCAGTGATAAACACATCTATACTTATTGCAGCATCAAAAGACCATTCAGTGTCTGCTTCTAGCTCATCAGTAGACTACACGCGTTGCGGTTTTGAACTGAAGCCCTGTCAAAAAGCTCAGCATAATCCAGAATATTTTAATACTTTCAGACTGATTCAATTTCTCTTAAACCACATTCACAACTACAATACTAGTATTTTAACCCACTGAGTACTGGTGGAAATAACAACATATAAGTCATTCAGTTGTTCATTTTCTCTTTCTAGGCTATATTACCGGTATTTTAGGTAGATAAAGCTCTGTTCTGGACATATATAATTATCCAAAAGGGAGTGAGAACGTTAAGAAAGTAAGTTAGTATTTCCCTTTTGCAGGGATAAGGATGGACTGCGTGCTTAGACACCCCCTTCAGACTTATTTATAGGAATACAGTGCGTTGCTATGGAGATGCATTGCTGATCCACTTATGCTACCCAATCTTCTTCATTTAAGATTTTAAAGGTTTAGGGATTTATTCTCCAACAATTCAGACACTCTACAAAAAACTGACTTAAAGTCACTTATAAATATAATTAATCTAGTAGCTATGATGATATTTCCCCTACATGTCTTCCAAAGTAATGATCATAACTGGGTTTTACTGGAGCAAAAGTCATTCTGGGAGCATTTGGTATAATTTATAATACCAGATGATTTCATTTTGTGCAGATAAAAAGGGAAATGTATCCTATATGTGTCAAAATAAAACTATAATAAGAAATATATTAAAAGAAAATGCATAAATCAGCGAGAATAAATTCTGTTGAGATCACTATTGCCAATAACCTTCATAGTAGAGCACAGAGGACAAAATCCACTCCCAGTAATAAAGTATAGTAATATCGATGCACTGTTATACTTCAACTTTTATATTTGTCATGTTTCTTTAAACATTTCACACAGTCTTATCTACAGACATAATACCTCTATCATGCCAGACTCGTGAACTACCAGTATGGCTAAGTATTATCCACAGCACCTGACGTGAGTAGTCGTAGTAAAAAGAATGTCTTTGCATCTAATGTCAAAAGCATCTAATAAACTCTTTTTGACTTTGAAAGTAAATTTTTCAATCTAGCATGAAAATGCCACACTATGTTTCTATGGTGCAGCATTCATTGGATACTCAGAACCATGTCTTATCTCAGCCATATGATAACTTAGCGATATCATTGCCCTATTACATCCAAGGTACAATATCAAACACAGTACGTAGATATTAGTGATAGTGTCCACACCTAGTGTAATATACTTTTTCTGAACATTCATAACAAGTATCATGCTTCACTATAATATTGGTCAACCAAACATCTCCCTCATCTGCTTCTTACGAGAGGGAAGAAGGTCTGTGACCAATTTAAAAGGCAGGGTAAGCCCCAGTAGACCGAAAGGGGCAGTTTACTGTACTTGACATCCTCCCCAAAAATGCATATTAAAGTACTTTGTAAGGTTAAAGAAGTAAAAGAAGACACTCTTTAGCTGCAGCTCCCTGCCTTCCTCTTGGTGCGGCTATTATGAGCACTCATTGGTTTCTTGAGGCAGTCGATCAGTGGCAGGAAAGTTCTCCCACTGAAAACAATGGTAGTGCTTTCCATATATATGCGTAAGGAGAAGTGTACAGATCCTCACTTGCAGCGTTCACTGAGCCAGTGCTGGAGCAAGATGTGTTTGGCAGAAAATAGCTGAGTAGGCAGAGAAAGACGAAAATGTATGTAGGGGAATTCTGCAGAATCTCCCAATGCACCTGCGATGGGGTGACATGTAAATGTAAAGGACCTCCAAGCTGTCCAATGCATTTAAGTGAATAATAGCTGGGGTGCCCCTTTAAGAGAGGAGGAGATGTTGGTAGGATTAAACCCACTCTTCTTGGCTGGGAATTCTGGCTTCCCTGGATGAAAGCTGTATTTTTCCAAGGTCAATTAAATCAGGCCTCCTGCTACATGCAAGTCACCATAGCTATGTCAGAAACATAATTAAGACGTCCTTCACTTCACACTGAATATAAACAAATATTGTATACAAGGTATTTGTTGTAGTTTGTTGTTCAACCAACTACATTTTGGTATACTCTAATATGCAATATGGCATCTTCTGTGTTCTGCAAATTGCAAAACCGGGCCATATAACTAAGTGAAATATGTGTAGCAGTAGATAAAACCATCAATTTCATTGTTACAATCTTCATTTATCTTACGTTTTCCCTGCACACAATGGAACGTACAACTTGAAAGCTGCACCTGGTATCCTCGCTAACTAGCAATCTAAAACTGAAGCATTATAAGTAGCTTACTGTATATTTTTAGTACATTGTATCTTTGTTTTGCATTTTATTATGATGGGCATATCACGATTCATTTTGTGCTCGAGGCTAGTGTAGCATTTGTCTGACACATAGGGATCTTAAAAAACTCAGATGCTTCTTTAACAAAGTTTACTGCGATTTGTGCGACTTGTCAACAAATGCATACAATGGAAAAATTGACTATATCTCTGCCATCCCTCAAATTAAACGCATGTTTCTCAAGATTCTGATTTGAATGTGAATACATTATTGTATTAAAATGATTAATTATTTAAATGCCATCAATGCATGGGATACATGGTTGGTCAAGTTGGTCACATATACTGTACCATACATAATACCAGGACTAAGGACCCAATTCATGATTGCTTTTAAGGCTTTTTGTATGTGGTAGGGATACCAATAGACTACTAAGCTGATCACCCTTACATCATTCTAAAATCTTGCATGTTTAAACACAGACACTGAAAGAAAGAAGGTTTAGGTTAATGGCCATCAATAAGGATGATGTAAGCCTGTCATGCTTGTGGAAATGTTTATTTTATCCCTAGATAAAAGTTTATTAAACCCTTTAACCCATTCTAGCCACAAAAATAAATATAAATAATTTCACATAAACCCCCAATTTTATAAAGGTTATATGACATCACTATTGTGCCACGATATCCTGTACTAGAAGTAGTAACCGAATTGGCTACCCTCAAACACAGAAGTATAAAAAGATAGAATATATGTAAGGGAGTTATTACTACAAAACAGAAATGTTGCCGAACATGAATTAAGTTATTGTAATAGAATGGGGGTGTTTCTTGTGTTTGTTTTTTTAATTATTGCATTATATGCATCTCTATGGTTTTTACAGAAGACCTTTTTGCCCTAAAAAATACTATTCATCGCTTGTGTGAGTACTTCGCACTTTGTGGTATAGCACACATATGGTAAAAATGGGAAAAACCCCTTTTGAGTAGAAAAACCTTCAGTGATGAAAGGATTCATTAAATGATGGTTTATAACCGTACTATGTATGAAGTACAGTGCAATATGTTGTGCATTGTCACCTACATGGACTTTGTAAGCAATCCGCGTGCAGAGCCACATCCAGTTGATAAATTTACTAAAGAAGGTCAGGGTTTTCCAGAGAAAGATTTAGTTTCTTTTTTTATAGTTTTATTAGTTGAAGCACAAAACTGCAAACAAAGGGAAAATGTCCCAGGACTCCTGATACTCAAAAGGTTTAAACTGGTGTAAAAGCGGTGATGTTTACATTATAAGAGTTCCTGTTTTTAACATAAAAGACACTTTTTATAATATAATAGCCTGTACAAAGGGCTAGTGTGCCAGTGGCAGGGATGGGGGTGACTAGGGTAAAATGCATTCAAAGTATATGAAAGCTTGTTTCCAATACCTGTGCCGCCTCCTGTAAAATAAATGAACCGCTTATTTAGTTGAAACGTAAACTCGATTTGCTTTATTACTCCTTGGAATAAAATTAGTGGAAGTGTCCCTTTCTAGGTACTGCTGTGCACAACTTAAGTGCCTACGCTTAAGTACATAAACTGAGTGTCACATGATAAGCAGTGGCTATATTCAGCCCTAATTGGAATGATGTTCCTAAAGCTACATATAGTTATAAAACTGTTTTATTAGTAATAGGGGGGCAGCGGCTTTAATGACATCTGGTCTGAAGTGCCAAATTATATCAGGTGGCATGCGACCAACTCATACACTCTTATTGGGAATCGAGTGACATATTTAATCTGAACAAACAAAATATTTCAAAACAGCAAATGACTTAATTAAAGTTTACTCATAACAACCCCATCGCACTTGCCTGGAAGCTTTCCAGGGCTCACCATGATTCAGCTGAGAGTGACACTCCAATCTGCGAACAACCAAAGCTCATTAGTTCTTTTGCACAGGCTTGAATTTGTTCCAGTTTACCCAAATAGGCTTTTCGCTGCCCTGTTGTTAAGAATCTTTGTATTTCACAAGACGGCAGATCACCAAGGATCCCTCTGTGTCTACACTTTTTGCTATTTTAATAGTACACATTTTATTTCAATAAAAGTAAATACAGAATAAGGACTTTATATCAGTACACCCTTCCTTTAACATAGTAACAGAATTCTGCTATATATGTTTTATCTGTTTGAACACTGCTGTTTTTTGTATACTTGGAAAATCTGTACAAAAGGGTACATGCCTTGATACAAGTGCTCCCAAAATGCAATGCAGTGTACACATTTACATTGATTAAAACATTGAGTAATGACATTTTTTTCTACTTCTTGAAGGGGAACTACCATAATTTTCCTTATTACTAGTGTCAGAATAAAATATGGTGCTGTACTCTCTCTTTTTTTTTAAAGCACTTCCAGTTTTTGCATAATATGATCTTTTCGGGCACCTGTATATTAGCCATTTCTATGTGTTCTAGCTTTGTGTTATAGTATGTGTTCAATCTACTATAAATCCCAGCTCTTTTTATTATACCGTCTATTGTAAACAATACAGTGGCTCATTGTTAATCATCCAGCTGGACTCTGATGGTGAATTGGGCTTCATTAACATGGACATAAAGCTTAGATTGATGTTTGAGTAGGAGGTGTCATCTACAATATCATATGACTGGCAGCAATGGCAGCCTCCAGGTGTGTGGTTAAAGGATGTTTATAAGAACAAATGAGATGCTTTTTGTTAATGTTAACCTACATTCCTGTATACAGCGCTGAATTTTATGATGAAGGAGAAAAATATTTATTTTTCATAGTAGCTTCCTTTTAAAGAACTGCATGTTTTGGTTCTTTGCTGGAGCCCCCGCTGAAACAGTGAAAAAGTCACTCTTGTTTATGTTATTACAGGTGAATTTGGTTAAGTGTCTTCATATCTGATGCTCATCTACCAAGTTACATTTGTTTGTCTATGTTCAAATATTAAACATCTGGATTGCCAATAAGTTCACACATCGTATTGTCTCATCTGGTCATTTTCTATGTGTACATATATTTTTTATACCTTTGTGTTTTATTGTTGTGTTCTATTCTATTAGCACTAACATTCTCTGCATTATATGTTCTATGCTACATCTAACCAAGATGCATCTGGTAATCACATAAATGCTGCAGAAATCTAGTTCCAGATGGGGAACTCAGGTAAAGTTTCCAAAAAGTTGCAAAATGATTGACTGTGGCAAAGTTCATTATAGGTATTCATCAAGTTTAGACTATTATCTTCCCCAAATTTAAAAGATCAATGGCCAATAACACCTTTTTTGTATCTTTCAGTAGTTGCCTACTGAATTTAGGATAGTACTGTAAATGATTTCTAATAGGGCAATGATGAATATAAAATGTAAATTGCGTGAGTTTACTCTAAAAGTTGTCTTTGGTTTACTTCACCATAAAATGTTCTTTTTTTAATGTATTTATAAATTATACAGTTCTAGAACTCATATACCATTACCATAAAATAAAATTATCCCTACACAGATACACGAGCGAGTTGCACAGAGAATGGGGTGTACTCGTCACATTGTCATATCAAGCAGGCATGCGTAAATACTTGTTTACATCTAATGCCTTGCATAAATATCATTAAAATATGAATTAACACACAGCATAATGATTAATTCATTATTTATTTTGATTTAGCGTGGTTGACAAATTGATAAGATTATTGATCATTCACGTGCAATAAATGAATAGAATTAAAGCCCTGCAGGGCAGAATATTAATATATCCCCTTCTCTCATCCACCACCAGTTACTACAGATGCTGGGGGGTCAATGGAAAGCAGTCGATTGCTGTAGTCTTCGTTATTTTGCCTCCTTGCGCCATCTAGCGGCGGGTTTTCGCAGCGCACGGATTCCGCGTTAGCATTCTGTGTTTTGAGACACGATTTGGTGGGAAACGCAACGCTTGAGCCCGCATAGGCAGCATAAACAATCCGGTCTGCTACGGGAAACCCAGACCTTTGTTCTGTCCTGCTTGTAGCTTTTTTTTTTATTGGACTTGTTGAACCAACTTTGTGATAGTCATGCTGGAGTGAAAGTAACCTGTGCCTCTGCACACGCCAAGACAACGGGCTTTAATACTTCACGCGTTCCGTTCGCAGAAGGCTCACTCTATTAGTGAATAACCTCACGCCGTATTCTGTTACGGGTGCCGGGAGGCGGACTCCCCCAGCTCTCCCTGCTCTTTATGGTGAAGTGGAAGGGGCGAGAAGTCCGTGTGTGCCCGCAGCCTCTTCCAGGAGCGGATCCCTTCCGAGTGCACTAAACTGCTTATCCCCGGTGCAGAGCGCCTCCCCGCGCTGTCTCTTCTTAGAAAGAGGCGCTGCTGCTGCTGCTGCTGCTAACTTGCTTGGAGCGGTGCACCTGCTGCGGATTATTCAGACTTGTTGCTGCGCCCGTATGCCGCACGCACGGGTTGCGGAGGTTATATATCGGAGTAGCGATTCTCTGCCCCGGTTCCGTGACACCGACAGCCCACCGCAGCCGCGCTGAAAAGGTATGTAAGGACGCTTTGCCGAAAGGAACACGGAGGTAGGGCATGGATGTGGCGCCTGTGTGTAACGCGCACATGGCTCCTGACAAAGTCCGGATTGTGTTTTAATTCAGCATTGTGCGAAAGGGAACCGTTTCAAGGGGAAAAAGCCGGTGGTGATTCCGCGAGACATGCAAGGATTTGATAGATCAGCTGTAGTACAGCAAAGAAAAAAGGCATCTGGTGTGACTGACGGTGTCAGACGGGGAGACGGGAGACAGAGGAATGAAAACGGGAAAGAGAGAGAGCTGATATTCCCCTGCTGCTGAGAAAGCTCCAAACGGGCTACAAGTAACCCGGCAACACATGGGATCCTCCATGAACTACCCAGAGTGAACACGGCTATGGACAGCTCCTGGTTGGGACATGTGGACCTGGATTTGTGACCTGGAGACACTCAACTGAGAGCATCTGCAGGAGCCACGCTGCTTGCTTTTTGATTCTGTCTTTTTCAATGATACATATATTTTTGTAATAGTAAAGCTGAAATTCCAAACCAGGACCTGCTCGCTAGGCTGGTTTATTCTGCTACTTTCCACCAGACAAAGGACTAAAACTAAGGACTGTGAGTATGGCAGCTGGAGTAGCAGCATGGCTTCCCTTCGCCAGGGCAGCTGCCATTGGTTGGATGCCGGTGGCCACCGGTCCTATGCCACCTCCTCCCCGTGGGGAGAGAAAGAGGTCCCAGGACACCTTGATTGTGCTAAACGTGAGCGGCACCCGCTTTCAGACGTGGCGAAACACACTAGAGCGTTACCCGGACACTTTGCTCGGCAGCACTGAGCGTGATTTCTTTTTCAATCAGGAAACGGGAGAATATTTCTTTGACAGGGACCCAGACATTTTTCGCCACATTCTTAACTTTTATCGCACAGGTCGATTGCATTATCCACGCCATGAATGCATTGCAGCCTATGATGAGGAACTTGCCTTTTTTGGCATTATACCTGAGATTGTTGGTGACTGCTGCTATGAGGAGTATAAGGACCGCCGGAGGGAAAATGCAGAGAGAATATTAGATGATGCAGAAAATGACAATAAGGCAGAGGGACCACTACCCCCAATGTCAATTCGCCAGAAAATGTGGCGAGCCTTTGAGAATCCACACACAAGTACATTAGCCTTGGTCTTTTACTACGTAACTGGATTCTTTATTGCAGTCTCTGTTATCGCCAACGTAGTGGAGACAGTACCATGTGGCACAATGCCTGGTTCCATGCGTGAATTGCCCTGTGGGGAGCGTTATGTCATGGCCTTCTTCTGCTTGGATACAGCATGCGTAATGATCTTTACCGTAGAGTACCTGTTACGTTTAGTGGCAGCTCCGAGCCGATATCGCTTTGTACGAAGTGTGATGAGTATCATTGATGTGGTGGCCATTATGCCATATTACATTGCCCTGGTGATGACAAACAACGAGGACGTTAGTGGTGCATTCGTCACATTGAGGGTATTCAGAGTTTTCCGGATCTTTAAGTTCTCTCGCCACTCCCAGGGCCTTCGGATTTTAGGTTACACCCTAAAGAGCTGTGCTTCTGAGCTGGGCTTTCTGCTTTTCTCTCTAACCATGGCCATCATCATCTTTGCCACCGTCATGTTTTACGCGGAAAAAGGATCAATGAACAGCAAGTTCACTAGCATTCCCGCCGCATTCTGGTACACCATAGTTACCATGACAACCCTGGGGTAAGTCATGTCTGTGTAGTAAGTGAAAAATGGCTACAAGGAGACAGTTGAAAATAATATGCAACAGTCCTTAGCTGATGGCTATCAATACTGTGTGTCCCTCAAGCTTGACTGAAGTGTGACACATAAACATTAGGTTTCTTGTGGCAAGTGCTTGTGTAGTATACTGGAACAAAATCTCCTTAAATCGCTTAAAAGCAGTTTTCAAATGAAACTTTAGTTTTGATTATTTCGTTTATAATGGTTGCAAAACTTGTGAACTGAGTTAGGTCTAATTGCTGTGTTCTTTGCTCTTATGCATATAGGCCTTTAAAACAGAGAGACTTTGTCTTACTTAATCTTCTATCTGATCTACCAGTTGGAAGAGAGACACATTTGTGTTCAGTGATGCACAACATTGATTGTTTGAATGTTATTTAGAGAACAAAAAAACAAAAACAGAATCCTTACATACAACGTTTAACAGCTAGTTAGTATTAGTTGTGAAACAATGAGGCTAAGGAAGATGTCTCTTTTTTAATACAGTGGTTAAACGTCATTGTGAAGTATCAGTTTTGAAATTTGGTGGCACGGTAAGTGGCACTTTAATTGGTAAGGTCTACTGCCAATTGAACTATGTGTACAATATTGGGCAATCAATGTATGCTTCAATGGTGGTGTTGATGGTAGGAGAATTCCGATGCAGCATTAGTTCAGATTGTTGACAGGTTGCCTTTCAAGAAACTCATCAGATATATGCACAATTCTGAAAGTAAGTTGAATCTACAATTTAAATATTATTTTTATCTTTTACATTGTGGGTACTGAGAATTTTGCATGAGGGTTTGTCTCCAAATCAGAGCTTATGCTTTATAAGATTGTCACCTCTGTTGCTTTGTGCTTTGCAATAGTGGTCCAGAGGCAAAGGTTGACTGAGTTCATTGCTTCATGGATGCCTGGCCTCATTGCAGAGCAGTTACCAAACTCTCCTGGTGATTTTTAGCTGGCTTATTTATTTAATATATGCTACTACAGTATGCATTATATTTTAACCTTTAAGTGCCATGACAATAAATGATTTATACCTGTTCCTGTTTAAACAACAATATTCATAATAATTAAAAAAAATGTAGTTCCATTTTATAGAGCACAATATTGATCCTTGTATTCATTTGTGTGATTTTTCAGTGACTTATGATGAAGGTATTGAATGCAATGTGTGCACCAAACATATATTGTCCATGATTGGAAAATCCACTTTAACTTTGCAGCACACATTGGGAATTTTTCAGATCTAAGACTGTAATCTCCACAACTTTATTCCCCTGGGATGCATTGCATCTCTGCTGTTTGGTGTTCCGCTGTCAAAGATATATTAATAGTAAACCAGAATGTTGTTTTGTGATTGGGGGAATGGTTTTCCAGCTCTAATTTCCAAGGAGTCCTCTTGCAACTGATCCAGTTAGCTTCAGAATTCAAACCTTAAATAAGGAAATCAGATTATGTGAATCATCTGAGTGTGTTTCAATATAGCAGAAGATGCAAACCATATTTCTTGTTAAGGTAACAGTAACAGACCCAGTTGGAGAGATCGATTAGATAAGGCTAAATACCGAGTTGAGCCGAATAGGCATTTATTATATTCAGACAGTCTGCAGCCCTTTAAAAGCCTTAAAAAATAAATGCAGCAGCCTTCTTTATTATTTCTTTATTTTATTTTTTGCAAATTTGTGTTTTGATTTCCACTGAAATAGTTTACAAATAGCATTTTAAGAGACTAGATTTAGCTTTAGTTTTTACATTTATTTTTTTTTAGGTGTGTTTTTGTATTGAGATTAAAAGTTTATATTTTAAAGTAATTGAACTTTAATGATATATGTGCCCTTAATGTTATTTATATCTTCTATTCATTAGTATTCAAGTAGTAACAGCTTTAAGCATTTACCACATTCCAGAAGAAAGGTATCTCATTGTGTCATCATGAACTTGAAGCCAAAGCATAGAAGCTGATGAAAATTAAGTAAGAGATGGGTCACTAATTCTCCCGTTTCTCAAATGTCATGTTATGCATTATACACAACTAAGTCGGATAAGTTACAAACCTTTGTGGTTACCGTAACAATCATGTTGGTTTCACAGGTCATACGCTTTTTTGTTGTAATGTACATAGTCTCTATCCATGGTGCTGAATCTTAAAAAAAAAAAACATGGTTTACTGTTGTTTCTGGTTTTTGGGTAAATCACAATCACATTTCTCTGATTTTTTTTTACTAGATTGAGTGCAATAAAGCTTCCACAAAAATAATTTTAAAGTTACTTATCTAAGTTTATCACCTATAGAGCTAGTTTATCCCTCAGAGGATACATGCCAGAACAGTCACGCTCTGTCGGGATGAGGAAGCCGTGATCAGGTATTTATTGTTGGCTTCTGTGTCATTGAAGCCAACTGGTACCTTGTCTGTATTACATTCTGCTCAAAATTAATTCCCAAGTGGTGACCAGTGACACTAACACAAATGCAATGTTCATGAAGGTTTCACAAGAAAATAGGCTTGTAATTGTAATGTTATTAATGGTTCCAAGACCTTGATTCAGATATACATATTTTTTTTATGTTGACAGAGTAGGTACTTGATGGTGCTTTTTAGATTAATAGATTAATTTAGAGCATGTGTAAGACTATATAGGAGTGTTGTTTAGGCAAGCCTATAGTATGAAATACGTCTATGGGTAAAAAGTTTGTGAGCCCTGAGTGTTTTTTGTTACTGAACGCAATTTAAGGTTTAAAAGGTAAGTATATAAAAACGTTACTTACCATTGTGGTGTGGGTATTCATTTTTCTTATTCTTAAATGTTACTTTTGTATGTAAAAAGTTAGTTGATCAAAGTTGTTAGATTTTAATGTTAAATATAGCACGTGTAAATGTTCAGTTTTTTTCCATAAAAGTGCCTAAGTTCAGCAACCTTCAAGCATCATTCAAGTCAGCTGTCCAGGAACTACTACTAAGGGACCAATAGTTATTCCCAGCATCAATATCCTCTGACACAAGTGAGAATTAACTCCGTGACTTGTGCAGACAAAATGACAATATGGCTCCAGGAATTTTTGTAGCAGCCCCTATCAGGGCTTCAGGCTGCAAGGGGTACCTATATGCTTGAGTATCTATTGAAACTAATTATTCCTATTTAGCTTAAACTGCTAGAAATAACGTGTCTTGTGTAATGCAGGAGCCCAGTAGAAATAAACGACAGCCCTAATCTAAATTATCAGTAATGCTTAATATATAATTAAATCTATAGAATAAAATACTTTGGGTGGATATAAAAATATGTTATACAGTGTTTGACATTATTTCCAAAATGCATACTCTTGCTCTTTTGGCTCACTGTATCTGACAATTAATGTGCAAGCTTATAACAAGAAGTGCTTAGATGTGTCCAATCTACAGCAACTCAAGCCAATCCATACATTGATTCCTGTTAATCAAAAGAAACTGTCTTATGAGAGCTACAGCTCTGAATTTCTTTTGTTTTAATGTGTAATTGACTGGCCTGTTCATAATAATTGTGATTAACACCTGCTTATGGTAAGAAAAAAAATAATAGTATTTAGGTGTTAGTGTAAGGAATGCTAGTCAACACATAGGTAATAGATAAAAGTAACAGATCAACTTGACACCCCTGCCATCATATACACTTTACTATGATAGCTGCACGGTCTCTTTAATTTTTATGTGGTTCCCCCCTTGCATATGTATAGGGGGGATTCTATAGGACCCCTTCAAATGTATTTGCCCCTTCGCCTACCTCCCAGCTAGTTTTGTTGTCTGAGAAGTGTTCCGCTGAATACATCTCTGTGCATGCGATATACTTACCGCCAGTCAGCTCCAGCGCTGTTTAGAGCCTTGTGCACAAGCATGGACAATATCACATTAACACGAAGTAGCCAATCAAAGGCAAGTATATCTGGATCACAGATGAGGAATTGCGGCTTTTATGTCACATAGGGACTTTATTTATCTATCTATTTTCATCCTTGGAAGAATGAGTATTATAGTACTCGTAGGGTACCTTAAATTCCTTAAATTATGTTTGCCACATGCAAACACCATGTAATGCTTAGCAGTTGTGGAGTGTTGACACTGTTTTACTATGTCTAAATATATTGTTTGATTTTATGATTTAGTACAAATAATTTCCTTTTTTTGGAATTTTACTGATGTATTATATATTATTATTTATAGCTCACACACTTGTCTCTTATGACCTCTTTGTAACCTAGGCTTATATCAAGGCTCTACATAACCATTCAGTTGACAAGAGATGAAAACTGCAGTTTGTTGGTGAAACACTGCTTCCATGAGACCAAGGCTTATGTCTTCAATCTTGAGGCAGGAAAGGCTGTTTGGCTGTGCCCATCCATTTTCCTAGTGCCACCTGGGCAATGAGCCCTTCTACCCTGACATCATCACTGTCCCCTCACTTCCCACTCCTCTAAGGTCTAACCAGAGATAGTCCCACCAATATCCATGGCTAGCCCTGCTCCTTTGTGATAACCACACAACCTTCTTACCTCCTTTGAGGAATAGAAAAGAATGAACTTTAAACAACCAATACTTGGTTCCTACGTATGAAAGTTCTTTAATCATTTAGGTTCTGTACAGATTTATCCAGCCAGCAATCAGACTTTCTAATATTCACAGAAGAGGTACATCCGTAGAGTTCCACACTAAAGGTGCTGTTCCATTAAGAAAAACATTACTTTCCTTCTGCAGCATATTAAGCAAGTAAGCCATTGTCATTGTATTCTTTTCTGTGAATGTTTACAGACATAATGACAAAAGAGAAGATGTTTTAATTTCTATGGCAACAGCCAATTAGTGTCTACTTCTGTGTCACTGGGCAATTCAATCCCTGAAATATTACAAGGGAACCAGGTTTTGATATGATTAATTATTTTTGGGACATGTTTCAACATTGCACATATTGGGATGGAAATGTCTGAACCTACATTTAGCCCCAAGTGTCTGAAAAGGTATTTTAGGTAGTTCAAATAATACATTTACATATTTTTTTTAAAGAGGTCTATTCTGCAGTATTAATCTTTAAGCATTTTCTCCAGTTCTTTCTGGCATTTCCTCCATTTTTAGGATCTAAAACCGCAAAAACAAAACCACACGCTTTGCACATGTATCATCTTAAGAGCCAATTATATCCCATATTAGAACAATCCGTTGACGAAAATGATATGTCTCAAAATGCAAGTCAGCATCTGTCTGCAAACACTTTTACCGACGTATTACTGTGTATGTGGTGACAGTTTGTCATGACCAAGATTCTTGGCAGGATTCCAAAACTTGACACTATAAAAAAACAAACTTTAAACTTTCACTTTACTGAAAATGCTCATATTATTATAAACTAGAGCTAAAAATAAGTTCCAGTACCGGAAGAAATAAATTGTTATACACACTAATACATGTTACATTTAACTCATAAGTCCTCAATATTATATACACTATATGGACAAACGTGTTCAGACACCTGACCATTATGCCAACAGGGACGTTAATGACATTGCATTCTAAATACATAGACATTAATATGAAGTTGCCCCCCACCTTAGAACAGCTTTGACTCTTCGGGGAAGATTTTGGTGAATTTCTGTGGACTTTTTTGCCCATTCATCCAGAACAGCATTTATGAGGTCAGGCACTGATGTTGGATGAGAAGGTTTGGCTCACAATCTCTGCTTCAGTTCATCCCAAAGTTGTCTGATGGGGTTGAGGTCAGGACTCTCTGTGGGCCAGTCAAGATCTACCAACAGCAAACTCATCCAACCATGGCTTTATGGACCTTGCTTTGTGGCAGTGGCGGAACTACCGGGGTTGCAACTGCGACTGGGCCCTGGAGTTCTGCCAGTCAGGGGGGCCCAAGGGGTGCCGGGGGTTGCTGAAAATGACCGCTTGGAACCTCTGGGGCCCCCCTGACTGACAGAATCCAGGACTCCTCTGCTCCCCGCCGCCGCCTGCCTGATCGCTGCCCAGACTGCAGT
>VKOC01000007.1:11767563-11778686 GCA_009364415.1 Spea multiplicata
ATTTTAAAATATGAAATGATGAAATAAAGACAGGAAGGATTGTAAGAAATTAAGTATATGTTCAATTTTAAAAAAAGTATATAATGAGTTAATAGCAATGTGTAGTGAAACTGCTTTAGCAAGTAAAAGAGCAAAAAAGAGTTACCAGTTGCTTCAGCCAGAAATAGCACATGTTCAGATAAAGATACATTTTCGGGGGGCGTGGTTAGCCTGGCGAGGAAGATGGCTGCTTAACTTGTGAGCTCCGCACTACCCGCTCCTAAACTTGCTATAAAACACCTACTACACCTGACATGGGCAGGAATAAAAAAGTGCCGACAGAGCCGGGTACTCCGGGGACCGGCGGCTTCGCTGAGGGAATATTTCCAGACTCCGGCCCGCTACACTCCCAGCCGGAGGAACCCAACATGGCGCCATCTCCCGCGTGCTCCCAGACCTCGGATGAGCCCTCCTCACAGCAACCGTTGAGTAGCTCTTCAGAGCCTTCTTCGCGGGACTGGCGCCGCATCTTTGCCTACCAAAGTCTTCAGTCTCCTCGTGTCCGAGGTAAAACAAACTGTCCACGCTGAAGTTACGGCCCTACGAGCAGATATTAAGCGCCTAGATGCTAGAATCTCGACCACTGAGGCCAGGATACTCGATGTTGATCGCCAACTTACGCCTTTTCAACATTCTTGTACCTCTCAACTTACTCACCTGTTTTATCACCTGGAAGACCTTGACAACCAGGGCCGTCGTTCCAACATCCGAGTGAGGGGCATGCCTGAAGGTGAACGCCCTGAGGACCTCAGACATCTCTTGGACAGGCTGTTCTCCGAGATCCTGGGTCGGTCCGACGATCCTAACAGAAAACCTATTAAATTTGATCGGGCTCATAGAGTCCTGCGGTATGGTGGTGGCCCCGGAGACCCTCCGCAAGACATCATATGCTGCCTGCACAACTGCACCAAGTTTATTTTTCGTTTATTTTATTCTATACTCCTTTATACACTATTTGATTGTTTTGTGTTACACGATGTTCGAGGCTGCAGCTTTATGCGGTGGATTTATGTGCAAATTTCCGCTAGCGATAGCCTCAATTGCGGTTCTCCATGTGCTCGGTACAGGCACTATACACCGCCGCAACTGGCTGCTTTATCTTGTTGTTCTTTTTGTGTGCCTCATTGCCTTGAGTTCCCTATACCTCTACACACACACGTGTTTTCACTATCGCCGCGCCACCATTTTTATTTCTGTACGCGACAGGGGCCGCCGCCACGCCACGGATGCCCGCTTACCATGAGTGGTCTGGAGGTCCTTCTTCAGACCTCCTTTAGGTGGCGCATGGCACCTTTCTTAGCAATGCTCACCTCACTATGTCCCAAGTCCCCTGCCTGAAGCGGGCTGAGTATAGCCTGTCTACCGCACACCCCTACGGATCACACTCTGCAACCCTATCTATGCCTCTACACACGCATACTTTTCCTGCTCCCCCTTTATATATATATATATTTTATATATAATTTGTTGGTTGCTTGTTACCCTAACCTTGGATATAATACCCCCACACCGCATTATACTGCCCTCATTCTTCTTCGACTGCTACTCTCACTTCCCCATGGGGCTCTGGTGTCACTCCACCCTCTCACTGGGGTTCCTGTCTACCCCTCTGGGGCGCAGGTTCTAACCCGGTAACCGACACATTCACCCCACGCTACTCTCACCCTTCCCCGCCATTCCTGTAGCTACCTTCCCTCCCCCTCTTCAGTCTCCCCGCCCCCCCACACTCTATCCTTCCCTTCTCCAGTGCAGTTCCGGGGGCGTGTCTTGGCGTGTCTCCTAATTTAAAAGGCCTGCTGGTCTGCTGCACTTTACCCTTGTGTGGTCTTTGAGTCTGACGTGCTACTATCTGCTCCTACTTTGATTACTACTCCGTGTACCGAATCCTGGCTTGTCTGACTCACTACTCCGTGTACCGAATCCTGGCTTGTCTGACTTACTACTTCGTGTACCGAATCCTGGCTTGTCTGACTTACTACTGTGCCGTGTAACTGAATCTGTGCTTGTCTGACTTACTAGCTTTCCGTGTACTGAATCCTGGCTTGTCTGACTTACTACTCCGTGTACGAATCCTGGCTTGTCTGACTTACTACTCCGTGTAAATCCTGGCTTGTCTGACTTACTACTCCGTGTATGAATCCTGGCTTGTCTGACTTACTACTCCGTGTACCGAATCCTGGCTTGTCTGATTTACTACTCCGTGTACCAAATCCTGGCTTGTCTGAGTAACTCCTCTGTGTACCGAATCCTGGCTTGATTTTGCTACCTTCACTGTCCACGCTACAGCCATCTACTCCTCAGAGACTGCCTTTATTATTTCGCCTATACCCTGTCCTCTGGCTGCTCAATATCTCTTCGGACCTTGGTGTTCCCTTTGGGCCTTCCCATTCGGCATCACCCAGGGTGAAGTTGCGGTTCTTCAAGTTCCGGGGTATAGGTGCGTGACAGAAACGCATTTTAAAGAGGGCCAAGCGCCTAGCTTCAGGGACTTGCACATTCCCACGGGATACTTCAGCAACAACATAGAGGCCAAGACTAAGGGCACGGCTATATTGATTGCCCGGTCGGTCCCCTTCGTCCTTAAAGATACTTTAATAGACGCGTCAGGTAGATATACCTTTGTTAAAGGCCTGCTTGCAGAGGTCATGTACATCTTCGCCAGTGTTTATCTCCCAAATAAGGCCTAACACCATCCTCACCTCCCTTTCCGAGTTTCAAGAGGGCCTACTGATACTGGGTGGCTATTTAAATGTCCCTCTCTGCCCCGTTGCGGACATCGGGGTCCAGCTGTACACCACTGAGTCAGCTGCGCTCTATACGGGGCTCCTTGGCGAGACTACACCTTGTTGATTGTTGGCGCTCCTTACACCCCACTGATCGCGAATATACGTTCTACTCCTCACCACATAACTGCTACTCCCGTCTAGATTACGTTTTCCTCTCTCAGTCCCATCTTGACCTCTTCTAGCTCGATTCTTCCAATGACGTGGTCGGATCACTCCCCGGTTTCCATGACCTTGGACTCGCCCTTGTACAGACCCAGGGAGTGGACGTGGCGACTTAATGACTCTTTTCTATTTGACGACACTCTCATGTCCCGAACGAGGTTTGAACTGGAGAGCTACTTTAGTGACAAGGATAAGGAGACGGCCCCTCTGGTCCTCTGGGAAGCTCATAAGAGCATGATACGGGGATTCTTCATTCAGCAGGGTGCGCAACGGAACAAAGCTCGAACTAAGGAGATTGACAGGCTCACAGGCGCATCATGCACCTAGAGACCACTCATAAACAGACCCTGGCGGATGACATTTATAACGAACTAGAGGATCTACGGGGTAAACTCAGTGACTTACTAAATTCACGATTTTGGAGGGCCTCCCTGTATAGCCAGAAATTCTTCCAGGTACACGGCAACAAATGTGGCAAACTGTTGGCTAAAATGATTAACCCCCTTAAAAAGGCCACTCACATCCACAAAATCCGGACGGCCACGGGGGTCGTGTCTTCCCTTCCCGCCGATCCGGACCCGGGCCATGCTGAGGGATGGTGGGGTTATGCCGTTGGAGGCATTGCAACCGGGGGTCGCACTTACCTGGCTGGAACGCTTCACATACCACCAGATCGCGCATTACATTTCCACACTTACAAATCACCGTAGTTTGCATAGGGAGTTGATGAGCTTTGAGGGGTGGTGCATCGGGAAGCGTCCTCCAGCAGGGGCCGTCTCCTTGCTTTATTCCTTACTCCTCGCTGCTTCCCTTTCCACGAGACCCTTTTTCTGTGAGACATGGGAAACCATGTGCGACACACGACTATCTGACGCGGACTGGGAGAAAATTTTCATTTTCACACACAAGAGTTCTAAAGCTACTAAAACACAAGAGACAAATTACAAACTCCTGTCGCATTGGTACCGTACGCCCCAGAGGCTACACACTATGTTTCCACACACCTCTGACAGATGCTGGCGGTGTAATGAGGAGGTGGGTATTTTGTTACATGTCTGGTGGGACTGCCCGGGATACGGGGGTTTTGGAAGGAGGTCCACGGGATACTTTCGAAGCTCTCTGATTCCCCCCCCGCCCTTTCAGCCTCTCCCTATGCTGTTGTAAAAAGGAAAGAGTGATATTCAGCGCTTAAAATGAAAATACCAGATATCTGGTGTAATGACACAACTTAAACAAGTATAATACCTTGGTGCTGCAGAACCAACACACTGACCACAAGTGTGTAAAAGATAATACACAAAACAAAGAAATAAAGTGCTGCGCAAAATTTACAAACGACACCACAATATGTGCGGAAATTAAATAATACTTAAATTCATTAAAGTGGATCCTTCAATAGGTTCCTCTGTTGGGAAGCCCATAGAGCCCCTTCTGGGGAATGGAGTTTCTTCTTTGTACCGGTGTACCAGAAAAGACCGGAGGAGAAAGAGAATATAAATAAAAAAATAGTATCTTACATATAAGAATACTTTAACGCTCCCGTGGAAAGGACCGGAATAATGCTGTGTTGTAGCAGGAACAGCTTGGTTCTCTCAGGATTCCTCTGTGTCCACTTTCTCAATGGGCGTATTCAGCACAAAGCGCTTCACCAATCGGCTTCCTCAGGTGCATCTCCTTATGCTGTTGTTCACCCTCTACTTGGTGCGGCCAAGAGCCTCATCCCCATGCATTGGAAGAGCATCTGCCCCCTGACTATTAGGGAGTGGGAGCTCCGAGTTGAGGAGATCGGGGAGCTTGAAGATCTCTCTGCCTCCTCTGTGCGTCAACGGGAGGGTTACACGTCAACCTGGTATCACTGGTTGACCTTTCTGTCCCGATGGGTTCTGTAGGCTCTGCGGCCCAGTGTTCCCGGCCTGCCCCGAGATGTGTATTTGTAGCTAATGCAGGGGATTTGTGTGTTCTGAACCAAGCCCTGACTGATCCTCATATATGTGCTGTTGGCTGTATCCGACTCATTGTCCTCATTATTCCGATGTATTCTACTAGCTCACTCTGCCTGTACAATGTCATACATGAACTCGATTATCCCACCCCTTCTTCTTTCTGTACCCCTACCCCTTTCCCCTTCCCATGAAAAATGTTGAAAATCTCAATAAACATTGGATTTTGATTAAAAAGATAAATTTTCTTTTGGTTCAGTGTCCAGTGGAACTTAGTATGAAGAACTAAAGAAAATAACATTTTGATTTACTGTGTATGAGTGTACTGACACCTAGTGATAGTGATGAGGGTGTCATCCCTTCATCCCCATATGCTGTTTAGTATGTCGAACAAAAACACAAAAAACTCCCATTATGGAAGTGTTCAGTAATGCAACACGTTTCATAACGTTACCTCCTAATAGTTTTTTTTGCCTACTTTGTATGACCGAGGTACCGCTGAGCTTAAGGAAACATATTGAAGTGTGTTGTGTTACTGAGGCATTGCTTGGTGCTTTGGTTTTTATACGTTTCATCGCATACGTTTTAGTGATGTGTAAAATTATTTACTTTGCTTTTAATATTTTTTATTAGCGCTGCCCACTTCCAATAATATCTTAGTATGCACGTATGCAGCAGTGTCTTAGTATTTTTTTTTTTGGGGGGGGAAGCTTGGGGGCTCCCCACCGTAATACTCGAAGGGGGAGCATTTGTTGTTTCGCCTTCGTACCGTCCAAGCGTTGCCGCCATCTTTCTCCACCCATTCTAATTTCTAGCCGTTCCCCGGATATTGTTAGCTCGTGACGTAATGCAAATGCGACAAACTTGTAGCGGTCTTTCGCACATGAGTTGGAGTTGCAGCGTGCATTGAGGCCTGAATTGGGAGTATGTCGGAACGGCGTGTTGTACCGAGTGATCTCTTCCCCCATGTACTGCGCTTTCTACGGGACAACCAGTTCACCAATGCAGCTAGAGAGTTCACTAGGGCTACAAGCGTGGTGAGTGATAAATAAAGAGCGAGACGAAGCATTTTGTCGACGGTAAACGGGCGGCTAATGTCGCCACTTAAAGTAAGCATGTCCACTGGGGCAGTTTTTTAAATGAAACACTAACGGCAAATTACACTTGAGCTGAGTGTAGTGTAATTCTTTCTTATGCCGAGTGTAGTGTAATTCTTTCTTATGCTAAGAAAAACATTTATTTTAGAAGATTAGAACGTCAAAGCCTCGTACTGTTAATCTTATTCTGATTAAATTGTACACGAAGTGGTAATAGAGGGTGAGTCATCAGATTGCTATATGCTTTCTTAGAGTAGGATATGAAATCGGCTGATAATTGTAAACTGTTTTTGCAGATTACAAATTATGGGAGTCCTCACTTTTCTTTTCATTTTTATCTAAAGCAAATCTATCTGGGTTTTCAGCGGAAATAACTTTTCTCTTTTGTAATATTCTTACAGAAAGACAATGACCCCAGTCCAGCTTCTCTTTTGGATATATACAATTACTGGGTGAAGTAAGTATTCTATGTATTTTGCAAATGATGTATAATACTTATTATACACCGTTTACAACAACAGTTTTGATAAAATACTGGGTTTTTTTTTCTTTCACGTCTCCCTGCTTCTGGGAGAAGCTACCAGGGGAGGAATTAAGTGACAGATTATTACAGTAACTGCAGTAAAGTATTTTGGAGTATGTGTGAAATGGGTTACTATATGTTTAAGACCCACAGATGGTGATGCGCGCAGACAACCTCCGGCAGTTGGTGGAGGTCTGTGCGATGCACGCAGATAAGCATATAAGGGGTTGAAGGGGAATATCTTGGAGGCATAGTGGCATATATACGGGGGTATAAGGCTTTTCTGGGAGGGGGAGAGTGCATAACTGGTGGGCAGGTTGACAAAAGGAAAGGAAACCAAAAAATGCATTTTTCTCAATTATAGTTTATTAAATAAGAAAAAATAGTTTACAGATATGCCTTTTATCCCTTTTATATGCCCCCCAAATATTTGACAACGGAGGGAAGATAAGTTTGGCTTTAGAGAGAGATTGAGTTTTAGCACTTGTGCAGACATCCAGTTAGACAGGCTAGGCAGTTAGTTACAAGACCTGAGAGAGATCATAAGAGGACTGATAGATATTGGTGTCTTTGGCATACAGGTGGTATTGAAAGCCACAGGTTGAGATTAGTTTGTCAAATGAGGTAGTGTGAAATGAGAACAGAACGGGGCAACGTTAAGTGCATACTCTGTAGGGCTGCAACTAACGATTATTTTCATAATCGATTAATCGGATAGAAAAATATGCAAATTTTTCATTTAAAATAAAAACATAATTTACATTAAGATGTATCATTAACACTTTTATCTATATCACAATGGCATTTCTCTATTCGCCTTCTTATTTTACTGACTATTAAAGCTATATTTTAAAGGTACGAGGACCCACAACCAAAATACCAAAAAAGTTTTACTAGTAAATATTCATGTAAACAATTTTTTCATATTTAATAAAAAGATGAGAAAAATGCCTCTTGTTTATATTTCCTTTTATTTGCCAACCTGCCCCCAGTTATGCACATCTCACCCCCAGCTTGCCCCAGAAATGCCTTATACCTCCTATATGCCACTGTGCCCCGATATCCCTTATATCGGATACACTGTATATGCCTTATACCCCCCATATGCCTTATACCCCTCCTATATGCCACTCTGTCCGCTGATATGCCACTGTGCCCCACAATGCCTTATACCCCTCCTATATGCCACTGTGCCCCTGGATCCTCCCTGGCAGATGGTGGGGGTCCGCTTCTCTCCTCCACTTCCAATGGGGCTTCCGTGATGGCGCACCGGAAGGTCACATGACACCGGCGTTCAGTAATAGAAGCCCCAGCGGTAGTGGAGGGGAAAAGCGGAGGATGCCTGTGTGCATCGCACAGACACCCACCGCCTGACAGAGAGGAGAAACCAGGTCTCCTGCAGCGCTGCAGGGGATCTGGATAATCAAATTTCTATATTCGAGGTCGGATTATAGAAGGAGGGGAGTTTTTCCGAGCATTTGCTCAGAAAAAAAAAAACATTTTATAAATCGATAATCGATTCAGCTAATCGATAATGATTATTAATTTTATCGATTCGTTGTTGCAGCCCTAATACTCAAAAATGTCAGTTCAAGCCCCTTTTTGCTGACTGTAAGTAAAAGGACGGTTCTGAGACAGAAGTATGAAAGTTAATTTTAGTGTATTTTATAGGTCACCAGATGCAAATAAGCGAAATCCATTAGCCAATGGTGTCCCTGCTAAGAAGCCGGTCAAAGATTCTTCCAGCAGTGAGGACAGCTCCAGTGAGGATGAAGAACCACCTGCTAAAAGACCTGGTAAGCGATTATTTGGTTGAGATAGTGGTGTGTAATACACCTTTTCTACTTTTTACAAGGACTCGTAATGTGTGATAGTGTAGTAGATATTATATTATGTGTCTTCTAGTCTTTTGTAACGAATTTCCATATAAACCCAAAATGCCTTTTGGGTACTGTTAACTTCAGCATTGGAGTACATATATTTAATCAATATCTACTTGTGATGTTTGGATGCTTTTGTGCTAAACTCAGATGGTATGGGAGAAAATTATGAGATGCTGCTTTGTCTTGACCAGTTTCTTTAATCTTAGTTATTGCACCTGCTGATGGGAAAAGACCTACAGCTAAATCGACCCAATTTAAAAAAGCAGATAGCAGCAGTGATGACTCCACTGATGAAGAGGAGGAAAAGAAAAATCAACTTGTAAGATATTGCAATACAAGTCCTTTTCATATTACTAGACTTCATTCCATTGCTCTTGGCCCTTCATAGAACTTTACCCTGTTCTATACCCAGCGATACAAAAAGTGATAAAAGCACTCAGTAGGGAAGAGGTTGCATTAATGGACTACACATAGGGGTAAAAACTCTGCAATTATTTTTCTAGACATTTAGGCCTTTTGGGGTCTGTGTTGTGATTTCTGATGCTATTAACTGTTCCAACTTCCAATTAGACAAAAACAACACCCAAGGGTAAGACAGTGACCAAGTCTCCCCTGCAAAAGAAAGCAGATGGCTCCAGCTCGGACGTCAGCAGCTGTGAGGATGACGCTTCTAAGAAATCAAAGACAAAATCACCAGCAGCAAAAGGTATTAGACTGTAAGAACTTCTAAACATTTTGATGTGGAAATATTGCACGAATGTTGTATGTTTTGGCACAGTATTTTGTTGTGGAAACTCCCAATGTCACACATTGGGAAATGTGTATACACTGCGGCAAGAAAAAGGTAAGTGAACCCTTTAGGACCTGTTTTTTTTGCATTGGAATGTACACCAGTCACAAACGGCTGCTACACATGCATGGTGTTGATTTTTAAATTTGCAGGCATTACAATGAATCGTGTTGGCCGTTTTGTTGTCAGACATATTTTATGCAATATTGGTGCGGCCAGCATGCTATATGGGGACTATGGGAGCCTCTGCTCTACTATATATATACATATATATATGTATATATATGTGTGTGTGTGTTTCTAATTACAGGAAAGAGTGCTTCCCCTGCTGCAATCAGAAAAAAACATGCAAATAGAAACAAAGAATCAGATGCCAGAGTCCTAGCCATGGTAAATTGACGATCTCTTACTTTATTTGCCTACTAGTCAGGGCAAAAAACTCATTTTTCATCGGTGTACCATTCAAAGAACTCATTCCCTCTCATACCATTATTCTGCTGTCAGTTGGGCACCACGGCTATCGCCACAAGCACACAATCCTCCAAACTACCGTCAACCCAAGAAAATGGTTAAGTTAAATGAATTTATGTTTTGGGGTGTTTTTTTTTTTTTTTAATTAAACTATATATTGTAGTTTCTCCCCTAGTCAATTACATGCACTTTAATCCTGCCTCACAAATCCTCAAAAAATAGCACTAATATATAATTAACAGAGGCTCTGTATTAATGGGATTTATATGTCTATCCAAACGCATATGAGCTCCTTGTTAATGTCAGTGGCATCACTAGAAACAGCTCTTAGTATCAGTTCCCCCAAGTGATTATCATGTTCTATGATTTTAATGTAATAATGAAATGTAATAATTCCAGTCAAAATTAAATATATCTACCAGAAAGCTACTGTAGAAAAAACTACCCCAGCCAAGTCACCTGCCACAGCCAAGTCATCAAGCAAGGCGAATATTGGGAACACAGACTCTAGTAGTGATGACTCCTCGGACTCTGATAGCTCTGGCAAGATGCCAAAGGCAAAAACAAAACCAAAGCCAGGTGAGAACCAGCTCCAAGTTACACCCTAATGCACCACCAGAACACTATATAAAAAGCAGACTTCGTCATTTGGATTCGTAGGAATTTCAAATTTATAAAATTTTGGTAAATTCAGTGATTCGTATGATGCACAGAAAACAAGGCCAGACCCTCCACGAATTGGCTGAAAACAAAGCAAAAGGCTCCGAATTTTTGTCCGACATTCTTAAGTCCACTCGCTCTCAATATTTCCCTACCTTCTCTGCTGACCCCTTCTTCCACATCTTCTCTTCAGTCTTTGTCTCTTTCTTCCTTCACATGTCCCTGGGCATAACCTGGCAACTTCTGCCAAAATGGTGGTGCTGTGGTGACATTCTCTCCAACCCTCTCGAGGGAGAGGACGACACAGCAAGCACCAACTGATGGCAATATTTTGGAAGTTACCGGTTTATGTCTGTGGAGATGCGGAAGAAGAAAGAGGATAGCAGAAGTGTTCTGCAGAGAAGGTAGGTGAAACATTTCGAGAGCGTGAATGGGAATGAGTGTGTGAGCGTAAATGTGGGTAGTGGGCCAAAAACTGAAAAAATTGTAAAATTATGGCCCATTTGCACGTGTCTAAGTATTTTCTACTGTGCTTTGTACTGTACATTAAAACAAGGAATATATTATGGTCTGTGAATCCATCGTAGGACCATACTGTAGTAATGTTTTACAACTCTCCTGACAGATCATCTATCTGATTTTAAGTGTGTATATGCGTGTGTATATATTTAAAACATATATTTATAAATCTACTCTTAATAATCAGATACATAGCTGTATTTGTTGGGGAACAAAACCAGATTATTCCTAAAAATTGCCATTTACAATTGAT
>VKOC01000007.1:11816161-11832932 GCA_009364415.1 Spea multiplicata
GATCTGGGAGTTATCGAGCCGTCTAACAGCCCATGGGCTTCCCCGGTAGTATTGGTGCCAAAACGGGGCGAGACAGCCTGCATAGACTACCGTAGGCTTAATGACAAGACCACCACTGAGTTATCCATCGGTACCCTGAGATCGCTGCCGCTCCCTCGAGATCACCCCAGCGTTTTGGAGTTATACGGACATTGCTGAGCTTGGTCGCCTGAGTATGGAGCCAGGCTGTCTGATGTTTTTGGTACCTCAAAGCCTGGAGCAATTTTGCCATTTTTCCGCTATGTTGTGTCAGCGATGATTCTCTTTTCCTGTGAATAGTGTACCCATGGAAACTATATATTGTTTTTTCAAGGAGAGATAGTGCTTTCTTTTGATACCATAGATGGATGATTTTTTTTTAATTTTCCCTCTGAATCCTCACAAAATTAGGTAAAGTGATGGAAAATCCCCTCCAAGTTTATCAATTTCAGAAATACCTAATTTATATAGATTTTCCATACTTTCCCAGCACCAGGGAGCATACTATGAGGTGTACATTTTTTGTATAATTTTTATGCCTATGGCTTAACGGGTTTTGGGGTTGTGAACGGGAGCAGGAGGGTTATACTGGCTAGATGTTATGCTAGGGCAATGGGATGTAAGGTTTTTTAATTTTATTATTATTATTATTATTATCTTTTATATATATTTTTAATTTTATTTATTTTATTTTTGTATTTTTACACAAAATGGTTGAGGTCCTCTGAAACCTCCTGAACATGCCAGTGATGTCACAATTACATGACAGCTCAGATTATTTTATTATTTATATTATTATTTAATGATTTTATTATTATTCTTTTTAAATAATAGTCCTCTGAACAGGGCATGGCCGAAGACTCTGCCGCCTAGGCTGGTTTAAATGGCATTTTAAACTTCGCCCGACGCCCAGTGCCTTTGAAGAGTCCTGCGGCGAGTCTCCTGCTCTGCCCGGTGCGGCGTACTAAGCGCGCGGAAGTGGCTTCACTTCGGCGCTCAACGTTACAAGCCGGCACCAAGCCCGAACAGGGAGACTCGCCGCAGACGAGAGAGGGGTGCCGAGCGGGTAAGCGAAAACCACTCGGCGCCCCTCTCTCTCTCTTCTGCTTCAAAAAAAAAACGCTTGGGGCGGCAAAGTGCTCACAGACGTGTATAGAGATCGCAGCGCCTGTGCCTCAGTGACGCAACCCGGAAGGGAATGCCCGATCATGCGATCGGACAGTTTAAAATGTAACAGCTTTCTGGCTTTCATGCCGGAAGCTGTTACAGCAGATCGGACAGCAGAAAGCCAGCGATGTCGGCTTCTACTGTCAGTGGGGAGTCCAAAGGACAGCCTGATCTCCCGTGCAGCGTAAGGGAAGGGCTGGACGTACCGGTACGTCCATAGGGGTTCCTTAATAGGCGTTTTTTGGACGTCCCGGTACGTCCATAGGGGATTGAAGGGGTTAATGTGATTATGTCCTTTCAGTGGTGTATAACAGGCTGTGTGTTTCTCAATAAACTGTTGTTTGTTGAGGGACCTGCTATATCACTCATTGTCCTTTTCAGGAAAATTACAGCACCGTATTTAGCTACATCTCGGCGGGCTACGGTGCTACTACACGATCCCTTCCTCACAGTATCATCTAGCACTGGAAGCGGTAAACCCTTGCAGAAAACAATGAACAGCTGACAGGTGTTTCCAGTCTGTGTACAGGTCGTTCCCGTCACAGGAATCAAATAAATGTATTGTTGTATTATTAGATTATGATTATTAGCCAACTTTTGAACTAGCAGATCCTGAACGCACAGCAATTGACCTGAAAGCACCCTTAACTTCCAAGTCAGTGCTGTTCTTTTTTATTTATTTAATTCTTTCAATGCTGATGTTCCATAAGAGCACAGCATTGACTGATATTTAGTCCCCAGAAGCTTGTGGGGACAAATATTAACCCCTGTCATATACAAACACAGCACTGAAGGGATTAACGCTGCACAATCCCTCTTAATGGAGCCTTAAGTTTCCAGGGGAGGGTTGGGGCTGGTCTCTCGGTGGAGACCGAAGAAACTTTCAGCCCTGTCCCTGAAGCTGCCTAAACCAGCGATTGCAGGGAAGATCCACTTTGCTCCTGTAGGAGGATTGTGGCAATGTGGGGGCTTTTTTTTTGCCTGACGTACCAGGTACGTCACAGAACCAATGAGCCCACTTGTGCATGACGTACCGGTATGTCACCGGATGCAAAGAGGTTAAAGGACATTGTTCCAGAAGACTTGTGGTTTGTTCAGATGCAACTTTGCAATCCTAAGCATTTTTCCGCTTTTGAATAATCTTTCTCACTGTAGAATGACGGACTTTAATCCTTGGCTGCTAAGCCATTTCCCACCTGGGTGCTAAGCTGGTTTTCGGCATTTTGGTGCATCTCACGTTTAAACGCGTTTAGAAGTACATTTCTTGGGAATAAACTATACAAACCACATATTGTTTTTTTCAGCACACCCAGCAGATTCCAAATATACCAAAGGTGTATTTTTTCACTTCCGACTCAATAAAAACTAGTTTGTAATTTTATTTTTCTATATTCTAATATCAAAACCTGTGTTGCTAAATATTTGTAGTAGGTAACTGGTCTAAAATAAACAGACATTGAGAACAGTAGACTGTGTTTTTCTAATATTTTATTGCTAAAAGTTCAATTTACTAGACTATCACAAAAGACATCTTTAAATTTAATGTACGGGTGCCATCAATTAAACAGCTCTAGCTGCCCGGGATGTTAAAATATGCCAACAAAACTATATATTTTTAGAAACTACACCCCCAGCCGCAGCAAATGAGGTCTCACTTGTATTTGTATCACAAATCTGACTTGCACAAGAAAATAAGTGAATATCACACTAAAAATAAATTAAAAAAAATAAAATTAAAAGCGACAAGTTCATTTATGTCTTGCGCACTCCAGGTTTGTCCTAGAAGCACATGTAGCCCCTCATTTGAGGCGCCAAGGGGTGTAGTTTCTGCAAATGTATACTTTATTTACCCCAATCTATAATAAAGATTGATTAATTAATTATTATATAATAAAAATCTATATTAATAAATAATATTGTATTTATATGAATAATAGAGTGAGTATATATAATAATATTCCTCATCTGTCTAATTGCAGGCATCACCCCTAAATGTTTTAAGACATTTTTTTAACAAGATTCTCAAATCTGCCATTTCTGAAGTTAAAGTGGTCTAGACATCTGGGAAGTTAAATTAGGGTACATAAAGTACACATTTCAAGCAACTACACCCCTTGGAGGGGCTACATGTATTTCTAGGACAAAAGTTGAGTGCACAAATAATGACGGAATATGTCGCTTTGGCTAGAAAATGTTTTTTCTAACCATAGCGACATGTTCATTTGTGTCTTGCGCACTCCAGGTTTGTACTAGAAACACATGCAGCCCCTCATTTGATGCGTCAAGGGGTGTAGTTTTTGCAAATGTGTACTTTTTGTGCCATAATTTAACTTCTTACGTGAGCAGTAATGCCACGTCAAGCTTCAACCCTAATTACTGACCATTCACACGCCTTTCATATCTCCATTCACTCGCAGAAGCACACACCATACTTTCCATACATTCACTCACAGAAGCACACACCATTCTTTCCCCTTACAATCCCAAGGAAATGATGGTAAAGGGAGAAAAAAAAATCACTTTTACAGCAAAAATAAGTATCTAAGCACATCTAGGCATCTAAGCAGCATGCCCCCATACTGCTTTAACTGACAATTGTCAGTTATTAATAAAGTAGCGCGGTGACGTCATCGCGTCATTGCACGTGCCGCCACCGGCCGGTTCGGGTGGCCCCGGTGATGCCCTTCAGTGTGAGGGGCAGATCGCCGGGGTAGTTGGTGATGGAGGTCCACAGACCTCCATCAAGGTAAGATAGTGCACCATGCCGTCGTTAGCAGTCAAGGGGTTAAATTGTTTGGAAATTGACTTATAACCCTTTCAAGATTGATGGGCTGCAATAATTGCTTTTCTAAGATCACTGCTAATGTCTTTCCTCCTTGGCATTTTGTTAACACACCTGAATGGAGCATCAAACTGACCAGAAACCTGCTGAAACCTTTTATACAGGTGATCACACCTTGTTGATGATCAATTGATCAAGCATATTTCAGTATAGCACCTCTACTTAGCATCTTCATTCCTATTGAAGCAGTAAGGAAGTACTATGATTTTCATACATGACTTCTCAATTTTGGCTTTAATTTTGCTTACTAAATCATGACACTGTGTAATTTGTCATGTGTTGTTCATCTGAGGTTAAATTTACCTTTCTTTTAGACTTGCTAAGGAACCAATGGTCCTGATAAAGCCATAGAATTTAAAGAGGGTGTACTTTCTTTTCCACACAAGTGTATACACTTCTTGTATATGCAAATATAGCAAAATTCTTAGATGGATATGGTATAAGGTCACCTGACCCCCCCCCCGCTCAGTAGTCTGCATTAGAAAGCAAAAAAACCCAAACAAAATAACCCAAAAACAGAATACTAGGGAAGGACCCTAATGCTGCCATGTAAAATAGCCAGGAAAAGAAAATGGGTAATACCAACGCTGAACAGAAACACATGGGAGGAAAATACTGGATAAAACCTTTCTTAGTAAGTTTTATCCTGTAATCCATGAACCATTTTAGTAGCCCTTTCTCCAACTCTATCCTTAAGCTCTCCAGTACTGTACAAAATACTACAAGTGAGGTCTCACCAGTGCTCTGCATAACAACATAAGCACTTCCCTCTTTCTGCTGCTAATGCCTCTCCCTACAACCAAGCATTCCGCTAGCATTTCCTGCTGCTCTATTGAATTGTCTACCTAATAATAATAGTAATAATTACTCCTAGATCCCTTGACTGTAGAAGCCTCGACTTCCGTGCTAGGCATCCATTAAAGCACACATAACCCCACCACCCAATAAAAAACACGACAACATGAATTTGGGTAGAAAAGGCCACAGCCGATTTTATTTAAATGCAGGACATTGCCACGCAGACCTAAAACCAAAATAGGTTGCGTTAACAGGACAATGCCCAAAACACTGAACCATAAATAACATAAATTAACATAGTTAAACATTAACCATTTAAATGCAAAACCACCCCAAGCTTACCAGGTTATCCAGGTAACACACAGGGAAGGACATACCGAGATGCCCAACCCAAAACCTGAGGTTCCCAGCTCCACCTGCCAGGAAAACCTCCCACCACCAATGCTCTCCTATCAGCATTAACCCCTTAGAATACCTGGTAAGCATACGCACGACTGTGACAGAACAAACAATCCAAGACAAACAAGACAATAAAAGAAGGGAGGGTGGGACAAACAGGAATGGTAAGTGACAGAAAATGGTGCTTACCCCAGTGGCGCCAATCCCTTAAATAGCCCCACCGTTAACCCCTCCCCCAACATTCAAAAAATGCCGCCAAGGCCTATCCCTGCTCGGCACCCAGTCAACTGCCCACTCAGGCCCATTCTGACCCCCCGTGGTCTTCATTCCTCACATGTTGAGGTTAGGACAGTATTAAATATTCTATACACTGTCCTTGAAATTTTATGCCCTAGATGCATTACTTTACATTTACCCACTTTAAATGCAGGTTGCCACCGCTCTGACCATTTTTCCAGTTTACCTAAATTGTTTTCCATTTGGCTCATCCCTCCAGGAACATCAACCCTGTTGCACATTTTTGTATCGTCAGCAAAAAGACATACCTTACTATCAATACCTTCTGCAATATCGCTAATAAAAATATTAAAGAGAATGGGTCCAAGTATATATGCCACTGACTACAACCCTCTGTTTTCTGTCACTAATAACAATATTAGGATCTAAACTCAGAGATTGCAGATTATTGATAATTCTTCTATGTGGGACAGTGTCAAAAGCCTTACTCAAATCCACAATGTCTATTGCACCACCTTGATCAATTACTTTAGTCACCTAATCAAAAAAAGCAATAAGATTAGTTTGGCATGATCTTACCTCAGTAAATTTACATGGGTTTGTTTTTGATCTTGAAACCCATGTGACTTCAGATGTCGAACAATCCTATCCTTTAACAGTTTCCATTAATTTCCCCACTACAGATATAAAACTTACTGGCCTGTAGTTGCCCAACTCCTCCCTACTGCCTTTTTTATGAAAGGACACAACATTCTCTAATTTCCAATCCCCCGGGACGTCTCCCATTAACAATGATTTGTTAACTAAGTCTGTTAACGGTTTTGCTAGTACATCACCAAGCTCTTTTACAACTTGGGGTGTATCCCATCGGGCGCCATCAACTTATTTGTCTTTACCTTAGACAACTGAAGTAGAACCTCTTCCACGATAAACTCACATGTATCTTTTGTCCTAACTGAGGTCCCTTTCCTTCATTTTCTTTCGTAAAAACTGAACAGAAATATCGTATTGGCCCAATTATACACCCACCCAAGTGGGTGTGCGGCCTATAATCTGGGTTAAGCACCGGGATGCGCAGTTTGTACCGGCGCCGGGCAGGTGTTTTTCACAAAAAGAAAGGTTGGAATGCAGCACTCAGCAGTGAAATGGTGCACGAGCCAGGGTACCACCAAGTCCCTCAATGAATCCAAAATAAAGAAGTAGAGGCTCAGCACTCAAGTGATAAGGTGAGTTTATTTCACACAGGCAACGTTTCGAGGCTTGAGAAAGACCTGTGCGTCGAAACGTTGCCTGTGTGAAATAAACTCACCTTATCACTTGAGTGCTGAGCCTCTTCTTTCTATTATAATTGGCAGTGTTTTTGTCCTCTTTCATTAGCCCTGCTTCAACGTAAAGCAGCAGGGTTTAGAAAAAAATCAGGTCCCCCGCAGCACTCCACCATAGAAGCCACAGCAGAAGTACCGGTAAGCAGCAGCGGAAGTTGTCTGAGCAGGGCAAGACACCGGCTGCCCTGTTAGACAACATGGTTGTCTGCGATACATTGGATATCGGATGGGGAGCAGAGTGGCAATAATCTGTGGGTTCAAAATGGATATATGGGGGCATAAAGCAATATTTGGATGCAGAGATCATATCAGGGGCATAAAGCATATCAGGGGGGCAGAGTGGCATATCGGGGGCAGAGGGGATATTTATAAGTAAGGTGCGCTATGAATTTAGGACCCTAAAATGGCTATTGGGTTTCCAAATTTCTGTTTGTATATAACCTATGGTGACTAACTGCATAATAGATACCAAAAATGTTACAATACATGTATTCCTATTCATTAGATTAAATACTGTTTTTCCACTCAAGTGTATTTTTACTTTAAAAAAATATATATATGTTTTAAATAGCATCAACCTTTAACCCCTTCAGTCTCCTATAGACATACCGGTACGTCCATAAAATGCATCTCAAGAAACACATATGGACGTCCTGACCTTCTTGCAGCAGCAGGGACACATCCCTGCCACTACACGGGAGATCAGGGGACTCCCCCTGTCAGCAGAAGCCGATCGCATGTAACAGTTGCCGGCACAAACGCATTCCATTCCGGGTCCCGTCACTGCTGACATCACCCGGAAGGTAATCGGAGGACAGGATACTGTGATCTCTATGCAAGTCTGTGGGGACTCTCCTCACATGCTGAAACACGAATCAGCAAACAATAAAAAATAAAAAAAATCACTAAAATAATACAATAAATCATTGGGACATCACTGGCATTAATAACATGCTCAAGAGGTCCCTAAGAGGACCTCTAACCATACTGCACTGATAATTTTTTTTCATTGTCTAGTTTTTCTATGTTCTATCTATCTATAGTGCGCTCATCTATTTGTTCGTTTTACAAAAAAAAACAGTGCATCACATGTTCTCCTGGCACTCATAGAGTAAATACCATACACGATTTACTCTTAGCTTTACTGGATAGATTGTCTGCTAAAATGGAAACAGGCTATCAGGTTCATTTATATGCTGTGTCCATATTCATATAATTGGATGCCAATGTTTGAAGCAAAAAGGCTGCCCAAAACAAAATCAGAGAATCAGCAATTCATAGCATGTATGTAGAGGAAAATTATGTTGCAGGTCCTTCTTTTCCTTTACTTTTTAACGCCTTTGCATGAAGTCCAGAGACTGCCTGTGAAACTGTCACAGCTTTTTTAAACACTGCCTCTGGAATCATGCACTCTCTCATACAGAATTAATTCTTTGGATTAAGTCTTGATTAAGATGTGTGTCAATTTGATGTCTCAGAATATATTAAGAGACTTTCTTCAGGAGGTGGCAGATGGAATTTCTGCCTAATGTTTGCAGATGATAATTTCACCTCTTCTGCAGTCATTTGCATATGATTGTGTCTGACAAGCCAAATTCCTTTTCTTTCAAGACTGAGTTGTGGTCTAGATTTAAGGTGGAAAGAAAATGTCTTCCATTCTACTACTAAGTGTGCATGATATGCAGCCCCTTTAGAATAATTAAAACAGCTTTATTTACTTGTCGAGATGAACAAGAAAACAATGTGAAATGTTAAACTAAAAATATTTCTACTCTTCGAATGTAACATTAAAAACAGACTACAATGTGATCTTCTAGTAAGATTGTTTTGATGTTGGTTTAAATTAGATGTACCGTATTTGCTGGATTATAAAACGCTTCGTCTTATATTCATGGTCGTCTTCTAATCAGAACTCAAATAGACTACAAGACTAAGATCCAAATCCCCTGCAGCGCTGCAGGGGACCTGGATCCTCCTCTCTGGCAGCCTCTGCTGGTGCCAGCACTTCCTCTGGGGGCTTCTATGACGTAGCGCTGGCATCACATGACCTTCCCGTGCTCTACCATAGAAGTGCTGGCAGCAGCAGAGGTTGTCTGTGTGCATCCTGCAGACGGTGAGCGTTTGTGGGCTGCGCACAGACAACCTCCACTGCTGCCGGCACTTCTGCCGGGGCTTCTATGGTGGAGCACTGAAAAGTAGTGGGGCTACAGCCTGAAGCCCAAGAGTGCGCCACATTGCACAACAGATAACACCCCCACCCCCAAAGGGAAAGAACCACAATATAAAAAATAAAAAAAATTATAAGGCACAATGAGGACACAGTTATCTGGATATGTTATGGCAACAGACAACAGGTTACCTCAGAGCAGGTCAGCTCTCCCAGAGGTGCTATCCACATATCTAGAGATTATCCATGGGGTCCACACCTTTCAAAATTTATCGATAGTGTTGTGTATGTAAGCCGTAAATTTCTCCATATGCATAATATCCCAAGTCCCAAGACAAACATATCATATCCTGTGTATGAGTGTGTCCATAGACTGGTTTATGTTTTGTGAAAAGAAGATTAAATAAATTAAATACATTTCTGAAGCTCCTTTACATTGCATTTCCTACTATATTAAACTGTATTATCTTGTCTTTAGGATTGCTGGATTCCCAAATAACAATAAATTGTCATGAGTCAAAATAAATCTAGTTATTACTTCTTGCTGCAGATAGATCAGAATATAAAATTTGTCTAGAGGTGGCTTATGTCTGAATTCCTTAACCAGTAAATATTTTACATGAGCGTTGTTAAAACAAATTATAGTGTCCCTTGGCTTGTCTTGGTATCTTGTATCTTTCGGTTTAGGAAGTCTGCGTAACTGTTCAAAGTGAAAGTAGCCAATTTAATCCCATTACCCATTCTGAGCCATTTATCACATTTCTACCATACGTGATGAGCAAGCTTGGAGATTTTAGTCAGTGGACATCATACCATATATATGTATGTATGCATGCTTGGAACGGCAGTTCCAGGGTCCCTATAACTGTAGCAAGGGTGTGCAAGTAGCCTTTCTGGAAGCATAGATTGGTGCTCTGGTCAGTCAGAAGGGAACAAGGCACATAGTTGGAAGATGGTTAGAGGTGGTTGCAGCAAGGCAAGGAAGAGGGCAGCCAGTCCTGAGTTTTTCCATCCCAACAAGTTTGCTAATTTAACTGAAGATGTTGGGGAGGTGGAAGTGGGATTGCTGGACAGGATTACAGCTCTCAGAGGAGATCGAAAGGAAGAGAAGCCTAGGCAGGTTCTAGTGGTAGGGGGCTCTGTGACGGCCCTGGATTAATAAGTGCCATCCATAACAGTTATTATGACCATCCGGGGTTAAATAATGCCATGTCTGACCAGTTACTGTTTGCATGATGTATTACATTTCTATATGTGTAATGTGTATTGTCCATACTCAGTTCCCCTTCCCGCCCTACCCACGGACTTCGGCTCTTGTAGCCCAGACACCCCTGCAGAGACTAGGGATACCTGGTTGCTGGAGCCGCTAGAGAAACGGCGATCGTACACACGCCGGCTATCCCCCGGTCTGTCCCGGGGAAACTTCGAACTGCTGCCGCTTGGGGTCCCTTCGACCGGTCACGTTGCATTTTGGACCGGATGTCCCCTCGACCCGAGCTATCCCCAGGATTGCCACCGCTCCTTCGGGATCACCCCGAGAATAAAGACCAAAGCTATACGGACATTGCGGGGCTCGGTGGCCTAAGCGTGGCGCCGGACTGTCTGGGCAGGGCGGGAAGATTTATGACCTTCTTATCACCTAACCTGTATATAAGCCTGTGTGTTTCTCCAATAAAGTCTGTTATTTCCCTGGAAGATTAGTTTCGTCTAATGCTTCAGGGGCCAGCTGGATCACTAATTGTCCTTTTCAGGACAATTATGGCACTGTACTCAGCTACCCCTAGGCGGGCTGCTGTGCCGGGAAGCTAGGGTCACCGCACCAGCTCGTGAGCCCTGTTCTGCAAGTGTCGGCTAGCGCTAGAAGCGGTTAACCATTTCGATCCCGGCAGGAAGCATCGCAAGGACCGGCGGGCATACCCAGTCAGTGTACAAGGCGTGCCCGTGACAGGCTCTATTATAAAGAGAACAGTAATCTGTAGCTCTGATCTCAGCAACTGAATGGTTTGCCATCTCCCGGGTGACCAGAATGGGCATGTTGCATACAGATTATTGGGAGGGCTGGAGAGGATCCAACTGTCATGGTGCATATTGGTATCAATGACAAAGTAAGAGTGAGTTGGAGAGTCCTAATGGTAATTTACATTAAAAAAAACATAAGTGATGGGAGATGAGAACTATTCGGCTTATCCTATGTTTGCTTAAATGCCTTCACTGTATTAATCTTTACCCCTTTTGCTGGAAGGGTATTCTATGCATCCACTATCCTTTCAGTAAAGTAATATTTTCTTATATTACTTTAAAACCTTTGCCCCTCAAGCTTAAGACTATGTCCTCTTGTTGTGGTAGTATGTCTTCTTTTAAATAAACTCTCTTCCTTTATCATGCTGATTTCTTTAAATATTTAAAGGTTTCTATCATATCCTCCCTGTCTCGTCCTCTAGCCTATATACACTCACTGGCCACTTTATTAGATACACCTTGATAGTACTTTTGCCTTGAAAACTCCCTTTTTTCTTCGTGGCATACCTTTACAAGGTGCTGGAAACATTCCTCAGAGAATTTGGTCCATGTGGACATGATGGCATCACATAATTGCTGCAGATTTGTCGGCTGCACATCCATGATGCAAATCTCCCGTTCCACCACATACCAAAGGTGCTCTTTTGGATTGAGATCTGGAGACTGTGGAGGTCATTGGAGAAAAGAAAACTCATTGTCATGTTTAAGAAACCAGTTTGAGATGATGTGATCTCCGTGACTTCACTGACTCTCACAGTCTTACCCTAATCTATCGTCAGTGTGGCAAATATTTTTCTTGGTGCAGGAGCGGAGGGAGTGATTGCATGCTAGGGAGCGTGGAGCAGGGCCCAAGAAAATGCTTGCATAGGGTCCAATGTTTTGACCATTGGATACAGGCGTCCCCACCATCTCTGTCCCTAGTTCATACTAAATTGTTGTATTTGCTTCAAATGGACTGGTTGGATGCTTCCCTTAATAAAGACAAAGGTACTAAACATTTTTTTACGAAATGGGAAACCTTTATTAAAACGTTGGATGAACCCCTTAAGACACAAATTATACATACTTTTCAGGATACCTCATGGTTCAATGCCCGCTTACTTCGAGGTGCTACCCCTTGCGCCTAAGTTGTTACTATGTTTGACTGGACAACTGACGAACAACACGTGTATACATATATATATGCATTTTTTTTTCTTTTCTCTTTTTTTTCCATGGCCATGGGTTTAAATGATTGTTGGGGGGTTGGGTGGGGGGACTTGTTTTCATTTTTCTTTTTATGTTATTGTGTCGCTTGTCTCCCTTATCTGGGATTGTGTACTGTTCCTTAACATCTCTGTGACAGTAGCTGTGATGTTCTGTTACGATGTTTTTGTTCTTTGTTCAAAAATTAATAAAAAGATGGGATTGTGTACTGTTCCTTAACATCTCTGTGACAGTGTTTTTGTTCTTTGTTCAAAAATTAATAAAAAGAGTTTTAAAAAAATGCATGTCTAATATATATATATATATATCTATATATATCTGTGTGTGTGTGTAATCTCCTGCGCTTCATAGTGTGTCCCTAAATGGCAGAAATAAAATGTGGTCACCCTACTCCCCACCCAGCCCTGCTCGGTGGGGCCCAATCAGCAGGGCTGGTTAGGGAGATCTCAAACTCCTTCTAACCGGCCCAACATTAGGGACTGCGACGTCTGTCACTTCAGACCTCGGCTTCCGTGCTTCCTAATCACTACACACCGGCAATAGATGTCGAGTGCCAGGGCATGACGTCATCCCCACGCTCTGCATCAATAGCCGGCGTATAGTGATGAGGGAGCAGTAAAGCAGAGGTCTGAAGTGATGACCCCCACTACAGGATGGAGGATGAAAGATGAGGGAGGAGAAAGGGGTGTAAAGGCAATATATATGTATATATATATGTGTGTGTAAGGTCAGTGCGTGTGTACGAGCAGTGTAGGTATTTTTGTGTTTGTAAGCTGGTGTGTGTATGTGTATATGTGTGTTTATAGGCAGGTGTATGTGTGTGTTAGTGGGCAGGCATGTGCATACCTCCCAACATTTCAAAATATGAAAGAGTTATGATACAAACAATTGCACTTAACAATGTTGCGCTTGCATCGGCACTTAAAACCTGCTTCATTTTTGTCAGCACGGTCATGCATATTAAAACTAACCAACACATTGAATTGAATTCACATAAGGCTCAGCCAGACATACTACTTCCATGATCCTGGCTGAGCGTCATTGGAAGTGCAGCAACAATAAAGCTGCAGATGCTAGCTGTGAACTAAAATTCCTTTCATTCAGCCACCCAGGTGTCCACTATAATGCTGGCTGAGCATCATTGGAAGAGTAGTCCACAGCAGCAGAGATTTTTTTTTAATTAAAAAAGGCTAATGTTAGCCTCCCTCCCAGTACCCCTACACACTGCCTTTACACACACCTGCCCATAAACACACATATACACATACCTGCCTTTACACCACATATACACATACACTGCCCTTACACACCTGCCCATAAACACACATATACATGTACACTGGCACTTAAAGAAATATAGAACGTGACATCTGCCTTACACACACCATACAGCGCAACAGACTGCCCTATGACACCACAACAGCATACACACACATGTACACTGCCCTTGATGTTGGAATCAAAACATTTGCTACTGCAAACATTTTTAGATGAAAAAGTTCCATTTTATTCAGTGGAACAAAATAGTGATCATATTATTCTTCATGATAAGAAACTTTTTGTAAGAAACTTTTATTTCTTTATCAATTCATGTAAACTATTTTTTCATATTTAATAAAAGCTATGATTGAGAATTTTTTGTTTATTTTCTTTAATTTGCCAACCTGCCCCCCAGTTATACACATCTGCCCCCAGGCTTGCCACTGCTCTCAGAAATGCCTTATACCCCCCTGTGACGGATCGTCCTGTGCCCCAAACTGGACACATCCGCCCGTCAGCTCCTTCCCTCTCCCAGTAAGCGGACACGCTGTGGCTGTCCGAAGAAAGCAGTCACAGACCAGAACTTCCCTCAATCATGAGACAGGACTTCATGCTTTGAGGTTAAAACAGAACTCTCTTTATTACAAACACACAGAACTTATATACAATCTCCATTCACTGTGCACCGGACCCAACCCCCAATCCCATCAGCCACATCCCATCACAAATCCCATCAGCCACATCCCCTCACAAATCCCATTGGTATACAGGGGATGTATCAGGTGAGGGGATTAAGGGATACAATGGGTTTCCCCCACCTGTGTTAGTGCGGGTGCCGTCTGGGCAGACACGGCTATGCTGGCTGATTAAGAGCCCCAGCCAGATTATAGGATCGTCTCTTTGAAGGCCGGAACTGCAGCCACATTCAAACAGGGTACACATAAATAAATAATAATAATAACAGTGAAGATCAGACATGGTTCTTCACACCCCCTATATGCCACTCTGCCTCCATAATATGCCTTATACCTTCTTTATGCCACTCTGGCCCATAATATGCCTTTTTTTCCCCTATATGCTACTCTGCCTCCAGAAATGCCTTATGCCAGAGTGGCATATAGGGGGTTAAAAGGCATATCATGGGACAGAGTGGCATATATCCTATAAGGTAAAATGCATTTCTCATGAGGTATGTCTTTTTGCTGATGACACAAACTTTTGCAACAGGATTGATGTTCCTGGAGGAATACGCTAAATGGCAAATGATTTAGGTAAACTGGAAACATTGTTGCTATGACAACTGACATTTATTATGGATAAAAGCAAAATAATGCACATAGGGCAAGGGCGTCCAACTTCGAGGTGCAGCCCGCATGACTGGCCGGTCCTGCTCACTCACGCAGTGATCTGCCGGTCCGTGGGCCGGCAGACCACATTCAAAGCGGTCACCTGGCTGCGAAGTTCAAAGCAGCCGCTGTGCGGCTTTGAACACGTGACGTTCGAGGGGGCAGGCCCACAGAAGGTGTTCCTCGCAGCAAGGAAAGGGTCATCACACCGGAGGAGAGCAGGAAAAAGTAAAAAAACAAAAATGTAAGTATTACCAACGTACATGATAAAAGTGTAATTTCTGCTTGCTTTTGCTACTGTGGCTGCCTGTGCATGATAGGAGTGTGATTGTGTAATCATATATATTTAATATAGCAAAAGCAATCACACCTATCATGCACAGGCAGCCAGTACATGCTGGATCCTGGGCATCATAGAAATGTGATTGCTGTTAGCAATCACACCCCTATCATGCCAAGTCAGCCAGTTCATGCTGGAATCTGGGTATGATAGGAGTGTGATTGCTGTTAGTAATTATATATATATTTAACATAGCAATGAGACTCTTATCATGCACGAGCAGCCATACATGCACATAACCTACTGCCTCCCTGTGCCCTGCCCCCTCTACTTACATATCCATGCTGTCACATGCATATTCATTCATCACAAACATTCATTCCCTCATTCACATACACTCACTCATACACCCTTCCCCACCCTTACCTGAACTGCAGATCTTCCGGTGCCGCTCGTAGACTTACGCAGGGGCGCTGTCTCCATCTGTGTTGCACGCAGTCTGTTTGAACGTCTCTTGACCTGCCCAGGGGAACAGGAACGGAGCGGAGTCACGTGAGGTGACACGCATTCACGTGACTCCGCAGGGTTCCTGCTTCCCCTCGACGGAGCAAGAGATGCTGCTGAGCAACACAAAGGGAAGTAGCAGGGCCCCTGCGGATGATTAATTTTGGTGGGTTTTTTTGTTTCGGCATTTTGCCAAATTAACCCTGTATTAGTATGCATGCTAAAGCTAAAAGGACATATTTTCTCTCAGTGAAAAATGAGTGCGGCCCACGCACACATACATTTCTGATGAAGTGGCCCACTGCATAAAAAGCTTGGACACCCCTGACATAGGGTATAAAAACCCAAACCTTAACATGTGAGAAAAGTGATTACCGTATTTGCTCGATTGTAAGACAACCCCCAAAATTTGAATATTAAAAGCCTGAATATAAGACTACCCTATAAGATTTATTAGTAAAAATTAATTCGATTTAATAAAAACTATGATTGTCTGTGTGCATCATGCAGACGTCCACCAGCTGCCAGAGAGGAGGATCCAGGTCCCCTGCAGCACTGCTGGGGATCTCGATCTTAGTCTTGTAGTCAGACCTCTATTTGAGGTCTGATTATAAGATGACCTCGAATATAAGACAAGGGGCACACACAGAACTGATACGCGTAGAGAAATTGAGAAGACGACACTACCACATATTATTAAAGGAGATCACTGCGACACTATTCCCATTGGGGTATTAGTTTTAAGGTCAAGCTGCAGAGGCCACATTGCAATAAATAATACTACTCAGAGATACGGCAGAAATTTAACTGAAGGGTAAGATCAACATTGAAATTTATATCTTGAATATAATCAAACCATAAGGACCAGATATCGCCCACCAAATATGAAATTGTGATCCTATCTCGGAACCGCATCTCCAACATGTACTAGAATTTAAATTTGAAAATCTACCTAATCGAAGGGGGACTAAATACCATCGATGTAGAAGTTTAACCCCTTGACTGCTAACGACGGCATGGTGCCGTCGCTAGCAGTCCCAGTCAGGTGCTAACGACGGCACCATGCCGTCACTAGCACTCTCCTACCTTGATGGTGGTCTGTGGACCCCCATCACCACCTATCCCGGCGATCTGCCCCTCATATTGAAGGGCATCACTGGGAACACCCGATCCGGCCGGTGACGTCGCGCGTAATGACGCGAT
>VKOC01000007.1:11878698-11904607 GCA_009364415.1 Spea multiplicata
CATTCACACACACATCCTAACAGCATCCTCTCACACTAACACCACACATTCACATCCTAACAGCAACCTCTCACACACACTACCACCACACATTCACTCACACATCCTAACAGCATCCTCTCACACACCGTACACCTACGTACAAACACATACTCACGCACTCTCGGTGATAGCTGCTGCCCTACTACCCCGGGGTCACATAACACGCATTATGTGAACCTGGTGGGCGCCTTAATTACCTGGGGTCTGGGCGCCGTGCACTCGGGGCACCCGCTTTAGCATGCCCCTGTTTCTGAGATACATTTAGGGCCATACGTGCCTCCCCATGAGACGAGTTAGCCATTTTTAATGATCTGAATGAAAAAAAAGTAATTACTTTTCACAGTTTTTTTGGTAGTTTTTGCTGACGGCGTCACGCCAAGAGCACTGAGTACCGAGAATAATTTATTACACAGCGAGGTCGGTAAGCATGATAAATTTCTGGAGCTGCGTTATATCAGGTTTATGAAGATCTCAGGTACATTCTGCAGCTTGATAAATAAAAACCCAACATCGTATATTTTTGCTGTGGCTTGCAGATCCCAGGTTTTGTTACAAAATTTTTTTTTATGGAGATTGCTTGGGTTTATTATATTTATTATATTTATTATCATGTCCCATCTGCGCGTGCTGCGTATGGCTGAGGGTTTCATAAACCGTAGCCACGTTACGAGTGCAAGTCACTGAAAGAACACCGCCGGTGATTATACCGCTGGAATTCTATCGAGATTCTTCAGTAAGAGAAGACTTCAATGGCTGCGTTCGACGAGACCTGGCAAGATACCCCCATCTGCGTTCAGAAAAGCTCATTATTCCACGACATTGCTGTAGCTGCTGACGCTCCGTCTATCCCGGCCATGAATTAATTACAAAGAAGAACAAATTCCCAGCGCGGAAATCCGAACCTGCAAATATATACATTAAATAAACATGAGGCTTTAGCGCCATGTTTTGCCCAAAGGACACAAGCTCTTCTACGTCAAAGGTGTGCAAAATAAACATATTACGCAGCTGAGATAAATTGGCTGGACTTCCATGACAAGAAAGGAGTAATATATGCCTCACCCACCAAACCTTTAATAGAATGGAGTCTTCTTATGGCCATACATTTATTGAGAAGAACCAACAACCTCCAATGGACATTTTAGCCTTTATGAGCGCTGTAGGAACGAGTGAGTGAGGAGGTCCACATCTGGACTTGGGGTGAACCCTAAGAGGTCCCCAAAGAGAGAAATTCGTTACAAAAAGGTATGAGGACACCTGAAGTGGATGACGACTTAATAGCCGGCCCTACGATGAGCCCCTCTATTTGTGCCTAGAGGGTTACCAACTGAACCCCACCAATGAGGCCCATGGAGGCCAAAACGTACATCTGGGGTTGTTGGTTCCCTTGGGCTCTCCTTGTGGACAGGATCAGACTGACGCGTTGATGGAGCTTTTCCCTCTGGAATCGTACATGTGAGCTGAAGCTCTAGACTCTCCCGAGTGGACTCTCCCGAGTGGAGGTGCTCCATAGGACAGGCTATTAAGCTGCTGTCCAGTCTCGGTTGTTCTCAAAGCTTTTTGGATGCGGTCTCTTTCTTCAGGAATCTCCTAGAGTTCACCCTAAGTGTAAAGGCGATTAGTGGTTAAGTGTGGAGTGGGAAAATTTCTCTTCGGCCTCCTGAGTTGAGACACAGGAAGTCCAAGGATGATGTCATAACCCAACGCCCCTCAACTCCCTAGCAAGGAGCGAAGAAAGGGGGCCATTATCACAATACACAATCCAGTTCTCTACAGTGTTACACGTTAGACATGATAACAATTACTGCCTTCCTGCTGTCAGCGGAACATAAAACTTTATTATATGCAAAATGAAAGCAATTAATACCAAACTCATCTGATATTTCAGCAAAAAAAAATGCATATTGCTAATTCATTGGGGGGAAAAGACTTTGTGAAATTAATAAGTTGCAAATGACCTTTGGGTAAAGTCTTTATACTTACATTTTTTCCAATTTATAGAAATGACAGAATTTAAATAAAAAAGCAATTTCCATTTATGAGTTTGTGTCACGATTCATAAGTAGAGAGAGTGGGGGGAAAAAAAACATTTTATTTTAATTGGAATCCTGGGCACTTCTGGGGAAAAAAAATAAAATAAAACATATTTGAAAAGAAAAAAAAAATGAAAAAATAAATGCAGATTCAACAAGAATAATTTAATAAAATGTGAATTACGGCGATCGCCTGGGAATGGATCGTTTGGAAGGCTTCAGGCTGCCTGATACTAATAACGAGGAGAGACGCTAACTTCCTGAATGATAAAAACATTACTTAGAGATGTTTTGTGTGACAACTGATTGTCCGACCAGTGCTAGGCAGGGATAATGGAGTGCAGCACCCTGCCTATTCGCCCATTCACTAAACCCTTGTGTATTCTGCCCCAATGCCCTACCTCGGCAAAAAAAAAAGTGATTTATTTAATTATTAATTTTTTTAAATCAAAAAATCCTTTTTTTAAAAAAAAATCCTTTTTACCCTTTGACTCGAATTACATTTTTTTTATATTTAATATTATGGCCCGCCTATGCCCTGGCTGGGCAAAAGAAACCACACTGTATTTATTTATTTAAATTTAAAAATCTTTTTGGGGAAAAAAATCCTTTTTACCCTTTGACTCGAATTACATGTTTTTATATTTAATATTCTGCACCTAACCCCTTCCGAGGGGAGGGGATGGAGGAGGGGGGAGGCACAGGTGGGCTCCGTGTCTCCTCATTAAGATGTATTTACCTATGGATAGTGGCAGGGGTGTAGGTGGGATCTATGCCCCTTAGAGCATTTACTAAATTTAACCCACCCCATGCCAGAGGGCACAGGCAGGGGGTAGTAGGGGTGTTTGAGAGAGGTTAGTTCTTAATGTTAACCGGAACCCCGAATAAAAAATGCACCGAATTTGTGTAACTTTGCCCAGAACGTACAGATTGTATCCATGCTGAATGATTTCTGTATTGCAGCATATATCTGTGGATTTTAACATCATCTTCTGTGGTTGCCATGGAGATTAGATACCAGATTTTTTATATATATATATACATCCACGTAGCAAATCGGATCTCCGAATAACACGATCTTGACCTAACATTACAGGGGTAGGGAGCGGAGTCTCTGTCTTCTCTATTACATCGAGTAATAAGAACCTCCACTTTTGCGCTAATTATGTCTAATCGGAAGGCCTCGGACCGACGGAAATTAAAGAGAAACGCGTTACTGTGAGTCGATACAGTTTGCTAATAGTTCCAGGTACCCCTGTGTCACGATTTTAGTTCAGGGACTTGCTGATAAAGGCAATTATTATTATTATTATTATTAATATTATTATTAACCGCAACTCAGAAAATCCAGATTGGAAACAAATTCTTAGTTCGGAATCCAACAAAAATCTCCTGTTAAAAAGGATACAGTGCGACGTGCAAACGGGAATTTAGACATAAATATGTCATATCTTCACCATTTTATATAATTTGGCACAACCGAAGCGCACACCACAGCAACTATGATGATAGAACTATTAAAGCGGTTGCTATGGTGATAACTAAAGACTCTCTTTTTTTATATATAACCCCCAAATTTTTTTACAGTTAAAGTTCTGATTATCAGAGTTTGTAAAATAATAGGAATATATATTTTTGAGGTCAGTGAGTGGAGATAGGACCATGTTCCACACATTTCTAGAATGTTGGCGTTATAGACCCTTTCAGACTCTCTGGAACATTGCGTTACTTTATTACCTGCGAGGTTGCTAATAATATTATTGTTACGTCTCCTACAGTTAATAGTAGACTTGTGCATTTAACCAATTAAAAATGCCCCCAAATTTTCGGCCAAACTGAATAAGCAGGGAACAAAATTTGTTCCCCAAAAACGAATGGACCAATAAGGACTCCAAAAAATTAATCAAAATAGTTTTTGGCCCATTCAATGACCACCTTTTCTCTTTCAGACTCCACTACAGCAAATCTCATTGGGTTTCATTGGGATGGACTGTTGACCTCTTTGAAGACCAGCAGTATCAGCTCTACAGAACATCACTTGACATGGCAGCAGCACCCAAGTTTGTCACCGGAGCGGCAGATCTGGTGAGTGTGCCCAGTGTGCCAGATTTCCAGCCCTGGGCTTCACTTGAGTTTATTCCCATCACCTTTCCATGGAGGACGTCTTGCTCCAGCAGATGCTTTGAGTCTACAAATGGAGCCGCCATGTCCCTGGTAGAGTAAATGTTGCTACTGATCGGTCAGGGACACATTTTCGGTGAGTTCATTTGTCTGAAGCTATTAAGTTAATGCAGCTCTGTAACATCTTTACTGCCAGGTTTGGCCGGACACCTAAATCCCGCTGATTTTGATACAAACCCTGGTTGATTTTGGCAGTCCCACTGAAGGCGAATGCTGGAAACTCCACGTAACAACTACCTTCAATTTTCTAATCAGTTAAAGTTGCCATATTTTGTCCAAGAAAATCATTTCAAAGTGTTTTTTTTTTTTGTAAGTTAATTATCTCTGACGGCACCTGCTTTGCTGGCTTCATTTTACCGTAAAATAAAAAGTAAAGCGGAATCCGGCTGCTTCGTCTTTGAGAAAAGCTAAATATCCTTATTTGCATTTGGGGTACCGTATAGATCATTGGTTCCATGTTTATTATGGAGAAGAGACAGAACTATCTGCGTATCTGTACATTTACTGAACTTAGTAATTGGCGTTTTACCTTTAAATGGTGATGTTCCCTTCACCAGCACCACAGCGTGCTCATTCTTTACGGCAATGCTAATGAAGTCCTGTTTATTTAATGAAGTCCTTTCCTCCATAGACTTTTATGTTTTCAGTGGGTCCTGCTGGGTCACTAAGACTGAGCTATACCGTTATTTACAATTAGGCAGCATGATAAGTATATTTGACTATTGGTTGAGGCTGAAATAAAAAGTGACAGAACTGTTAAAAAAGACAGTTTGACCTTTATAATGCAGTTTATTATTATTATTATTATTATCTTTCATTTAACTAACATATTCCGTGGTGGTGTACAATTTAAATACAGGGTGATTGCCAAATAGTTTTTTTTTTTTATAAAATATAAAATAACTTCTTTTGAAAAGAAAAAACTTTGGTTTATTTTAACTGTAGTTATTGAAGCGTAACCTGTGCATGTATGTCAGTACTTGTTAGAAAGTACACAGCAGTCTCTCTCCTTTTCAGGTGACCCGTTCCTGTTTTCCTCTTAGTTGAATAACCAATGTGAGCCCGCTCCAACAAACAGCTGCACTGACCTACATTCCCACCGCGAGCAGACGAGACAAGATATCAATGTGCATCGAATGAACTTCATTCCGAACAGCCTGCTGTGACCTGCCGGGGGTGACTCAACCAGAATGCAGCGGGTTTAGTGACAGTCTCCACACAACTGTCACAGACGACAAAGTGCAGAGAGGGATAAAGATGTTTACCATTCGCAGGTCCATCGATCTATCTGGAACTTAAATGGTTAACACCGAAGAAGCAATTTTTATTATTTGTATTATTTATAAATATTTTAAGTTATTTACCCTCCAGCAAAGGCAATTTCCACTTCCCAGGCTCTACCTGCATTAAGGTCTAAGGCTGCGCATGCATGTCTGGCACTAGAGATCGTTTACAGCCATGCAGTAAATCTATTATCACAGATATCTGATAGCAAGGAAGTGATTCAAAACAGCAGCAAGATGGCGGCTCCGACATGGCAGAAAACAACAAAAAAACAATGTTTATATTAATACTTAAATGAAAAAGAATCTTTGTAACAATGCGTATATCAATGTATGCGTACTGTGTGGTGGAATCTGACGGCGCTATATAAAACAATAATGTATAAATTGTGATTGGAGATAATGTAAAATGTAACAGTTCCCCTTTCAATTATATTTTTAAAAAGCTAACAATAAGGCTTGTAATAGGTACTAAGAATGCCTGTGGAGGCCAAACTTATTGTTGGTAAAAAAAAATCAGGGGAGCTAAGAGCAATTGCCCGTCAGGTGGGTCCAAGTTCTTCAAACAGGGCGGGTCTGACTTGGGGTGGTCCACTAAAGGAAGTGGTCACATGATGCAAGAAGGTGTGTGTAGGAATGAGTAACAGATTATGTGTGTGTGTGAATGAGTAAAAGAGAGTTTGTGTAAATGAATAAAATTGCGTATTTGTGTGTGAATGAGTAAAGGAGAGAGTGTGTGTATGTGTGAAAAAGTAAAAAAGAGTGTGTGAATGAGTAAAAGAGTGTGTGAATGAGTTAAAGATTGTGTGCATGTGAATGAGTAAAAGAGAGTGTGTGAATTAGTAAAAGAGAGTGTGTGAATGAGTAAAAGAAAGTGAGTGTACTTACACAGGAGAAGCAAGAGGCCACTTAGCTTTACTTGCCACCTAGGCTGAAAGGTGCCTGCATGGCACTACACACAACTCCCACAATGCTCAGCCATTTAAGATTTATGAAGATCCCCTGCCCATATCTCTTGAAAAGGTGCGTTTTACAAGACTGGGACGGATTAAGGTCTCTTTCTAACTGATTGCAAATTGGATCCCATTGAGAGAAAAAAACAAGCTTTTTAACATTGCAATTACTTCCTTCACGTAATGAATTTTTAATTCGTCATTGTTTAAAATAACATAAAGAAGTAAAGCAGAACCGATGGCTCAATTAAACCTGCTGAGAACGCGCGTTTAATTTAAGAATGCCATCTGTAATTTAAATGTCAGAATGGGGGGGCTTATAAAAATTCTTCAAGATAACTGCAGCTCATTTCACTTAAAAACAGACAAGAAAAGTCTGCAAATGGACCGTGTAACGCGGAACCGGTGACCGGTTATTAATCTTTTTTTTGTATTAAATCTGCAAGAGTATAAACGCTTAACCGAGATTAATGGGGAATCGTCCCAGGCTGCGCTGGTTTGGGCGGCAATTAAAAGATGTTAAATAATGAATTAGCGAACGCGGCCCTCTATGATATTCTTATTAGCGCCGTAAGAGATGATCAAAGTATGTGCCTTGGCATTGGCCTCCGGTGAGGTTCAAACTGAGGTTAGTAAAACCTTTTTTATGAAACAAAAAATAACCGTTCTGTTGGGTTTAACCAAAGCAGTAGAAACTTGGGATAGAAACATTTAAATACATAAAGGGATTTAACAAAGTACAGGAGGGGAGTTTATTTCAAAGGTAGAGAAAAGTTACAAGAGACCGGAATCTAACACTAGAGAGTCAGAGACTGAGATAGAACGGAAAGAAGTTTTACGTTACTGATAGGGTGGTAGATTGGTGGAAGAGCATCCCAGCAGAAGTGGTAGAGGGTAATACAGTGAGGGGATTAAACATGCATGGGATAGACATACGGATCCTGAATCTGAGACCAGACCAACTAGCTTCATGATCTTAAGGCAAAAGAAGTTAGGAAAAAGAAGATGTTTTGTCTTTTTTGTTCTTTGTTTCATGTTCTGAGTTGTTTTAGATGATTCAGAAAGAGTTAAAAATAAATAAAGAGTCCAGGGAACGATAATAGTAAAATAAAGAAATATCAAAGCCAAATACACCTTCTTCCCGCATTCATAAAATAAAAGTGTGTATCGTCCCAGTGCTCAGAACTGACTGAGCCAGAAACCCCTTATTTCCGAATCAAACCGCAATAAAACCCCGAAAGAAGAAGCAGAGGAAATAACATTATAGTTCGCGTAGTAAACAAAAATAAAAACACAGCGGCTTCACCCGCGTCGCGTAAAGTCTGTTTTATTGTAACCCTTCGAATAGACACAATAATGCCATACAAAGGTGAAAAACGGGTTCCATAAAAAAAAAAGCAACTAGCGTTAGCCAAGTCACTGGCAATTATTGGGTTAAATGTGAAAAAACCTAATAGGCTTTTTAGAGAGGAAAACACTTCTTTTCCTTACAATGAGTCTCGATTAAACTCGATTACTGGATACATTGTAGCAGATAACATCACGAATTCGATGGCTACCACAGACAGACCGAAATTTCCTTAAGAACGGCTGAAGATTTGCATTCTTTGATGGCTTACAAAATATTAAGGGAGTTTTACTGTGGTAGATAAGTGGAACAGCCTCCCAGCAGAAGTGGTAGAGGGTAATACAGTGAGGGTATTAAACATGCATGGGATAGACAGACGGCTCCTGAATCTAAGACGCGGCCAACGACTGATTAAGGTTTGAGTCTTTACAGCGGGAGAAACGGGCGACTACTGGGAAGCAGAAACCAACACTACAGCGACAGCCGAGGTCAAGTTGGGCTTCAACCATTTTGGTTTAACAGGATAATTTAAGAGTATTTTTCCCCCCCAAAAAAATGGGGATTTCAGTTTTTGGAAAACGATATATTTGACTAACGTCAGTTCATATGCACAAGACGGATTTTCAGCCGAAATCTGTTTAGTATTCAGCAGAACCGGCCAGCGATGCTTCCGACGTGATGGATAACTCCCAAAAGCCTGTCTGTTAAATTGAATGTTAGTCCAATAAATAAGGCATTACTTTCCCTGCATCGCTGCACAAACAATCCTATTTTAAGACATTTATATACGTTATAGAGAAAGGCTTTTGAAAACAGTACGTAAACATGAAGTTCTATACAATGATTATTGCAACGTACCCCCCCGATTTCTTCAAGACATTCTCTGGGCTCCAAATCCCTCTAAATCATCCTTGAACCATCCATTGTGTCTTTATAACCCTAGAAGAAGGAACGTTGGAATAAGGAATGTATCCATATATTTGATGGGCTTCTAATGAATAATAACAATTCGTGGTCTATGTGACATCATCTTCTCATTGATTCCTGGTATATATTGTCTCAGATCCACCTTATTGATCAACAGACAAGAAAAGTTAACTAACCTTATCTACCAGTCAAACAATGGCCAGAACCTAATCAAGAAGAGGACGGGATCAAAGTCTAGAATTCATGAATCCTAATCGGAAGATTGATGTGATTTATGGAATCCTTCCACGAGGTCTTGGCCAGTCGGCCACCATGATTGGAACATCTTCAACTCAACATGATTACTCAACCGAAGACACAAACACTCCACCCCACAGCCTCCGCATCCCTCTCCCGGCCACACATGGAGCTGTAGGCCATTGCTATTCACCAAATTTGGTTGCCAGCAACATTTGTTAAATTGTATCAACACAGAAATGTGTATCTATTTGAAGAAACACAACTTGCTCTTCAAACTTCATCTTGTTCCTCTCTTTTTCCAAACACTCTTTGGCCACCCTTCTTCTGTAAATGAAAAACTCTAATTTTTTTAACTGGAAAAAAATTTTGATATTCCCTAAAAAACAATTAAAATTAGAATGCTGAGAATCAGGTATCTCATTGTTTTAACAATAAGTTCTCCGACTCATTCAGTCATTGTCCTATTTGCCCACTTATCTCCTTCAGGTCTTCCGAGGTCCATCAAGTTTAGAGAAATCAATCTTTCTGTAAATCAAATCGTCAAATTGTCACAATATTTAATTTAAAAAAATTTAGCTTTTGTGCCTTCCCGGTCGTTCCTTATCACCTAAACCCAGACACCACCACGGAGACCAACGACCGTCACACCTCTCCATCTTTTCATTTTGGGTTAAACTGACGGTAATTATGTCCGCTGGCTTCTTTCCGCGGAGTTTGTTTCACTAACGGGTTTCGAAGTTATTCTTTCGCTCTTGTTTGGCTACTGTTCCTGCTTTCCGAGTCTGTTGAATGAGTCTTTATTGCAGCTAAATCACAAACACACAATAAATATAATACTGTCCCCCGCGGTTAAATTCACTGTTTGAGAAACTAGAACCCTTTTCATTCGGGGAAATGGTTTGTAACAATTAAGGTTGGGATAATTAATATAACAGATGTCGGAGAAAATGTCGGAATAACAGAATTATCCCGGCCGCATACTTGCCAGAATCTCCAGGAATTGGCAGGCGGTTGTCTCTAGACGGTTCCTGGCTCATTCGAGGATAATGAAGCCAAGACTGAAATAAATACTAGATTTATCTGGATATTCGCAGACTAAGCTACTATAGATCAGAGACCTGGAGACATTCGTGGCCCCAGACAACATCTGACATTAAAGGCTGTCCTTCTTTTAGTAGAAACATAGAAATTGCCGGCAGATCGGCCCCATCCGGCCCCCGCCTAGTCGGCCGTTTCTCCTGCTGTAAAGACTCAAACCTTAATCAGTCGTTGGTCTCGTCTTAGATTCAGAGAACTTTTAGGAAGATATAGGAAGATTTGGGGAAAACCAGCTGATTTGTTAAATGAATATTTTATAATTATGGCACATTGTCGTCGACGCTTGTGTTTACAACAATTGCTTACTTTGCTTCCGTCAAAACCGACTTTCTGCAACGCGTCCTATACCGCAATGGCATTGATTCATTCATATCAAAGTTCTTTGTTGGTTCCCTTGTAGTAGAGTCTAAGGACATGGAACACATATTTTGAATCTTCCCGCGTAGAGGTTAGAGGTGCAAACACTCATTTTTAGAAGAAAAAAAGTAAGCCGTGAAAAATAGATTTATTTATTTATTTATTTTGCCAGTAAAAATCTCAAAAGAACTTAAATAAGATCCAGTCTTTCCTTTCTAACATCTCAAGAGAGAGAGAGAGAAATTGGTAAATTCCTCTGAGGGCTGAACGAATTCCATGTGAAATGTGAAATGTCACTATAGGAAATTAACAGTATTACTTTGTCTAAACAGGGAAGTTTTTGATCAACGGGAATGTGTTGGTAGGAAGCGTCCGCACTAATGTAACTGAGTGTGAGTATAAGGCTTCTTACCCAAGATTAACTAAACACCAGATGTCATTTGTGGACGCGCCAGGAAGAGAGAGAGAGAGAGCAAGAGAAAAAGAGAAAAGACGAGAAAGAGATGGAATTAAAAGACTTTATTCTCAGTAAATAAAACCCATGCCAGACCCACATGTTAATTCATTCGCACTCCGTGGCTGATCTGTGAATTGAGGATTCGGAGCGCTCATACAGTCTCAGACAATAAGGATATTCAAATGACGCCATTCTTGAGTCCACACCAATTTTCAGGAAATAATCGCGAAATAATGCGCAATATAATATCCCTCGTAGAATGAGGAGAGGGACCGACAGCAATTGGAGAATAACAAACCTTAGAAAAATATTGACAATAAGAAATGACTGTTTGCTTATCGAAAGCCAGGAACCACACACATGTTTTCTGTAGTTTAAGAATATTTGGGTAGTAAGGCACCGGTGGTAAGTGCCTAACCCCTGAGACGTGAGGGTGGTCTTGACTCATGGGGGCTAAAGCAGGTAGAACAGTGGGGATTATGCCCCATTTGGGCAGGAGGCATTTATCAGGACTGGTTAAATGTCTGCAATGTTTTAATCATTCATTCACTCTCTGTTTTTTTCTCTTTCCCCAGACAGCTTTTTCTGGAGTTTTTTTTTAAAAGGTAAAATCTCACTATATTCTTTATTGGAAATGAAAGATATATAATAATTTATTACAGCAAATGTAAAAAAAAATAATTATAATCCATATAAGAGGTGTTTGGACAACAGGACAGATGGTGAATCAATAGACATAACCCATCCAACATCTCTACCTACCTGCAACGGCCACCACTTCAATGGTAGGACCTTCGGTCCGAGAGAGGAGGTCTTCTGTCGTAAAGGTGCCAGGACTTATCCAAATCCCTCTGAAAAAGGGAAAAACCTAACACATAGTCAAGAATGAGTCCAAAAGGTTGGGGCAAGAAGAATTTAAGCAAAGGGCTTCTCAAGGCAACACTACGAGAACCTCATCGAAAAAAGTCACCAAGAGGGTCTTATTAGACGGTCAAGGAGAAGGTGACCACCGGTCTCTATTGTATGGATGCTAAGGGTATGCTTGATGGGTCCACGACGTTGTAACGCCATGATGTGCACAGAGGAACCGAGGGAAGCATTAGAAAAGCCACCAGAGTGGAGCGAAAATGAGACGTCAGAACATCTGACAGAAGCCCTAGAATCCTTACTAAAGAAGGGCAAGCTTTAAATTAACGGCAAGCCTAATTAATCAACAGGGTAGTTGTAGGCACAGCTTTAGCTTCCGATACCCCGTCCAATGGAGGAAGATATATGACATTTCAAGCGTTACTTTGACTCTCGTGCATCTTGATTGGGAAATTCATGGAGAGTCATTGATAAAGCGATGGTTGCAGTCAAGCTTTTTGGGGTTAGATTGGAGGGGCATAAACTATTGTACTCCATCGCGTTAAAAACCCGTCTCTACCTGCCGTTTAAATTCCACACACGTTCTAAACCGCGTTAATCTAAGTAACATTTTTTTTTAATGTTTTTGCCGAGACTTTAATTAGAATCATAAACAGTTCTCGGTAGTTGTTGGAGCCGTAAATATGATAGTCTGGTAACGGAGAAGAGACGTGACTGCAGAAACACGAGAATGAACAGTAACCTGTAGAGATACAATTTCAGCAATTAACTATTGATCCAACGAAAGCGTCGGCGAGCGCGCGTACATCTCTGCAACTAATTCAGCCCGTAACAATCTACTCTCCTTCGTAAATCCGGAATAAATGTCCTCGAGTGGACGTGCTAGCAAACAAATCCTGTACGATGTAGACAGGTAGGGTAATTATTGCCGAGAGACCCTGATACTTTATAGTTAATAAATATCTAAAGACAATTCCGGGAGCTGAAAAATATAATAGGTTATCACAGCCAAGAATATGAATAACCTGATCTACACTTAATTCATGCTGGAGTGAGAGCTTCTGATCTACAAGTAAACAATGATGGGGTGATAGCCTCTGATTTACCTGCAATGCATGATGGGGTGATAGCCTCCGAGCGAAACGTAACTCATGATGGGGTCATAGCCTCTGATCTAAATGTTATCCATGATGGGATTATAGCCTCGGATCTAAATGTAATCCATGATGGGGTGATAGCCTCTGATATAAAAGTAAGCCAATGCTGGGGTGATAGCCTCTGATCTACATGTAAATGCATGATGGGGTGATAGCCTCTGATCTCATGTAATGCATGATGGGGTGAAGCCTCGATCTACATGTAATGCATGATGGGGTGATAGCCTCTATCTAACATGAAATGCTGATGGGGTGATAGCCTCTGATTAATGTAATGCATGATGGGGTGATAGCCTCTGATATACATGTAATGCAATGCTTGGGGTGATAGCCCTGCCTGCATCTAAACATGTCTCTGACGGTGTGAGCAGTCTCTGATCTAAACATGTTGCATGCTGGGGTGACAAGCTCTGATCTACATGTAATGCATGCCTCTGATCTAAACATGTGTAATGCATGCTGGGGTGATAGCCTCTGATCTACATGTAATGCATGCTGGGGTGATAGCCTCTGATCTAAACATGTAATGCATGCTGGGGTGATAGCCTCTGATCTAAATGTAATCCATACTGGGGTGATAGCCTTGGGTGGAAATGTAACCCAGCCTTTATAAGCCTTTATATTATTTGCAGTTTATACAATATACATATGCAAAGTGATTTCTTAAATCCGTTATAATTCAATATCCCTCTCTCACCGCTCCGTCTCGTCCCATTGTTAGAAGAACTGCTTTCAAGTCATTTATGTTAAATGTAATCCTTAAGCATGGCGAGAGCATTCAGGCCCAAAGAGAGAATTCCTCTGATAATACAGAGAACATTTCCTGCCGTCCTCATGTAAAACACGGGCGGCGGGGAGGTTGATTGGAAAAGTTTGGTAGCATAATGATGATACTAAGATACCCGCAGATTGTAGTCATAGTTTATTTTAATCTATGGGTTTTTGCCCAAATCCAATGTCTTTCATAAATTATGAACTTTTTTAAATGTAACTTTCCTTACCAAAATTTAATTTGAACCAAATCTCGTTTGATTAAGAATTTTATAAAGTATTAAAAAAGCCATTTTATTTAAATTACTGTGCTGTGTATGAATAGATAAATGGTAGATAAGTGGAACAGCCTCCCAGCAGAAGTGGTAGAGGGAACGCATGCATGGGATACGGCTCCAGAATCTAAGACGAGGCCGACGACTGATTAAGGTTTGCGTCGTTACAGGAGGAGACATCTCTTAATCTTAATGGCTCTGGACAGACCAACTAATAACTGCCCCTCGCCCTATGAGGAATCTCAAAAATTGGGGATTATGTCCAAAAAAAACAAACTATTCTGGAGCAAAAATTGAAAAGTAATTTTTTTTATTTTTTTGATCACCATAGTAACCAAAGGAATGATTCTGATGATGACCATGGCATTGGTTGCCATGACGATAAGAAAGAAACACGTTTTGGGACGTAATCCCCACCGCACAAACCCTTTTTTTTCTCATTTACTCCTTTTCTATCAGTTTTGAGCATTTGCTGCTGACTTTGAGCTAATGCATGTTATTTATTTATTGAGTTTCGATTAAATAATGCATTTTTGGGGGTATAATAGAGATATCCATAAATTAGCCTCCGACCGGCCGTGCCATAAATTCCATCCGAATCACAAAATGCTAAATATCACGTTTTAGATGAGATGTAACTTTTGGAGCCAAATTAATGGCACCCGGGGTGGAATCATTTTTTTTTAGGTTTTCGGATTTATTTTCAGGTGAGATTACAATTATTTATTTTTTGCTTTTTTTTTCCAAAGGAAGGCAAAATAACCTGCATTATATCAGCGGTATTATAAATGCATGGGAAATTTACGAGGGGCACCAGGGAGCGTATGAATCACGGAAAAATTATTTCAAATATAAATATGTAATTTGCACACACAAAAAAAAAATGTAATTTGCGAGGTGAATATTTATTATGTGTGAATTATGCTGAGCGCTGCGGATTATCTCGGCAGAAAAAACGCCGCTTCCGATGCACAAGCCCGACGCGGAATGACGAGAACGGGCTGCCGTGGTGGCATTCTGGGAAAATAAGAAATATAATTGGGTTTTTACAAATTATGTGCGTTCCGTCTTATAAATATTCATTTTCGTGATGATCTCGGTGACAAGGCTGGAATTACGATATAAGGGCATAAGCATATTTTTTTAAAATCTTGACATATTATGCAGCCTTCAAATAATTACATAAATTAACATAATAAATAACATTTTGGGCAATTGCCCAGTTTACCAGATGGTTTAGATGGGGCTCACTCTGTCCCTTTTCCCCCCATTTTTTGCCCCATTTTTCCTTCCCTGATGTTTATTATTATTATTATTATTATTAATATTATTATTATTATTTTCTTTATTATTTATACAGCGCCAACTATTCCCGCAGCGCTTCTTACAGTCCCTACATTCCAAGGCTCTAACAGAACTAGAACTGACGGACTTAGACGAGCCGATGCATTAGGTAAAGACGACCTGGCTCACAAGAGCTTACAATCTAGAGCGATAATACATACTAGCCGCTTATACAGGGCAACACCGGCGGTTTGGATAATCCTCGGGATATTCCGTGGAGGGGACGCTGCCACAGCCGCTGCTAATGATATCCATCTTTTTATAACAGTAAATGTTAAAGATTTCTGCTATTAGTGTCATTTATCGTATTACTTACTGGAATTTCTAAATAAATGGCTTCTCATAAAAATACCTTTTTAGAGTCCCTGGATTGAATGCCCATCTACAGAAAGGTTCTTGTTAAATGTCTCTCGTTGTGATCGTATTTAATAGCCATTTATAAAGCCCTTAATATTTCTCATTTACCGAATTCCCATGGTTTGTAAAATTCCCCCCCCCCCCATTGCTATTAACACGCTATTAGAACATGGCTTCCATTCTCTATAAATTTCAGCTTTTTGGTCATAATTTGGTTTTTAATGTCACGGATTTAAGTGAGGAAGATTATATTAATAAAATTTGGCATGAAAAAGTCCCTCAGCTCCACTTCTTCAATTGGGTCTTCTTCTGTCTTCTTTCTTCACCCGCTTTGATATAAGCTCCGTTGACCAGGCCTCCAGGAGTACTTTTGTACCATGAGGACAGCCTCTCCCCGTTCCTACAATGGAGGGATAGGGTGTGCGCAGGGGCTCTGGCCTTTGAGGAAGCGCTCCGTGAGGCTGGGTCAGCAGAGCGGCTACTGGGGAGAAACAGATGGAGAGAGGAGACAGAAGAAAGAAGACAAAAAAGAAGAGGCAAGAGAAGAAGCAGAGTTAAAGGAAAGGAGACAAGGAAGCAGTCAGCAGAGGAGGTAGGGAGACATTGAGAAAGAGTGTGAGAGAGTGTGAATAAGAGTAAGAGCATGACAGAGTGTGAGAGAGCGTGAGTAAGAGAGTGAGTAAGAGTAAGAGAATGACCCTCAAATGTTAGCCCCCCATCTCACTAGGATGTGGATGAAGGGAGGCAAAACTAGGAGTCCATGCCTCCCATACTTTTTTCATTATTTAACCTCCCAGCAAGGGCATGTAGAGTAATACGCCCATGTAGGACAACCACCGGCCCTTGGATAAGGGTGGATCCTGGGGACCCCTGTTTTAATTTATTGATTATTAGTAATTTTATTTTAAATGGGAGTGGGCTTCATCTTGTGAGTTTTAGGTGAGGGTATTCAAGGAGACTCACAATGCCCTCGCCTGAAACTTGCAAAATGTATAGCCGCAGGCACTTGCATGACCTCGCAAAGAAAAGCGTGAGTGTGTGGAGCCTGGTCAGCAGAATTAACCCTTATGTTAACTGACTACTTAGTAAATACACTCATGTAGTATGTAAAGGGTTAAAAACAGGATGCACTCATTCACTCCGATAACGCAACCCCTCGAGAGCCAGCATACCACGTGCGTTCTATCACGCGCCGGAGCCTCATGTCTCACATCGTGATCTGGGTTTGAAACTAAGTGTTTTATTATAGATTTCATGAAAGGCAGAGATAAATTGGATTCGGTGTCAAATGCTATTTTTCTGAATCCCGCGGTCCGTGGGAATTCTGGTACCACAGCCCCCCCTGCTGTTTCTGGAGGAGACGCCGGTGGATCAGAACCTTCAGCGAGTTGGTAGCAATCCTGTATAAATGTATATTAATGCGGGACGCTGTGATGTGAATAAAGCGGGGTATAATATCGAAGCCGGCTGTTCCACTTACTCTGCCGGATTTAACACTTTTATAACCGCATGCTGCAAGGCGAGCACCGATTGCCATAGAAACTGAAAAAGTTCCTTGAATGTTTGTTTTAATGGGATTAACCCTTCAGAAAAATAATAAAAATAAAATGGCGGCTCTGCTGAGGTTGATTTGCTGAAAGCTTTATTTTTGTTAGCACCGGCAGTGAGCCATCTTTGCGGCTGTCCTGTAGGTCGGACCCAGCTGCCGTCCCGGTTGCTGAGTGTCGGGATATGACATCATATCCGGGTGCCCGGTCCAGTAAGGACGCGCGGAGCCAGGGAAGAGCATGCGACGGAGGCTGTGGCAATAGGACGATCTGCCCCGGACCTGCTGCCCTGGACCTCAAAGCCCGTAACACTGACCCGGAAGCCCGGAATTATCCTGCTGCGCAGGTTCATTTTTTAAAGTTATTTTTGTGGCTATTTCATTGTAAAATGCCTTGTTGCCGCTCTTTGGAAGCCCGGGTAGCTCTCGCACCTGCTGCCTCTAATTAGCGCCGCTTGCCAACCAGCATCTTAACGAGTATTTTTCTATTCACCGTTTGATGGTAACGAGTGACCCGGAGACCGCTTCGGAGAAGGTCGTCGGCCGCCTGCGAGTCCTTTGTTCCTGCAGATAATCAGCTCCGGAACACAGAAGGCATTTGACATTATAAACTCATTACACAGGCGTTCTAACGATTGACACGGAAGCTCGGTTACCATTATCAATATTTTTGAACCAGAAATTGATTCTACCTGATTGGCCAATCAGCTGTCGCTTGAGTTGACGTTACTTTACTTTAATGATTTCGGTATTTTCTATAGATGCTGTCGGCCGGCGCCATATCTTTCACATTTACATTATTATTATCTGTTGATCTTCGTAGCGCCATCATATTCCGCAGCGCTGTACAATGTAGAGCATTGCATAACAATTTGCAAACAAGTAGTAAGGAGGGCCCTGCTCAAAGAGCTTACAATCTAGTGTCTATTTCCATAGGGCAGGAGGCAGGGAACGGTTCAGGATCTAGTCATGTATTTATTAGGTCATTTATATGATTATTATGTTATTTAGTAATTTTGTCATCAGTACGATACAAAAAATTGCTACAATCTTCAATCAGTATAAGCTGTAGAATTGTATGTTTCCTGGAATTCTTTATCCGAAATAACTTACAAAAATATATAATATGAAGAGGAATATTGTAGCCTGATTTGTGTTTTTGAATATAAAGGGCTTTCAGACAACTTTATTCATATTATTCAGGATGATAAAAGAAATTAATCAAAGATCAGGGGGGGTAACGGAAACCACAGGGTCCCGATGTGAAAAAATTGCCCTGGGACCCCCCCAACTTCGCCAAGCAAAATGCCACTGTTGCCCCCAAACAGTTTATCCTAACCCTCCAAACACCCTACCTGTGTCATCTTTGCCCCAGCTTGTAAGTGTCTCTAAACAGTTTATTTGTGCCATTTTTGCCCCGAAACAGCTGGTCTATGCCTTCATTGCCCCCAAACAGGTTATACATACACTACACACAGGCTCCTTCTTAACCCCTTCCGGACCGGCGTTTGAATACTGCGTCTTCACTTGAAGACCGCAGTATTTTTTTAAATATTTAAATAACGTGATCGTGATTCGCTGAAAAGCGATCACGTGCACGGAATTGAGGGGGGTTGGCTGCTACTGATCGCTGGGAACACCCAGCGGTCAGTAGCAGCCGCCCCTCGCGATCCCAGCGTTCAAAGCGACGCTGGATCGCGTAAAGGCTGTGACGTACCTGGTACGCCCCGGTCTGCCGGTGACCCCTGACCCGGAAGTACCAGGTACGTCCCGGTCTTGAAAGGGTTAAACCACTTATATATACACAGTAATGTGCACACACAAACACAACACACACATTCAACACACAAACTTACACATAGCCATTCATGCTCGCATACACTTATACATAGCCATTCATGCTCGCATACACATACACATAGCCATTCATGCTCGCATACACTTATACATAGCCATTCATGCTCACTTAACATATATATAGCCATTCAGCTCGCATACACATACACATAGCCATTCATGCTCGCATACATTACACATAGCCATTCATGCTCGCATACACTTACACATAGCCATTCATGCTCGCATACACTTACACATAGCCATTCATGCTCAATGGGCCAGTCCACCCAAGACTGGCCGGGTCAAGGTTGGAAGGGTCATGTTAGAGATAGTTGCTGATGTACGTATAAAAAATGTAAGCTTTATATAAAATAAATAATTTGCTACAAGCTATTACTAGAAATGGAAGCTGGAACAAATCATAAAAAATACCACTAAACAGCGTGCAGTCTAATGTCCCCGACTAAAAAGAAGAGCTGTTTGTCTCAATTTAGTAAATAAAACAGAAGAAAAGGACACCGCGAGGACAAATTCAATGGTTATCTAAATAGAGTATTATATTTTCCGAGGCGCACGCAATCACTAAAGATATTCCGTCTGAAGACCCGACGTCAGCTCACATTGGCCGTAAATTACGTCTCAGCCGCTAGGACCCTAAAGCGCTGACAATAAACTCATAGCGGAGCGTCAGTTATTGATACATTGTAATTACCGAGTCACGTTAGACGTATCCATCAAAGGACGCATCCGGAATGGTTAAAGATAGCGGCGTAGCGATGGCGCTGGCGGTAGATTCCGATCCACCGCGTTCGATCATTTACATGCGTAATCAGCCATTAGGGCGCGTTATTATCCGACGGCGCGTTATTATCCGACGGCGCGTTATTATCCGACGGCGCGCTGTTTTGTTTCGCGAGGTCTGCTCCTTTCAGATAAGCAGGAAAAGAAATTGTTAATCTTTTCACGCTGAGATATATCCCGGCTTACATTTTATATCACAAAAGAGCTGGACGGGGGCAAAGACGGGAAACCGGCGGGTGAATTAAAATGATTTAGATTTTACATATTTTATCACCCCGGGAAAATAGATATTTTCTCAATAAATTCGCGGTTGGAGATGACTGCAGGTTTGTAGAGAATTAAGACAAAAAAAAAAAAAAAAGCAGGTATATTAAAGACATAACATAAGGTGTGGATGCTGAAGCCTTTCGGAGGGAACATTAATCAGCCGGTAATAAAAATATTCCAAGGGCTGTGGAGGCTTTAAGGACCCAGAAGCGGAAGGAGGTGCGGAAGAATAATTCTCGGGATCATATATTTTTAAAAGCGATTATGTTAATGTGCGGCTCTTATCAAAGTATCAGCTGCCGTAACTTCTCGGCTCCTGTGATCATTTCTCGGGTTATATATATCAAGGCTTTTCTGGGATTAAAGACTTGGCGGGGAGTCAGTAAAAGGTGTTGCGAGGCAAGGTGGCGGAACAAGGCAGAACATCGGCTGATCCTCCCGTGACATCATACACGCATCATGCATGTTACCTGTTACCTGATGGCGCTATATAAAACAATCAATAATAATAATGCATAATTCACTGTGTGAGACATCATTGTAATTTACATCATCAGATTATAATAACACCTGCCGGCAGATCGGCCCCCATTCGGCCCCCGTCTAGTCGCCCGTTTCTCCTGCTGTAAAGACTCAAACCTTAATCAGTCGTTGGTCTCGTCTTAGATTCAGGAGCCGAATGCCTATCCCATGCGTGTTTAATACCCTCACTGTATTACCCTCTACTACTTCTGCCGGAAGGCTGTTCTAGTTATCTACAACTCTTCTAACGTAAATGATATATTTCTATGTAAAGGCTGACTGAGAGTCATGGGAGTACAGCTCTTTCTAGTGTGACTTTTTGTATTATGTATTTGCAAGCAGGAACTGATACGTGATGTTTAACATTCTCCCGGATGTAGATCGTACAGCGAATGGCTCCCCGAAGCAGTTGGCTGCAGTACAACTAAAAGCCGATTTCATTTCCTTGGCTCTGACAAACGATACGATGTATAGACGCGCACGGCGCTGGTTCTCAAAATCTATGACTTATTCAATGAAAGCTAAAGAAAAAAAATCTCTGCTCCTGGAAGGATGGAATACAAACACCACGAGCGGAATAAAAGATTTTTCCTGCTATCGCTGAAGTATGAAAGCCGGGATTTATTTTAAACCGGGCTCAAGAACAAGCGATTGGAGTTAGAATAGAAATTCAGGTTTGGACGGAAAGTACGGAGGGTTAAGAGGTTCTTTGCCACAACTTATTGTATAAAAGCCACTTATTAGGATTAATAATTCCAAGGAATTAAATGTATTTTTTATATTTATTTTAATAGTCTAATATTTATGATGCCAATAAGAGCAATCTGACCCATTCACTGCCCATTCACTGCCCGACCCTCTATTCACCTAAGACTTCATCTTCTAAGCTACTGTGATTCTTATATATATATTAACAGTAGGTATTATTTCAGAAATAGGGATATTTTATCAGTCAGTACCCAATTTTTCTCTATTTTTTATTTTCTGAAATGCGTTTTTTTCCCAGCCATTTCTCAAAACAAAGCCCACCGCCTCAAGTGTTCCCAAATTTGGGAGAAGAGTCAGGGCAAAAGCCGATATAAAGGCAGAGAATATGCATTTGCCCCTTTCTCCGTAGCCTAGCTGTTTGCCACGCGGGGCATGTGATATAATTACAACCAGTTAGCTCCAGTGATGTTCCGCGGGGGCGGGATCTAACAAGACTCATCACAAGCATGTAGGGAAAGCACTCTCATTGATTCCAATGGGAGCTCTTTCTTCCCAGTTATTGGCTGTTTCAAGCAGCCAACCAATGCAAAATGCCAGACCATAAAGCTGCAGCTTCTCTCTAAGATATGCGCAGATTTTGCATAGATTTGCATATTAAATGATGGCTTTTGGCAGTACTTTTATATGCATTCATTGTTCAGGGGGGGCTGCCTGGGACACTGAAGTGTGCCTTTTATTTCTTCTAGAATCCCGCCTGAGCATTCTGGGAGCTTCAATACCACTTTGCCTTAGAGCAGAAGGCATTGCATACTCCTTCTGTTCAGAAAGGGTTAATGGCAAAGATTCCTGGAGATTAATCGCACCCCTTTATCATATTTAGAACGAAAATATGGCCCATTCCACGCACGTCCCTTTAACCCGGCGCCAAAGCTGCGATGGCTTCTGCTTTTTACTGTTGATTGGGAATTTATGTTGCTTTTACAAATCTGAATATAATAATAATATCCATTCAAACGTTCACAACACTAAAGCGAGAACGCGTCTGATTTATCGCTCGCCTGCCCCGTCGGTAATCATACTGAATTATGATGCTTGTAAAAACAGGCCGCCTAATTCAGCACTAGACGGTATATTTAAAAATGAACCTGTCCGCGTCGGCCCCAAAACTTCTCGACAGATTCTTCGGCGTGTATGATGCCCACAGCAACACCGAGCCAATATCCAGAATGAATTCATTCTCTAATTAATCTTTACTGACTATCGATGTCCCTGTAGCCATTCTTAACGAGAAGAGAGCCCGCGATAGGAGCGGGAGGAGATTAATGAAAATCCAGCGTTTATATCACACGTCGTATGGTTAGAAGCTGCCGTCGGGTTATGGAGAAAAAAAAAATGCCCGTCAGGGTCGTGAGCTTCCAGAATAAGAATTCGGGCGGCTTCTGTAATAACATTTGCGGACGCTCGCTGCTCATTAACAGTTAAACAAGAATAAATAAGCTATTGTTCTTTATTGAAGTGAGAGTTACGGCGTCGGCTTCAAAGTAGCAATTAATCTTCTGCCTAACCGGGGGTCTCCAGAGAGGCGGCCGTTGCGTTTTCTTGCTGCCATGAGAAGTTACTGTGCTTGTAAGGTGAGGGCCTGCGAGGTTTTGGCTGACGGACAAAGTTTCTGCTTGACTTTAGGTCAGCAGCTCATGGAGAAAACATTAGTTTGGAGCCTAGTTAGAGTAGCCTAAATGGCCCTCTTCCGTCCTCGTGCGTCACATGCTGGCAATGGGGCCCTAGGGCCACATGGTCACCAAAGCCGAAATATGAAATATGGAAGCTTCAGATCTGGGTGCGTGGTGGGACATGAAAGCCATTGAGGGGGCCTGCCGACAGCATCAGCGGACACTTTGGCATGCATTGGGTCAGATGTGGAATACTCTTAAATTTCCCATTGTGAATGTAAGCGTGGAGTGGTCCACTCATCTGACTCATGCCCCTTACTTGGCTCAGTCCCACCTATAGTCACCAAGTGTCCCTCGGAAGAAGTGGACAGGAGAAGTAGAAGCGGAGCTAGAGCTACAGAGAAGCGGAGGACGCTGCGGCGGCCGGCGGTGGTTTGGAGAAGGGTAGGGAAAGAGACGTGAGAATGAGTAAGAAAAAAGACAACCAATTCCATATTCTGAGTTTTCTTCCCCGTTTTCATTTGTTTCGTAAAAGCCCCCTCCTCGTTTTTGGTCATTCGTATAAATTAACAACAAAATCGTCAAAATTCTATAATGGATTAGTAGTTTGGGGGGGGGGGAGGGATATTTCAGCATGGTTACCACTCTCCTCATTCGATTCAGTATTCTGGGCAAGCAAAAATATACCAACAAATGTGGTTGCCGGGGGTGATAAGCCAGACCTGGCGTGCTCGTTATCCCGGCTTCCGTTGCGTTATTAACAACAGATTAGCTTTCATTAGTAACGCGGAATCGTCGGCGTAGAGAAATATATTCTGTCCGGCTCGGCCTGCGAGAGTTTGCCCTCCCTGACTAATCCGGGGAAGGCGCCAGCGATGGATCGAGTGCCAGAGACGATTATAGACTGTGATGTGAGTCTCGTAACGATTTTACGGCGCCCATAACTCAGATTTATGAAGCGCGGAAATCTCAAAACTTTCATTTAACTTGCAGCCTTTGTTCCTGAAATATGCTAATTTTATAAGTTAGCAGATAATGTTCCTCACGGCGAGGAACATACATTAATATTTTGACACGCCGGCAAATTTATGGCCGCCGTAAAGCCCTCAACCGCGGACGGCAGACATGTGGGTCCTTGAAACGCTATATGAAGTATTTTTTTGGAGTGGAATGTCCTCTCATAGCCGAGATCGGGGGGAGGGGGCATTAGCCCAGATGGCTAGTCCAGGCCTGCCAATAAGCTTGTCCTAAAGCCGCACTCTACAAATTCATTTTATACTGTTTTTTTTTTTTTTTTTTTTTTAGCTTTTTTTATAATAAATAAAAAACATTTTTGCTTAATATGTTTGGGTTAAAATACACAAAAACATCAGTTTTCACTACAAAAAAGCCCAAAATGCTCCATTTCCCCATACAAATTCATCCCTTAAATTGGTCGCTGACCAAGTATTTATTTAATAAAGTGAAAAAAGAACTGCGTGGCGGAACGTATAGAATTTTTTATCATGTTGACTTTGTCATCTTCCAACATTCCGGGTCTCCGCGCGAGTTTCCACCGCGCATCCCGAATTGGGCGCGGTGCATTCTGGGAAGGCGTGCGGCGGGGGGATAATGACCGGTATAATCCGCTCGCAGTGCCAGCAGCTGCATGAAATAACGCGGTGCAGACACGGGGCGAGATCCCCCGCAAGGCACGCTAACTACATGCTTAGAGACACGGGAAAAGCTCTAGGAACTTAGAATGCTTACGTAAAAAAGATGAAGGGCCTGATCTATAGGCTGTAACAATATAATAAATCTGTGTCATTTCTTCTCCCGTTTTCTAATGTGGGGCCCCAGGGCCAATCAGTAAAAAAAAAAAACATGGGAAAAACAGCCACAGAAACACAGTGAGAATAACTGGAGTTATAGCGCCATCTGCTGGTCAGTGGGGGGGCAACAACCATCAAATGTTTCTTTTAAAGTCTATAGCACTAAAAAAACAACAAAATAACCCTCAAAGACTACCGCTGGGGGTTATATTACTGTATACAGCGCTGGGGGGTTATATTACTGTATACAGCGTTGGGGTTATTACTGTATACAGCGCTGGGGGTTATATTACTGTATACAGCGCTGGGGGTTATACTGTATACAGTGCCGGGGTTATGCTGTAGGATAAAATATTATTCTCTATTCCCCTCCAGTCCTGCTGAGTGAATTTATGTTCATTTCTCCTGCCTGACTGTATTTACAGAGGAAATTCATGTTTTAATTACCAAAAGAAATGAATTTGCTCTCCAGTCCCGGTGCTGCGGGGCTCATTGGTGCATTTAACGGATGACGAGAAACACATTTATTTTACTTTGTTTTTTTTATTTATTTAATGCTTTGTTGAGAAAATAATCGCTTTGTTATTACAGGGAAAAAAAACATTATTACAACTGAGGAGAAGGGCATTTCCTAAAAGGACTGCAGTAAATGATATATATATATATACAGTATATACGGAGATATTTATATATATACCGGGATATACAGACAATGCCCCCCGTAGTATGCGGAACACCAAATCCTAACTTTTGGTCTTATAAAGAAACGTTCGCATCCCAAGTCTGGTCCTGATCATAATTGTTATTCTCACAACATACAAAGCACTTAGATTTATTTTATATTTTTTTTAAGTACCAATACAAAAAAATCCTTAGCATTTGGAAGAGTTCGGAATTCTAGTTACTTTAACGCTGCTTTCCAAAAAACGTGACAAAATATCTTACTATGAGAAATAAAGATATCTAGATAGATAGATGATAGATAGATAGATAGATAGATAGATAGATAGATAGATAGATGGATAGATAGAGGGATAGATAGATAGATAGATAGA
>VKOC01000007.1:12002575-12040335 GCA_009364415.1 Spea multiplicata
GCGCCAGAACACAAGGCCGGCTCTGATTCACACATATATATATATATAATTGTAGAATTCCTAATCTTTCTCTAAATTACATTTCGGCTGGAAGAAGGGTAACTCTTAGTACATCTGTAAAGAAATGCGTATCTCTTTTGCATTAATTCTGCTTCCCCCTTCCCTTGTGAGAGCAAAAGGTTGACGACTTTGGAAACCGCTATTGTTTTATTTTAGCGCCAGTGAAACAATCTTCCTCCCCTCTCAATATTTTAATACAGTTCATCTTGGCAGCCACAACCGCCAGTAAACATCGCCTGCACGACACTGTGATTTGTGTTTATAATATTTAAGGGGGAAAAAAACAAATTTAGAACAACAAGTCCTTAACTTTGAGAAATGCGCTCAGAGTTCCATCGGAACAAATTATCCGAATAGAATAGATACAGTAAAGGAGGGTAATGTCACGTTTGCACTTTAGTACATTAGCTGCTTATCGTTGAACTCGTCGTGACATTAATGGAATATACACGGTAAGGAGACGGTGCCAAATATCTGATTGCTTCTTGAAAGCCAAGGTTCATTCACACACTTCCCGAGGAGCCGCGCTGAATTATATCTTTATAAACAAGTTACCGTCTTAGATGTTTCTGGAGGTTCTCTTTTTTCTGTGTACATCGGCTTGCAAATATTTATTGTTCTAGCAAATGAGTGAAGTGTTTCAGCAAGCAATTAAGTCCAAGATATCTCCATTACTATGAGACCTTGTCTGGCTCCGGCGAACTTAATGCAACATTTATCAAGCTGCTAAGAAAATTAATATATATTTTGGCAAATAAACGCTTGGATAGTGTGCAGTTCATTCATCAAATGTCTTCTGTGGCCTTTTCAATGTACTATGTGCTGAGCACAAGTATTTTATTTAGGGATGCAATATTTTCGATTTATTAGACTATTCTAAAGCAGAACAAAAAGTAGGAATTTCACTGAAAACAAAAAAAAAAAAAGAGAAATAGTTGAGACATTTGAGTCTTTACACTAAGAGTGTCAGGGCTAATCTGCAACTTATTTGAAAGTGCATAGGACTTTACATTTTGCATGTTACAGGCGAGGATATGTACGGTTACTGTGAACTTGTATGTACTCGCCTGAAACTCACAGCACCCCCCACTACAAAAATAATCACATTTAAAAATAAATAAATAAAACACATCTTATCAACCTAAATGAACACCCCTCTATTCTCCCACTTTGTGGTGGGGGGATATTTAAAGAAGGGAGGCGTTATATTGGCATATATACTTTCCTCCATCCCCTGCCCCTCATGTGAGATTTTTATTATAATTGAACGCCCCATCTCTATTTTCAAGGGAAATGGGTATATAGCACATTGGCCCCCTTGTTATTAAATTACCCCCCACCATAAACCCTTTATGCCCCTGCTTTGACGAGTAGCCAGATTCCAAACACTCCAAGTTTAGTTAATAGACCTGCCTGTATCTCACATATTCAAGTGGGAGACCGTTTACTGATCAGACCATCATATTTAACTCATTCCAACCAAAATAATTCAAATTCAATAATTTGAAATAATTAAAATTCCACACCAGAAACACTTTTTTTATAACCTCTGTAGTCTGTGGGAACGGCGCTCGGTCTCGTTCTCCTTCAGTATTCTTTTATGTCGAATGATCCAGTTGCTGTGATGGAGTGATCCGTTTAATAGTTTAATGGGAGAATTTTAACATCTGGCTGCAGGGTTTATGTTGCTGGGTATTTTACAAGCCATACCTCTGCTTTCCTGGGTGGAAAATATGATGGAATTATCCGGCATTTTATTTTGCAATTTATTGTACGATTGTGTTGAGCAGGATAGATCTCATTGCTGTCATAAAGTGTGGCTAAATATTAGCCACAGGAAAAAAATAATGTTTTTTTCAATTAAAAAATGAGCCGACGCCGTACATGTGCAAGCCGACAGGTTACCGATACCAGGGCTTTTGACATTTATTCATGTACAGGGTATGATGTATTATGCCGAAAACATATTCCACTCCGGGAAATAAAATCTCTTGATATTATTGCTGCTCACGATATTCATGCTTCGGAAGCAAACGCCCCCTAGAACCAATTAACATTCATGCTAACCGGCAGCCATTAGTGATTTTTTCTCGTGTTATAGGTTTAAGGCAAACAAACCCATGTGACCAAAAATGTTTCCATCAATTCCCATTATTTTTAGGGAGGCTGACCTATATTAAACGCAAAACTGATTTTCCAAAAAAAAGTAAAAGGTTACAGAACCCCCGCAGCCTCCATGTTCTGCCATCCAACAGGTCAATTACATGGTCCTCCCTAACTCAACGGCATTTGACATTATTCAATAAACCAAACTCAAACAGCAACGCAGAAAAACTTGAGGAGTTGTAAAGCTGAGTTAAGTTGTAATAAAGCATCATGAAGACTCTGCGATGGCCAACATGGCAGCTGGGTGGAACAGTGAGTTTACCAGTGCTGGGTCAGACTTCCCTTTTCCAAGAAGAAACACAGACTTTGATGACAGATTCATGTTGCGTATGCCGTATCCCCTCTAACACAGGGGCGTCCGACCTGTGGCCCTCCAGCTGCTGCAGGACTACATCTCCCATGCTCCTCAGCCAGCCCCTTAGCTGAAAGAGCATTATGGAGATGTAGTCCTGCAGCAGCTGGAGGGCCGCAGGTTGGACACCCCTGATCTAACACTTTTCTTGTAAAGCTCGTCCAATTTCTAAATACCATTTTCTAAATTTAAAATTAAGTCAACAGCCAACCCAATCCCGTCCCCTTTCCTGCAACCCCCACGTCTTCTCTTCCTTCTTCTTGTTCTTCTGTCTTCATTTCTGTCTTCTTTCTTCATCCGTGACAGCGTGTGAGTGAGCATAAGAGAGTGAATGAGGGGAGATTGGCAATACATTTTGTTTCTGAATGTAAAAAGCCCTCAGAAAGGGCAGGAAGCAAACTTTATACCAAAAGTGAACCGAAAAATGTGTCAGAATAGCTTATGGGCCGTTTGCACAAGTCTAATGGCATATTAATCCCTAAGAGTAACTTTATTAGACACAGCGAGATTTTAATATGGCGATTATATATCACTTGTCAAAACGGAAAAACAGATCCAAAATATAATTAAGTGATTAACTAACATTCCATGACAGGCACATTTGATGCTTTATTTTTTCCTCCCAAACGTTTCTGAGGTCTCATCATTGACAGCAACCAGGATGTAACTTAGCAACAGACTCGGAAAAATCCACATCTCAGAAAACACAATTAGCATGCAGAGAGACGGACTGACCAAAAATCATCATCCCAGACCCAGGCAAAGCTGCCATTCAAACCATGTATTACAGCTATTTTTTCCTTACGTAAAATATTTTTAACCCCCCACTTCTAAAATTCTAAAATCTTTCCTCGTAAACCTCAACTGGCAGACTAAAAATCTTCATTTTAATATAATAATTCTCCATGGTTCAGAAACATATTTTTTTTTTTTGTGTGTCGACTCCTTTGTGGAGCTAGAAAAAAGTTTTAGACCATATTAAAAAAAACAACAACCCAGAAAAAAGGTTTTCGTGGCTTTTTGCTTCATATACAAAATTCACAAAATGCCTCTTTTATTTTTTTTTGTTGTTTTTTGTTACATAATTTGGGGGTTTTTGAAAAAGAAAAAAACGTCTTAGACGAATGACACGCCATTTTCCCACTCCTTTTTCTACAGCTGCCTAAACCAATCAGCTTTCACCAATGGGAAGGAGTAACCGTGTAAATCCTGCAACGTGTTCCAGTAGCTAAGATGGCCGCTGTTGCCAAAATGGCTGTAATAAGACGTTTGATGGCTTTCAGACATATATTTACACTTTTATCTCAGACGTCTTTAAGTAAATGTCATCACGCACATTATATTGTTAAGAATATCCTTCTTTAACCTGATTTGATCATTTGGAAAGTAACCTTTGGAGTATCTGAAGCCGACTGGCTAATAGGCAGCATCTGTTGCTAAATATTTACACGGCCTTTGATGCCAACCTTGGGATTTACTGAGAATATTTTTACTTCTTCCTTGCGAGCATGTAATTCGGGTTAACAACCCTCATTATAATCTGTGAAACAGAACCGGCACGTAGGGCCGGCAAATTATCTTTCCTTCAATGATCCCTGCGATCTCTCTTACATGACAAAAATCTGTATTTATGAAGATTTAGAAAAATAAATATGATGATATTTTTTGGGGATAATTAAATGCCATTCTTGCTTCAAATAAATACCCCTCTCCTGGCACCCAATGCATTGGACAGATTCCCCCCTCCCCCGCTGAAGGATTCGGTATTTAGGACCAGGATTTACTTTATTTTATAAAGTTTTATTTAATTTTTTCCCCCATTCTCTAATAGACTGCATGGCATAATACTTAGGAAACGCGCGTCTCTACATCAAATTTACAGCCAACAAATGGAATCGGAACATCTGCTGTGATGTATCAATAACAACGTCCTGTAAATAGGCAGCATCTTTATAATTTCATTCCTATTTAATGACTTTATTTCTGTTCAGACTGTTATCAAAAGTGATCCGCGTGTCTATAGAAATCAATCACCGCTTATTTTCTGAATGTTGGGTGTGAAAATGTGCGGCTTTCTCCTGCTCGTATTGTTTCTTTGGAACTGTTGATTGAATTGTAACAAAATGTTGGGTTTTTTGCATGCGAATAATACAAGCAATATATTTTAGCAGATATCACTCGGCCCTCTTCTCGGGAAGCTGAGCTTGATTTGTGAATGTTAACTGTTGAAGCGCGATACCCCCTTGGATTTCTATACCTGGTAACTCCACAATAAAAGCACCGATGCAACTATATTTGTGAGCATCGATGACGTATAGCGGCCTAGGTCGACTAGGCTTAGGACGGCAGGTCCAGGGAGGTCACTCTCCTCCAGGGCAGAGTCCAGGATGGCAGCTCGGAGAGAGGTCGTTGGGATAGTGTGCTGGGTCAGCCCAATGGCGGCATCCAAGGTCAATACTCCACAGATGGTTGTACTAAGTTAGGTGGTGAGGCTAGGTGCACCAGAATTGAGCTGCTCACAATCCCACCAGGTTCTGTGATGGACACCCAACTCCTAGAGTTAGATCTTAAACTTTAATGTTGGGATTTCACACCCAACATTCAGAAAATAAGCTCCCCACTACAGCTGGATTCAAGAAGAACAGCCATTTTTGAGAGTCTTTGTTTTCTTAAGGTCTTTCTAGGTTGACAGCTATTGTTCAGCTGCCGGTTCGACTGACTCCGAGAGCGTCCGCTTTGAGTCCCACTGGGAGAAAGGCGCTATATAAATACTTGGTGTTATGCCGTTATGTGACCTACGTAATCATCTGACTTACTCCTTCATATCATCCTCCTCAGTCTGTATGAATGAAGGAACTTGGATATAAACTTGAATTAACTCGGCAAACTCGCGAGTGTTTAAAAATCTATATTTTTAAAATCCACACATATATCTTTGGTTGACTATTGAATAAACCAAGCCGTAATTTTAAGCATGTCCAAGGACATTCAATTAATTTCATTCTTTTTGTCTTGTCGATATATATACTACATAGATTATAACAAAACAAACCACTCCACAGATGAACAATATGGTTCTTTTATGACTATTTCAGTAAAAGCCTCCAAAGACAGAAGCACACAAGGTCACAAAGTCAAGTACACAATTAATTCTATATTATATATATTCAACCTATAGCAGAACATTAATACATTATTTTCCCCTGTAAAACACGTATTTATTTTAGTATTCGATTTCCGTGTTGCTGTTTATCCAACTGGATAGAACCAACAAAAATTAGCATTTTTCTTTTCATTATTTTTTAAATATTTTTTTATATTTTTAAAATATTTTTTAATAATTAATTTCGTCTAATACTAATGATACTTTTTACTTAAAAAAAAATAAAATAGGAAATATATTTATTTTGGAAACCCAACTACAAAATGTAACATGTGGCGAAAGTGAAAATGTATCCTCCTGCAACTCAGAAATTCCATGGTCAAATTAATTACAACTTTGATTACCAAAAAAAAAAACACAAAAAAAAATCAATATGAATTGTCATTTCTGTATTCTTGAGATTAATTAAAGATGCTTAACATGTATTAATAATTCATGAGCGTTTGATTTGATACAACATCCTAAATCTTGTAATAGAATTAAAACAGAGTAAATAGCAAGTGAACGTTAGCAAAGCAGCAAACTCAGTGGGAGATTTAATTATAGAAACAAGAGCGCAGCCGGCGTGTATTTGCATGTTAATTCTTGCAGATAGATTACTTTAAACATTAAGACTTAAAGGCGAATTATCAGATGCAAGACACTGATTATAAATGTTATTGCGGCATTCCGTGAACGTTCTATACACTAAATGAACCCATACAATGGTGAAAATAACCAAAATATATTTATATACCATAGAAGTAGCCATCTTAACTTCCCGTTTTTTGCACAAATGGCAAATTTAGAGGATTTTGGCAAATCTGCCAATTCGTACGAAGCAACGAAAATGAGGCCAAACTCCCCCCAGCCCGAAGCAGACAAAAGCGAAGCAAAAAGCGAAGTGAAAAGCTCAGAATTTTCATCCGAAATTCACGGCCCCTTTTACTCACTCTCACACTCTCACTTACCTTCTCTCTCACTCCGTCTAAATGGTTTCCTTACCCACTCTGCTGACCACGTCCGCTTCTGTACCTTCTTGTTCTTCACCTTCTCTCTTTCATCTTCTTTCTTTTATCTTTTTATCTTCTATTTTCATCCACATCTCAGAGGACATAACCGAGCCCGAATGTCCACCAAAACGGTGATGTCAGCTTCCCTGATCCCCCAATCTGGGGAGGGGGCATCAACAAAAGTGCAGTCACTTTGCCTGACGTTCACCGGTGACTTCCTCTTCCCGTTAAGTTATCTCCCCCCCCTATTGTTACGTTGCTGATTGTTGTCGATTGGTTCAGACAGGCTGAAGGGTGAGAGAAACAGGAAGGATGAGAACTTCAGGGCAGGAAATGAATTGGAGAATGCTAATTGTTTAGATATATATTTCTCTGACACTAAACATTTCTATATAATATATGAATACTCTCCATGCGCAGACACGATAATGCCGAGCATATGTTTTATGTATAATGATTCCAAAGCATTAGGATTTTCAGTACCTTTCCTACCGCCGGGATTTCGCACAGGACGTTAATTTAACGGAACGCACCGCTCAGAATAAAGAGCCATTCTTTTATTTCCCAAGGTTTAAAAAAAATGTAGTCCATAAATCATAAATTACCCCGTTATCTTTTTTCTGTCAAGAAAGCCCCCAGAGGTCTGAATTCATTCCGCGGGTAGATTTTATTTTTAATATGTATTTTCGGTCAACTTTTTGATCAACTTTTTGCTTTTTTTTCTTTATTTCTCTCCTTTCTCGCATTCCCCCTTAATGGACGACCAAGCAGCAGAATATCCTTTGCTGATTTGACAAACCCTTTGCATACTCCTTACGTCAACTAATAAATAACGCAAAGCCACAAGTTATTTCCCACAAATAAATATTAGAGCCGAGTGAAGATCGCTTGAGTGGAGAAACCATCTTTCCCCCCCCCCACCTGTATAGGTTTTCTTCTGAAGAAGCTACGATGAGCTCGAAAGTGGGTAGAAACCGGCCGTTTTGGCGAAGACTCTAAATGCTTCAATAAATACCCATGAATATTGAAAAGGCGAACGCTGTCTATGCGTAATACTTAAATTCTGGTGTAATGCTTTAATCCTATTTTTGAATTTCCTATCGAAGCCTTCAGGCTAGTGGGACTCGGACGCAGTTCATTCGCATTTCTCAGCGGAGTTTCGTAGCCTCCTCAGACACCGTCGCTATTTATCTTTTTTGTCTGTTTCCGGCTATTATCAGTCATTCCCACTTTTGTTATCCCGGATAATGATCTTATTCGAAACATCTGTTATGTAAGGACCCTCAGATGAATGTGCAACCGCAGATAAGGATATTGGCCTCCGACCAAGCTCCTCCATTGATTCAAAGCCTTCTCGCGGCACGAGAGGGGACCCTTCACGCTGCTCAGACTCCATGTGGGATAAAAGCGCGTCGGTTTGATCTGGATACTATTTCTCGTTTGGAATCTTTCAGATCCCCAGCTTTACGCCAAGCAGCTGACGAATCAAAGTGGGTTATTCACATTGCCAAACCTGCAAGCGCTAATCTTAACAGATGGCATCTGGCGAGGAGATTCTAAGTCGTGCTTTGTAGTTTTATCATTTTCATTGTCAATATTTTGGCACCGAGTATGCGATAGACAAATGTTTCCTCTGATGCCGACTCTGATTATCTCGCAAGATTCTGCGCTGGGTTGGATTCTGCCGCTTGCAGTTTAAACGGCAAGAAATGAAATAATATCTAAGAAACCAATGTTTGTGAAGTTTAAGAACGCATCGAGATTTATTTGCTTAACTATGATTTGTAGCCGAATTGAAGAAGTTTAAACACTATGCTCCCACCAATGTGTTATCCTGGCCAACCCTTTAAATGACTCATTCAATAGGGGCTTAGCGAACCCTATAGAGGTAAATTAGGATATCGGGACACATTTATAATAATAAAAATGGACACAACGATACACAGCATTGAGCAAGAAGCTCATACGGCAGGCACACTTTTTTAGAGCATCCAATTAACGCAACGCTTATGGCAGCCAATGGAATCTTCCTATTAATTGGACCTTCCATTGGTTACAAAGTTGAGAAGACCATCATTTCTTTGGCAATCGCTTAAACAATGGCATTGGCCATTGGTATTGGTGACTTATACCCAATGGGTACCGACGTGTGATAGTAAGCACTGATTTAACCCTTTGACGTGGTTAAAGAAGGGATGCTCTTACAGGATGATATTCCTTTAGGTGCAGACGTGAAAAAATGATGTGTTTTTCTAAAACCATTCCGCGTTCAATAAGATATTTTGTCCTAATTACCCAATCTTTATACATCCAGTCAATGGAGGAATAGATGGCTCGTTGAATTTTTCACTATTGCAGTTGTGTTATTTGTTGGGCGTTGAAGCTTTCGCCTGTCACTGTAGAATTTCCCCATCCGATTATTCATCAGTTTCTCCGCGTAGCTCGGATGGACAGGAACCGAAGCACCGATGCGATAATTATCACTAGTACATTACACGGAGAAGTAATCCATCTCTCTTCTGTTCCAATGTGGCACTGACAGCAGCCCGCATCTATTATTGTTATTTGCCGGCATGACAAATGTTAAAATCAGAGTAACAATGATGAAGGCGGCCACAGACTGGGTAGAAAAAGCTCTCTCTTATCAACAACGCTGGGGTTTATTCACTAAGCTGTGATCCGCAAGCACGTTTTTTTCATTACATTAATAATTCATAATCATAGTATTTTTAACCTATACATTTTGATGGGCTCTTCTTGTAAGAGTAACTTAATCAGCGTTGGGTATCTAAGCTGCGATTCACACGTCATTAATGTGACATTTTACTGGCACAATGTACCTTAATTAGAAATACTTAATGCTACTTTTAATGACTATATATCAAACAAGAACCTGGAATAATGAAGTAATTAACATAATAATAATAACAATAATAACAATAATAATAATAATGTAACTTCCATTCTAGCGGGGAAAAAGATACAAAATTCACATTTTTAATTTTCTTGCATATTCCTTCCCATGGATGTCCCTGACATTTTACGGCCCGAGCTGTGAATATTGGCTGTTTATATAGAAGTGTAAGTGTCGCTGCTTGACATTTTAAGAGGACTGAACAGTTTCAGATTTCAAGTGCAGCAAAGACAATGCATCAGTATTGTTACGTTACACAAAAGATATGTATGATGGTTATTACACAGCATTCATCGTATGGTATGAATACATTAGCTGCACTGACGCGGGATCTCTCCTCCTAGGAATCTGCCCCTTCAGATCAAGGATTTGCCCCTCAGCTTTTGGAATCTTCTGTTCCTCACTAAAGATGGTGCCCAATGACCCAAAAGAACCTTTGCTCAAACTGGGCCAGCAAGTCCCACCATTCATAACTACTAAGCTGTATATGACAGACCACCATGTGATCGTTAGTCTATGTAGTTGCTCACTGCGCCTCATCATTATTATGTCATCATTCTATTACAACAAGTAATAATAAGCGTACGGCTCCAGAATCTAAGACGAGACCAACGACTGATTAAGGTTTGAGTTTTTACAGCAGGAGAAACGGGCGACTAGACGGGGGGCCGGATGGGGCCGATCTGCCGGCAGATTCTAGGTTTCTATGAAGTCATGATTGGCCACTGGAGCTTTGTAATTTCTATTAGAACTTATTCTTAATTTATGAAAGAGAAATTCTTTCCAGAAACAATTGGGTATGTAAAAAGGAAGGCATGATTGACAACCAACTGTATGCCAATGAAGTGAAATGGTGTTATGATGCAGAGATCCAATGGGCAAAGCCTCTCTATACGAGACCTAAAATGGTCTCAAACATTAATGGAGATTCTTCTCTGCAGAGCACATGGCAAATCAGTTAAGGCATTTGGTCACCTTCCACTCCCTCCCCCAGTGCAATGTCCTTTCCCTTTTCTATCACCTCGGTCTCTAAGGGTCACTGGAGAAGATAGGTTACCAGGGGAGTGTCCAGCAGAAGGAGGACTTATTGTGTTTATAAAGTCCTGCCAACTCTCTCTCTCTCTCTCTCTGAGTCTGCGTGGAGATGATCACAAGGGAGTGGTAATTGTATCACGTGTTTACAGGCTTATCCTGCTGTTTCTCTGTTATTTCCATTCAATCAATGAATAGTTTGGTAACAGCATATACTAACTTATAGTAATTTGTATATGTATTGTTAATTTGTTTAGCCTCTCTTAATAAATATTGTTAATTGCAGAAAACAAGGAGTGTGGACTCTGACTTTACACTCAGTTAGTGGTTATTGATAGCATCATACAGTAAATGTTATTCAATAATTACAGTAAGATTCACAAAATACTTAGACACTTTTTATTTATAACAGGGTAATAATGTGAATAATGAATTCTAATGCAGGATTTTGTTATTTCTTTTTTTATATATAAATCACCTTAATTTTAAGAAAAAAAATGAACACAACATATAGACGCCCAATAACGATCTCTTCTTCTGTGTATTTTGATACATAATGAGGTCGACATGTAAAGGAAACCTTGGATTTCGGGGAGTTTTTTGCTTCACTTTTGTTCATCGCGCCTCGATTCCAGTATCTCTTCATTGTTCATGCGCGGCGTGATAAATATTTGAAGAGGCACAGATGAAAACTAATTATTAACGAGAGTCGCTGGATGCGAGAGCGTTGGGATATAATTGTGCATGTTATTTAAACCAACGACACATACCATCATATTGCCATTGTTAATCATTGGCCTTTTTTTTTTTTCGGGTCGTTTCAACAACAGAAGCAAAAAAAAATATAGATTTTAAAAATCCGACATAAATTTCTCTTTTTCTCAAATCTGCTTAATTGTAATTATGTGAAGGAAGAAAGGAAAGTCTGTGATATTAGATGATGAAACAGGAAATTAATCTGCGAGTTCCATTGTTTCTGTCTAAAGAGCTTCCATTTCTCATCTCCCCATCAGCGGGTAATGAATGTGAAATGTGATGGGGTGTTTATAATATTAAAGGAATATTATCTGTCTTATAACGCGTTTGGTATTTCTTTGTCAACTGCCGTGATTTAGTGCCCCGCGAAGGGCAGATAAAGAAGTCTTTTCATTATAACAATTGTTTTACTATAGAGTCGTGGGATCATTTTTCATAATATCATTAAGCTTAGGTGTCATCGTGCATAATTTAGTGTCTTTTTTCCCTGTTAGAGAATTTCTTTCGGTTTTTACCGGATGAAAGGAACCGGCGGGATATAACTGACGGTAGGGGTGGGAATACCCGGGGTCCGGGGTCACGCTGCATCCGGGGGTAGAAGAACACGGGAAACGGGTCAGGTGGTGGCAGTTGAGGAGGAAATATCTAAACCTGCCTCCCTTGTGCGTTTCAATGTCATATCACCCAAAATTTTAAGGGGGTGGGGTTAGAGGTATGGCTGGGCGGGGCTATGTGTAGAACTGGGTGGGGCCGTTAAAAGATAATAATTTTATTACCCCGTTTAATCTACACATTATTGGGGCTTTTAGGGCAGTAGAACCCTGCGATCCCCTCATACCCAGCAAACATTCCGCCCTCCTAGAAAAGAGGGGCATCAGGGAGGAGAGAGGGCCAGGGGGCTTTGGACCTAGGAGGAACTGGCAAAACTAAAAAGGGACACCCCAGTTATTCCTTAAACATTTCTGGTGTCCAAATCAAGACACCATTGTTGGGGTTTGAGGCCAGAGACGAAAAGGGGTGGGACTGGAGGCGGGGCCAACCGCAGCTGTGGAGCCACTTACAGAAGTGGAAGAATATGGCGGTCTCACATATTATTGCTCTCACAAAAAAGCAGATTATACATACAACTTAAAACTGTGTTTTAATATCAATCTTATCAAATAAAAATATAATTATAGCTTCATAGCTATCATTATAGCACTATATTAGCCTTTACCACTTCTGCTGGGAGGCTGTTCCCGTGCGCTCAGAGTTACAGTGAAGCAGACCTGTAACAGATTAAATATATCTGGTCCAGGTGTGTGAGCTAATTTTGGATGGTACTCCCGTCTTCTGCCTGCGCCCTCCCTGGAGAATTGGGTATGATTGCTTTAAGTGGCTTTTGAACTGACTTGACTGGTGCCTGAACGGATCATACATATTGATAAGGTTTTTATATGCAGAGGCTGTTACCAGAAACTGTTTTTTTTAAATGGAAACTGAATTTTACTCACCACCTGTGAACTTCTTGATGCAAACGATCAAAGAATAGCTATTTGGAACTCGCACACTCCTTCCATTCTATATTGGAATTAAGGAAGCTCAGTTATGTGAATATTTACTGTTAATTCTGGTGTATAATTTATGCACGTGCTTAGTTCAGAATGTTTGGCTCTATTCACATGTCGAGCTATCAGTTGAGTTAAGAGTTAACTCGACTGACCATACTTTGTTATAGCCGCATGCCCTTGCATGCTTACACTCACAAAACAACCTGAAGATTTGTTAATGCATGCAATTGTCTGTGACTTTTAACTTAAAAGTTACAGGTGAGGGTATGCAAGTTCAATATGACCTCACATGTCCTTGCCTGTAAATCGCAAAATGATCCGCCTTGCTACATTAGAGAAAGCAAAGCAATAAAGCAATAAATAATTAACTAGCGAAGGTCCCCAGGATCTCCTATTGACAAGTGGGGGGCTGCAATTAAATATTTTGGACGTTTACTACACTCTTTTCAGTTAAATGTTACATGCAGCCCCACCGAGCCAACTCCACCGAGCCAACTCCAACGCTGACAGAGAGAGCACATCTCATGCAAGCCTAGGAGCTGGGGAGGGGAAAATCGCAAATGCACATGGGAGATTCAACAGGTCCCATAGGACCACAAGACAACTTAAAGGGACCACACAGCTCTTATATGCATTAAAGGGCACACGATGGCTGGGATGTCTCTTTTACCGACCAGGCGACGGTCTCAGTTTAATGGGCTGACTGCAGAAATGATTTGGTTATCTTAGATATTGTTTGTACCAGCCACTAATTGCAAGCTTAAAGGCTCAGAATAAAGCAGCTAAACATATCATTTAAAGCCAGCGAATGGTGGAGAAAGCATTATCTAAAATCATGCCAACATTCTCATACATTAGAGCGGAAATACTGGAGCGCACTCAGCAGAACCCTGTTTAATGAGCAGTCTCGCTGCCTTCAGGACACTCTGATGTATAAGTTATTGCCATAGAGGTGACAAACCCTCAGCCGCAGTCATTTATCAAGACCACTGAAGTATAAAAATACTAAAAAAAATGCAGATACGCCACACTAAAAAGATCTAGTTCGGTGACAAAAATTACATTGAATAACACGGCACCGTCTCCTTTTAAAGTGACTTTTACAGCACATTAAACATATTTAAAATGATAATTAATTTGGGGACCGGGAGCGATTGCCAGTGGTTTGCATGCAAAGAGGCAGCAAAGCCTCTTATAAAGTCTTTATGTTAAAAGTTACCATACTTTTAAAAAACAAATACTACAATATTTCTTGTCTTTTTATCTTAGAGGTAAAGCAAGGAAGTTTTCCTTTACTGAGAGGGTGGTAGATAAAAGGAGCAGCTTCCCAGCAGAGGTGGTAGAGGGTAATACAGTGAGGGGATTAAACATGCATGGGATAGACATACGGCCCCTGAATCTAAGACGAGTCCAATGACTGATTGAGGTTTCCGTCATAGTGCTTTATTAAGGATATAGAACCGGATTTTCACTGCCATTTGTGTCATATGGTTTCAGCCATGATGTCATAATGTTTCAGGAAATAAGATATGCTGATCTCACAATGATGCAACTGTTTCTCTCTAATAATCTGTTTCTGTATCCTAATCTCATGATCCTCCCGGGGTTTTAGAGCCATGATAAAGCAGAGAGACGAGCGCTTTGCGGATTAACCCTTTACTTTGTCATTTGCATTTATAGATGGTATTGATAAAAGTCCTCAAGTGGGACTGAAACGTCGATGTCTGCATTTTTTTTTGCATAGCATCACTTTTTGAAGTCCTCAGACTGCTCCTTTTTGCTGTTGTTTGTTTTAAGAGCCAGAATAGCGCCAAGGCACCGCGTTAACCCTTTGGGGCCCAGAGTGCATTTATTTATTTATTTGTTTATTTATTTATGGTCTAATGACTAATTGTGTGAATATAATATGTAATGACTGGTGGTTATTTAACTATTAATACATCACAAAATAAGCAAATTTACATTTTTTGATGCTCTGCGAAAGGGTTTTATTATCTGCCATACGCCCCAGGAGCGCGGCTCCTCCACCATTTCTGCCACATCAGCAGCTGCATTGGTCTCCTTCAGCCCTATAAGCCGCGTATCCTTGAGATACTCACTTCATGTGTTTGATACTCCTTTAGATACTCACCCCATGTGTTTGATACTCCTTTACATACTCCCTTTAGATATTCGATATGACTTCATCTTTGCGATGATGATGATGGTGTGAACATTGTTACGGGTTTATTTATTTAAAGACACCGATGCGTTCCATTTTTTGGACGTAGTTCTGGGAGTGTGAATGAGGCTGCGAAGCCGGCGATGCCGTAGGATGGTTCTGAATGTAAAGCTCGCATCGCCGGCGTCTTTTTCCTTTGGTCTGACGGCTGACTGTAAGATCTTTGACCGGCTGCCAGAGGCTTGACTCGTCTCTCCAGTCCTCGGGGTCAGGGAAGGCTGGGGCGTTCTCCGTGACCCGCGCTTGTTAATTAGAAGCCTCCGCCAGACCTGGCTCTTTGGCCGCGATCCTCCGGTCACGCAGACGGCAGAGATCTGCCCGGGGATCAGCCTTTTTAATGAGCTGTTAAGACTAAGCAGCAATTAACGCATTAGCTGCAGACTCACCCGCCAGACGCTCTCCACTTATTTATTATAGCGGTGTCTCCAGCTGGAAGCCGGGGGGCGCTCACCCTGTCATAGACTGACTGTACCGGAACGCGCAGCTTACGGAGCACCGGTGGGGAGAAAAACTATTTGTTTTACATTTTAGAAACATAGAATCTGTCGGCAGATCGTCCCCATTCCGCCCATCTGGTCTGCCTGTTTTTCCTGCTGTAAAGACTCAGATCCCTCACTGTATTAACCTCTACCACCTCCGTCAGGAGGCTGTTCCACTTATCTACCTCCCTCTCAGTAAAGTAAAACTTCCTTCCATTCCATCTCTGACCCTCTAGTGTTAGATTCCGGTCTCTTGTTGTAATTTTTCTCCTCCTTTGAAATAAATTCCCTCCTGACCTTTGTTAGATCCCTTTATGTATTTAAATGTCTCTCTCCCATCCCCCCCTCTCTTCTCTCAGTCTAAGTGGCTTTTGGTAGCCGGTGGCAATCATTGGGGGTTTCTGTGCATTCAGTGCAATGTTTAAATATAAGTCTAATCACCTTAACGACCAATGGAATTTTCCAGTGGCGTGCTCGCTTTCATCAGTTGCTATGGCAATAAGAGCAGTGTTAATATTACTGGTAAACACGGAGCAGCAGAAGTTGCCATGGTGATTGCTACACTCCCAATACTTTTGTATCGATCCTAAGTGCAATTCCTTTCATTTTGAGTCTTTTTAATAGTAAAGCGAGCAACATATGTTGTGTTAAACGAACTACGGCACTTGTATGGACCAAAAGAAACAATGTTTTTATCACAATGCAACTCCATATGCAAATATTCTGTTACCAGATTAGATCATTTGCATAAGGGGTCGCATACACGTATTATTCAAAGGTGTTGTCACCAATATATTTTCCTCTGTATAAATAATTGTAATTTTTACAATATGATGGATTCTTTTATACAGTGTTTTCACGTTACTGACAATTTGCAACTAAGTTACCTTAAAATCTGTGAATATATATATACTGTCATATCAAACTATAGAATCTCTCATTATTATTGACTCAGTTGTCACCGTAGAATGATTGCTTATGATGTCAGAGTAAAAGTGATGCTTAATTATATACCCACGTCAGTAGGAACAGGATATCTTTGTGCTTCTTGTATTTCTGTGGTTAATATTCACATAGTGTGTCAGGTTACTGAAACAAGTCTTTCCGATGAAAAGGTAATTACATTCCAAATTATATGCAGCACGACTACCTCCATAAATGCTCGTAGCGTCTCCAGCTATAAGTCTTTTTGATGTGAGAAGTTAAAATCTTCTTATGATGATGAGATTTGTAAAAAGTAAGAGGCAGGGATGGGGTTTATTATGGGTGTGAAACTGGCATTATCACCCCAGTGGAGGTGGAGGAGGCAAGGATGTCCCCGACAGGGCAATTCTTTTATTTCGATAACCATGATCCTCTGGGAACTGGATAGAGGTTGAGGAATAGACCTGAGGTCTGTGCCTTCCATAGGTAAATGTATTATTTTTGACCCTATATCTCCTGCATATATTTGGACAAAATAAGTAACCCAGAGTATTATTTAAAAAAAAACACTATTCTACCACGTACATGGTGAAGGAACCCAACTTGGTTAATGAAGGGTCCTGGGGACATTTCGTTTGTTTAAAAATATAAATGCATTAATTTTGTTGTGCATTTCAGGTGGGACTTTTGAGAGTTTCAGACGAGGACATGCAAGGTCTCATTGAATTTCTATGCAGTCACTTGAAACTCGTAATATTTAGTCGCAGGCCCTCTTGTGCCCTATCATCCTTGGGTAAGTGGTAATGGAGGAGACTAAGCCCGTGTGCGGTGGTAGATGGAGAGCAATCCGATACCGAGCCAGCAGCAGCTTGTCTTTTGTCCAAATTTCTTTCTTTCAGGACAATTTGATATTTTTTGTAAATTTCACAAAAAGAGCTTGTTTAACACTGTTTCCAATGTGGCACCAGCAACAAAGGAAAAAGAAAAAAAGGAAAACAGCAGGACTACCATTTATTAAGCATTAGCTTCAAATTTCTAAGATAGAATCATACAGCAGCTAATTGAAATTAATGTTGAAAGGCAAAGCTTTAACACACAAAGTCCAAAGGCTAACTCATTGAAATGGAGATTCAATTAAAAGGCTACGGCTGCCCTCATTACCAAGCAGCATCCGGTTACAACCAAGCTGGTTCATTTAATCAATGACAATCAATAGACTGGAACATATCATGAGAAAAAAGGTAAAAACAATAAAATTAAAAAAAATAATAATAATGTTTTTCTTGAAGGAGCACGATATTTATTTGTTCCTTGGGGGACTTGATATGATGTCATGTCCCAGTGCCCAGGAGAGGGGATGGTGACCCTGAAGGTTGTTCTGATCTATGGCAACGTCCAATCGAAATATACCACTAAATGCGACTATCCTATCCAGAAAGTAAAGCATATCTTACTCCTCTAAGAAATGATCTGAGATCCCTTTCGTGTTAATTTTATTTTAAACACCTTTGGAGATGTGATCCAAGTTAGTAATCTAAACAGATATAACCCCCATGCGTTTCGCCTGAGCGGCCAGCAGAATTCTGGCTCCACAAAAGGCAGGGAATAATCGGTTTGTATTCCTGTCATATCAAAGACGAAGCTTGAATTTGATGGCCGCAAAGGATGAATTTACGTACTAAACATGTGTAGATCATAAAACATTATTCCGTTATTGTCTGAGAACTTACTGCGGGTGATTAATAATACTATTATGGTTCTATTAATTCCACGAGCGTTCTATTATAGAATGAGGATATATTAGCGTGACATATTTCATCCTGTGTGCTCAGCTTCTAAACACACAAAGCCAATTCCTGCTCCAAGGTGAACAATTTGTTTTATCTTCATAGCCTTACTAAGATTTCATTGCTGTTAGGAGGTCCGGAAGTCCTTGTTTTGAAACTGGAGAAAGAATATGATTGGTCACGAAAGAAATTTCCACAAGAGTTTGTAGTTGTAACGGCCTTTTAATAAAACTGTTTAGAAATACTTATTAACGTAAGATAAACGTCAAACTTCCATGTTCCAGGTTCTTGCTTCAGCTGCACGGAGATTCAGATTAAATAGTAAAGACAAAGCGTAATTTAAAATGGTGGGTCGAGTGCTGTCAAGCTTGACGTTCCGAGTCTATCACTTGAGTTGATTGTTGAGTCCAGTTGATTCTAAAAGTCAATCTTCGGCTCTGTAGCGTGAGTCCATCGATGGATTTGCCGGTTGAGTTGGTCACTGAGTTGAGCGGCCCTCCTGAGTATAATAGAGTTCTAGGCTACCCACCTCTAGTTAAGTTAATTTTGTTGTCAAGATGTCATTGTTCGACTGATAACTTGACTCAACCCAGGTCTGTGAATAAGTTAGTTGTTATACTTTTCATGGCCAACTCATTGCAAGTTGGTGGTTGAGTTAACTTCAGGTTCTCTCAACCCCCAGTCAAAGCCGAACAACCCAACTGTAATCTTTATGTACCCCCCCATTCTTTTTAAATAAGCCAATGTATATTTTTTGTTTTCTATGATAAAAAAATAAGACACAAGTTATTGTATGAAAGAGCAGTATTTACACACAAAAAACACACAAGGGCTATCCCAACAGGCTATCTTTACAATTAATTAATCCCCAGGAACAAAAGCCGTTACAAGTAAAATTTGATGAGTAAAATTCAAAGAAAAAAGAAAGGAACCGTGGATTTTTATCATAAAGCTTCTGATACTCGGTATCATTCATAAAAAGGGATCTGATTTTGCAGACTTGCCAGGATCATGTTATTTTTTTTCATCTCAATGTAAAGACATCAGCTCAAGAAGCAATTCAATTTCATGGTGGCACCGGGTTCATAACCCTCTGATGATTACAGCGTCACATGAAGACTCCCGGAATCTGTGCTGTTCTAACCATGGCGGTATGACCTTCCAAAATTAAGATTTTTATTCAACATGGCAGCAAAGGGAATGAAATAGGCATCCAATTTGCTCCAAAAGTGATCCTCACATATTTCCCATCAGAAAGCCATGCATGTTATAAATAACTGTTATCGCCTTCAAGGATACATTGTAACCTGTGATAAACAACGAGGAGTTGGATTATCAGCTGGTGTCACTTAGAAAGGACCTCTTTGTCCTTCATACGATGGGCTATGTCGTTATTAGAATGCCCCTATGACCTAATCAAACCTAAGTAAGATTGAATAATTTAACGAGGACTTTTTACCCCAAAACATTATTTATTTCAATCAATAAAGCACAAAAAATACACACTTATTTTATTTGTTTTACACTGTTCGATATCTGGGGTATTTTTATTAGGGGTTTTCTCATCTTGTTTATTGACTTTTACGTGCGGTTCTGACGTTTGGTGACACTTTGTAGAGCGTCAGCGATGGAAACGATTCCATTTCATTGTGGCTCAAGAATACAGGCATAAAAAAAGGGGTTTTTTTTTGTTATATTCTTTTTTTTTTTTCATTTATATAACATTTCCTGTTATATTAAAGTTTAACCCATGATCCTTACGGATCTCGACTGTTACAAATGAGGCCAGAGGGTAAGCAGAAAATGCAGCCCCTTGGTGGAGACCCCCAAATAACACCAGGGCTCAAGGTCCAAAAGAAAGGGGTTGGTGGCCGGACAACCAGAGGAACCTCCAAAGGTAACCATAAACATTGATCTCCGGAACAACTAGAGTTTGTTAAACGCAGACAAGGGCACTAAAGCCCGAGAGAGCCAGGTAGATATAATACTGATAATTAGTCCCAATGAGTAATTGACGACAAAGCGTATAAAGAGAGGTGGAACTGCCGGCACAGCAAGCTCCCTGGGGGCCGATTCGGATAATAATAATAATAATATGTCTCCAAAGTCCCAGGTCCTGAGCTCAAGGTGGGTGAGATGTAACGTACTGAGAAGGACCCGAGGAAAGCAAGAACGATTTCATGGAGACCCAGGTTGGAAGAGACTCAGATCCCCTCTCTCTTGGGTGATGCAACCTCTGAAGATAATCGAACTCAAATAAATTCCCAAAAAGGGCAAAATGTATTATTAATTTATCTTAATAATCTTAATTCCTTTGTTAGAAATGTTCTTTGAGAAGGGTAGATAGAATGTTTGCTCTTCAATATGAGGGTTTAGATAGAATAGAACATTCCGGAACACAGATTTCACAACCAGCCATGAACTATGGGGATGACTTGTCTTTTTTTTTTATTTCCAGCGGCCTTTTCTGTCATTAACCGGAGCCAAACAGCCTGTTATTACAAATCATAATGTGGAATTTCTATGGCAACAGCCCTCAAAAGGCTTTGGAGGGTTTTTGCCGATTCTGCTGAGTCTAGGATGCAAAGCAGCAGTTTTTCGACTGGAAAATCATCAAGTTTTGAAGCCAATTTTTGTTTCTGGACCTTTTTAAAACGGTGATTGATCGTCGCCTCTGTGCCGTTCTGTATGGGTTTTGGAAACATAAATCTTTGTTTCCAAAGCCCAGCGAGGAAGTCCTCGTAGGGAAGAGAAAAAAAAATCACGCCTCCCGAATCCAGGCTTCTCGAGAGCGATGTGACACTGCCAAGAACATTCGTCGCCCACATGTCACGGCCCATTAGGGAGCTCTCGTTTCCCTTTTCTTATACTGTCAAATTAAATCGAACAGGCTTGTCAAATATGTGAACGGTTACTGACAATCTATGGACTACAATTCCCATCGTGCATTGCAACGAGGGTCAGTCTGGTTGATTAAGACAGAGCCATTCTATTGTTTCCTCACAGGCAGTATGATAAGGGGTCAGATAACAGATCGAGAACTTATCCAATCTATCTTTATCTTTGAATTTAAAGGGTTAATCATGTCTGGGGTGAATGAGCAGTTTCTTGTTGCCTGGGAATGACTCTTTTGTGTTGCATACCTTCCATGTGTCCCTGTTTGGGTTGGCTAGTCCCTCTCTGGTACCGATGTCCCTGTAGCCCTATTTCCCTCTGCTCAGAATATTTGCCATGATTGATCTTCCCCTCATTATTTAAATGGTAATTCACGTTACACCTGAGTAAAGAAACATGCGCTGTAGCGTTGCGCATCACCCTATTGTCAATAAATGCAGCTAAAAATAAGCGTTTAAGTTTTTAACTCCGTGCTCTCTGGTTTCCCCCATTTGTCAATCTGCAGGGTATTTGGAGCGGGATTTGTCTCATTTATTTATTGTAACTCCGACCCCGAGTTCCAGATTCTAAGCTATTTGTATCTATCGTTTAATGACATTGGAAATTTGCGTTCTTTTCAGTCTGGAAAACGTTCAGATTTATTTATGGTTTATTTTTCTTTTCGGATTCTCAAACCTTTTCCTGTTCCGAGCTGTTTGGAAAGGTCGGTTCACGGCCGACAATGTCTTTGACAAAAGATCGGATTCATCGTCGCCCTTCTATAAACAGCAATTTGTAAAGATTTTTGCTCTATGGTGACAGACTTTACATACAGAGAGCGGAGCGACGCAGAAATCCTTTCTTATGCTTTTTTTGACAGAGGATTCTGTAGGGTTTATGGATCATTCATTTGCTGATTGTTAATGTAACAAAGGAATATACATGGTTTATACCTCCCAGAGGTCCTGTATCCCAAGCACAGGGGGCAGGAGCTAATATTGGCCTCTCAGGTACCCCATTCTTTAACCTAAATTAACATGGAATTCAGTTTACGGTCTCTTTATATTTTACAATGGAGAGGATGTCCCACAAAGCACCGACATTTTGCCCTAAGGTGAACTTCTGCTAAATGGTGGAGCTTTCGGTGGAGCTTTCGGTGACGCGATTGGACGCTCGGGGGAGAGGACTTCACAGGTGCCGTCATTTTTGGCAAAACTTCGCACCAAGTTATGTCGGCTGAGATGTGGACGAACATAGAACATAAAAGATAAAGAAGATAAAAAGAAAAGACGAAGAACCAGAAGATGTGGAAGTGATTGGCAGAGAAGGTAGGGAAACATCTAGAGAACGTGAGAGAGAGTGAATGAGAATAAGAGAGTGAATGAGAGTGTGAGGGGCCACAAATTCTGAGCTTTTGGCTTCGTTTTGTGGGGTGTCTGGCCTCATTTTCATGGCTTCATACAAATCTCTGAATTAGTCCCATTTACTTACAAATCTGAACGCACAATTCGATCAGCTAATTCTAACAGCATTCTCTTTTGACCCGTCTGTCCTACACACCGAGTGTGCTGTCGACACGCATTTTGGGACCTGGCAATAACCGTATCTTTTTGGCAGCTTCCCGCTGACGCACCTTGAAGCAAACAATGGCACACGGGGGCCACGTCAGATGCTTTAGACTAAAACTATCGCTGGCCTCGGTTACTTTATAACGAGCTGCCCAGCGAGAGTCTGACTTCTGGCCCAGATCTCAATGTTCTGTTCCAGGCGTCATTGTGCGCTTCCACCTCTCTGCCCACCTCGCTTTGGTTCCGTTGACTGATACATATTTACAAATGACTTTGATCTGCTAACAATAGCTAAGGGCAGGTTGCCTTTTCACCGCCATTACTCTTTCTTTCTAAGGGGTTTTTGTTTTTTCCGCTGCCCAGATGACACCTTGCCTCAGAATTACGCAACCCCACGAAATGCTTGAAGCAGAAAATTAAACATCTTGCGTTGCCACCACCGAGTTGTCAGCTTGATTATATATCTCGGGCTGCTTTCTGCTCGCGTGTAATTGAAGCACTGACAGTATTTTGTTCTCTTTCTTGGTTTTCATCCGAATGACTGACGTAGAAGACATTAAAAAGGAATATTTTTGGACGCGAGCTCCGCATTGCTGAGAAGTTGTGATCAGGACAGAGTGCTTTGCTGTGTATAAAAAGGGTGTACATTTGGAGGACACATTTAGCACAGAAGTAGAATGTGAGAGACAAGTATCTTCTGGACTCGCTTCCTTCCAACATTATCCGCCAGCTGCGCTGTGTTAAAGAAGCCGATTTATACCGGGGGATTAACACTTTGATGGGATTCTTTCGTCTGAATGCTTGGTTCCAAAAAGATCCGGTGCTAAAGCTCAATCGGAACCTTGACAGTTACTGTTTGCTTAACAAAGCACGGCAAAATATTTACCTACCTTTTCTGAGATTCCCTTTCTATATCTGCATTTAATAGCGCATATAAACCCCTATAGACTGATGCCCTTAGTTAGAGTCAGCTCTGGGGGGGCTCAGTTTAATTGCTCAAACACCATACAGTAACCCACACTCACGCTAACACCATAGTTACATGGACATACACACTATCTCCCTACCTTTTCTCAGATGCCACTAACCCTAGGCTCGACCCTTAGACTCCACAGGTAGAATAACATATGTACCTCCATACGCACCATAACTCCCAGACATGCTAACACTACACACAAACACGTATGATGTTCCCACCTTCTAAAACTTTTACCATTGGCATTCAGCCTTTCGTACTGGAGGTGAGCAGAAGAGACGCGGAACGGATTGGTCGACTTCCACCTTTACCTCGCAAAAATAATAAGAAGTGAAACTAAGGAAGGAGCTAGAAATAACCAGGTTTTATAGAACCATAGAAACATTTGCCAACAGATCGGCCCCATTCGGCCCCCGTCTAGTCTGCCCGTTTCTCCTGCTGTAACGACTCAAACCTTACTCAGTCGTTGGTCTTGTCTTAGATTCAGGAGCCGTATGTCTATCCCGCGCATGTTTTCCTTTTTGGAATATATTTGTTAAACGTCGTGCTTTTTGCTGCCCGGTGATTTTGGAATCATTTCTGGCAGAACATCGTGTGAGGTGCGAATAGATTTATTTTATTTTTTTTTTCCTCTTTTGCAGACATTATTTTACTTTCAAAGTAATGCAGTCTTGGCATAGACAAAAAGGAAACCATTAATAAAATATCACAGCCAGGAGGATACAGAGCCGGCCGCGGCCACGCACGCCAGCAAAGTATTAGCCAACTGACACATTAACACTTTCAGCGCCACCTCGATACAATGTTCTTTACTGTTTCAAGTGATACAATGTTAGTAAGTAAGACTATTCCATGAACATTCGCTGCGTTTCCCCCCTGAAGATCCAGACAATTAAGATGAACTGCTATTTCAAATTTAACCCCTTAATTACCATCATTGTAAGAAAAGGGGTGTGCTACTTTATGGCTACCATAATTCAACATGGCCTTGTTAGGATTATCTAGCAGACTGAGAAAGACATATAGAAGATACATTTTATAAAGTTGTAATGGAGATATATATTCATTCTTAGTACATGGGCGGAAGACAGTATATATATATATTTATTGGAAAATTGTTTGTAAGACATAGATGTTCTAGATACAGAAACGACCTGGTAACGTGAGATTTATCTGTTTAACGCTCCGGGCCTCCTCGTTTTCTGGTCAATCCACTACCTCTCTATTTTAATGAAATATCACAGTGTTTTTGTACCTTTGGGCCTTAGTTCTGATTTATCTCCAGACGTTAAGCCTCGTGTATAGAGTCACCGTATGACCACTGTTGCCCGGGAAAAACTTTTTAGGTCCAAAAAAGTAATATAGCTATATAGATTTCTGTAAATCTAATTTTTTACGCACGCTTGGGCTTACAGTCTATTATTTCACAGCAGGAGCTGGAATAAGGTTGCTGGTCATATCTGCAATGTTGGTCATTGGTGGCCGGATATAGAATGCAAGGTCTGTAAGTACCCAGTAAGGCGTTAAGGGCCCCTGGGGCCCCTGTCTATTCACCTGTCGTTGATTTAAATGACTTTGTCTCAGAACAAGCCCTTGTGCCTTTGTTAAACTAATACACACCTATGTGTGACGTTATCTTGGGGTAAATACAGTAAATGCAAAGTGGCAATTTTTCCTTAAAAAATGGAATATTCTTGAAAATAAATTTAAAAGCAATTAGAGGCAGATGCCATTAGTACTGGCATGAAGGGGGTCACTTCTCTACCAAGGAGTTTTTGGGGTGTGCAGTAAGATAAGACCTGGGGGTCGCCCTGCACTGGAGTAGCTTCAGGGGTTAGGTTACCTTGACTGACCAGCTGCTCATTATTCATAGAGCCACATGGATTGCATTTGGATAAAGGTTGGAATAAAGCACGCGGTTGGACGTTGGATGAACCCCAACTCTTAACAAAAAGGTAAGATTTGATATTCCTGGATAATTCTGCTCAATAGGGTAGCGAGCCCTTTAAATGTCATTTTTAAAACCATGAAAAGAACATGCGAAGGAAACCCAGCGTTATTCGTCCGAGACGTCTTGTAATTGACCTGGACAGCTTGCGCTGGGTTCTGATAGATCCGACTCAGTGGGGTCGCGTCTGAAAGACAGGAAGAGCTAATTCGATGAGAAAGAAAGGACAAAAATAGACAGAACTCAATATCTCTCTGGGATATTTGCATCTCCGTTCTCCTTAGTGTGATTTTTTTGGGGTCCGTCGGGAGGGAAGCAGCATTTTCCCTCTCGGTACCTGTTGTGTTATTGATCGCAGTGATATAGATGCGGGTTGCCGATCTGCTGCCAAATTGAAAACTAAAGGATGCAAAATTAGAGCAAATTGGCTCTCATGTTTCAATTAAAATACATTCGAGCCGTCCTTTTATAACAGCATCGATATTTAACAGAGAGTTTCAGCGAAGGAATTTTTATTTTCCTTAAACTTTCCTCTCCAGCAACAAAAATATCTGTTATTATTTCCTTGAATAACTCTTATAAACGCATGAAGACGACACAACAAAATGATTCTGCTGCTTCTATGGCAACAAATTATTCCACCAATCAGTCTTCTACTTAGCTTCCATGACTATTATTCAGAAAAAAATCAAAAACTTCACATATTATAATAAATACTACTTAATTGACTAATAATTAGATACGAGAAGGCTCTGATCATCCAGAAGTGAAGACATTGGATTTTTAATACTATATCTAGTATACTTAATTATTAATATTATACTTAACTTATTATCAATATATTCCATGCAACAAAAAATATTATTTTTTATAAATTAATACTCAATAAAAAATGGCCGACCTTAACTTGAAATATCCTCCCAGTAGCATCTCTATATTTATTTCTAAATGTCTGTTTTTCATATATATTTAACCTAGTACGCTAGATTGGTTTCCCTTTCTTCCAATCAAAACATTGACTCCGCTGACTTCCTACAGGAAGAGGAAGTGACCGACCTCCGATAGAACGCGAGAAACTTCCTGTAAATTGTTTGATTAATCTTCTTTTAGCATTCCTGTATATTAAAAACGAAAAAAAAGCTCAATACCAACCTCCCTTAATAAAACAACCGTAAAAAAATAAATTAACATCAACCCAATTAAATGTTTAAATATTTTCAGATTAGAAATAATAAAATAAAACAGTCTGATCAAAGAAAAGGTCAGGATTCTAAAACTCGTTTCAAATATCTCATCATTTCCAGCCTTATTACCTTTTTAAATCACATCCGATTAAGCCTAATGGCTCGATCTGGAATATAAACAGAAGACTGAAGTATTTTAGCAGTTTTTTGGGTTTTTTTTAATGAAGAATACTGAATCACTTGAAATAACAAGTTACTTGGTACGGTGAATTGTGAAAACGTTAATGAACCTGCATTAAAAGCCGTAATTTGGAGTATAGGTTTTTTTTTGCAGGTTACGGAGGTCTCTGTAGCAGAACTAATGGATCATTAAAATAACTTGTCATTTAGGTCGGAAATGGTTTCACAATCTATTCACAATCTGCTGCGAGATTATGGTATTTTGTAACAACAGAGTGAAGAAAAGGAATTTTCTGGGTTTTTTTTTTTGCTGTTATATCTAAATCAAAGTTTTTATTAATTATTTTTTAATACGTGTTCTAAAGAAATATCAATAACAAAAATAACATTCAAAAAGTTGTAATTTTATAAGTTGTGACTGTGTCTAAAAATTTGACTATGCTGTCCCCAGACAAGACAATAGTTGATCTTTCCTTAACAACCATAATTCATTTAGGACAGGAGCTTTAAATTGAGACTTTAGCACTAAATTATTCAGAGAAGTACCAAAAAAGCATTGTTTTGTCAGCAGTTCCGAGAAATGCAGAACTCCGAGGAAAGAATGCTTTTAACTACATTATCCCGATCTCTTCATTGACGTTTGTGTCGATATCAAAGTAAGTGAAATGAAGCTCAGAATCCAAGGAAGCAAAGATTGCTCATAAAAATGGACAAGCAAAGAGTGCCGGCCAACGTTTCACAATGTCATGTTACGCATTTGGCTGTGCTTTCAGTGCATGGGTCCTCGTTCATGCCGTTTGTGTCCATGCCACAAACGCATTTTCTGTACACAGGTGAGGATAAGCCGACGTAGTCCTTATCCAGCACCTGCACTCAGCCCAGATGGCCAGAGGAACAGAAGAATAAAACAATCCCTTCACTCCATAATTTTCAAAAACTATAGAATCTATCAAAAATATTCAATAAAGTTTCTTCAGCATCACTGTGGCTTCTATTATCTGTATAATAAATACAAAAATCTCTTGAGTTTAGCCCCGATGAAGCTACAATGGCGAAGCATATGTTGGCCTTCGACATGGAGACAGCCAGCTACTAATGAATATTTATCTAATTTAGGATGTAATATAGAACATAAATCTGAAATATATCATTTTTAATTTAAGAAGCCCTCTTCAGTTTATCTACAAAGTGCAGAAGAAGAACGGCTTCTAGATACCACTGTGTTCCGTAAGACTGGCTACCATATCATTAACATAAAACACCATTTTTTTGTTTTGTTTATATGGTTTGGAGGTTCTTAGTCCTGTTTATTTTTTTTGTTGTTGTTGACAGATATTTGTGTTTCTAAGAATGTTTTTGTATCACCTTTAAAGTTCTATCTTCGCTCTCCTCTCTCTCCCAGCTGCTCGAGCCACGTAGCTGATCTTTATCACTTGAGCTGTTGCTGAGAACCTTTACAGAAGTTTGTCCCAATTTTTTCTTTGAAAAATATCCTATTCTGCTATTTGGAGAAAAAAACCTAATAATAATTCTACTTCGGAACTAAATTGGGGTAATTTTACTCAATTCAATTTCTGGCAAAAGGAAATCTGTTGAAAAAGCACTCATTCTTCCAGACAAACTCCGTGACTTTGAATTTGAAAGGTCAACAGTCCTGAAATAAATATTTCTGTTATCGAAATCTCGTTTTATTTTGACAGTGTGAGAGCTGGTGGTATTGATACAAAGTATCACGTTTTTGGGAGATTTTATTTTTTTCAGTGATTTTAAGATTTGGGTTTTAATATTAATAATTAATGAATTAATAATACTATAAGGGTTTGGAGAAGAATAGCTTTTTAAAAGAATTTTAATGGTTATTGGTTAATAGTTTAAAGTACTAGGACCACCTCGTCATCTCCACTTTGGCCCTGGTTTCTTCTCTTTCATTTTATCTTCAAGCTATACTTCTTGAACCCCCCCCTTTGAAGCAGCTTCCCTGCAGACATTAATATGCCCCCTTTTTTTTTGTTTATGGAGCAAAAGTTTTTTTTAGATGATAAAGACGCATTGCAGTCGGAGCGAACTGCAGTAATAATGACCAAGGCGGCAGAATACAAAGAGATGTGTGAACGGAAGCTTATTGGAACTTGGTCTGCTACAATTCATTATCTTAGGGGATATTAGAACGCAAATTAAGCCAACGTTCATTAATATCTCTCCCGGGACCAGGCCTTATAATGAAACAACCTTACATCCTGTGCGGGTTTAAGGAGATTTGGCTGAAAGAAATACAGTCGAAGACCAAGACACTCTTGGGTTAGTCGGGTCAATTAGTGGGCTGGAAAAACAATAACCTGGAGCATTTATTATAAAGCACTTATGTTCTGAGGTTGATAAAACATTTATTTGAAGATAAGAAGGTTTAAATAAATTTAAGTTTTGACCATATAACAGTCATTTAGCGGCATGCCATTGTATTCCCATCTATAGGTCTGGATCTGTCACATCAGCCCGAAATCCATGTGGCAACAATATAACATTTTCCAATAAAAAAACTGCGATCACGTATAAATTCCAAATCCAAGACAACGCTTGATACTTCTATTGCGTTAAGATAAAAGGAAAACTAAGATTCAGTCAAAAACATATTCCGACCAAGACCTAATAAAAGTAATTATTATGAATTCTGATATTAAGAGTTGTAGGCGATCTAATGGAACTGCCCCTCGACTTAAACTTAAAATTCCACCTTACCCTACTAGTAGAAAATGTACTTAACTCCTTCTTCCCCAACCACTGGGATTTTTAGATCAGTTCATATATCTATTCCAATGTCAGCCCGATATATAGAGATATTTATAATGTTTATTTATAAGTCCGTTTAGCTTGGCCTAATGTTTGCAGGATTTGAAATGTCAATGCTCCCGAGAGTTTATTTTGCCCAATTTTTATTTAGTGTAAGAGAACAGAAGGTTGGACGAGAGGCCGGTTTTATGTATAGTGGTGAGAAAGTGGGAGATTTCCCCAACCATCTGTGCCCGGCTTCTGCGATCCTGGATTTTAGTGGAAAAAAAGCAACCTGGTAAATGGATAATATTTGCTTTTGCTACGAGTTTCTCAACGCGTTACACGGGAACGAGCAGCTTCCTTCCACCGAGCGTGACCGATGTTCAGACGTCACGTGATATGCAGCTACTACCGAAAAATCCAGACAAGTCAGAATATATATATATATGTGTACAGATACAGACGCCGAAAAGGGTTATGATGTCGCAAGCAGTTATGCGATGTAAAGATCACAATAAAAAATGGTGCTTTGACATCATCCATCCCCTCTGCCTTAGTTGACTTCTGTCATTACCCACCCTCTCCTTGCTCACTCTACTCAATTTATATCATTATTCATCCTCTCCTCACTCACTATAGTTGATATTTGTCATTATCTATCTCATCCACACTCACTCTAGTCTATCTGCGTCGATATCCTTCCCACTCACTCTAATTGATTTCCATCATTATCCATCCCCTCCAACTTGACCTCCGCCATTACCCTTACCTTCCCAATCACAGTAGTTGATCTCCATCATTATCAATCCCTTCCCCATCAATCTAATTGATCTCTGCCATTATCCAACCTGCCTCCATGAGTGTACTTGATTTCTGTCATTATTTATCCCATCCCTGCTCCTTCTAGTTGACTTTGGTCATTTTCCACCCTCTCCCAATCACTAATCCGCACTCACTCTTATTGAGCCCCGCCATTATCCATCCCCTTCCTAACTCACTCTAGTTGACGTCTGCCATTATCCATCCCCTTCCCAACTCACTCTAGTTGACGTCTGCCATTATCCATCCGCTCCCCACTCACTCTAGTTGACGTCTGCCATTATCCATCCCCTTCCCAACTCACTCTAGTTGACGTCTGCCATTATCCATCCGCTCCCCACTCACTCTAGTTGTTCAGTTATCATCTCCACTCACTCTAGTTGTTAAGTTATCATCTGCCTCTATCTTTCCACCCCTTCCCTAGGCCGCAGTTGATCTGTCATTGTCCTTTCCCCTCTTATACACATAGTTAGTCTATATCATTATCTATCTACACCTTTCATCCAACCTACTTTATCTCTGCCATAAGTACCACGCAGTCTCCCCGGCTCATTCTTCATTCCCTCCTGCAGAATATCTCTGTAATCCTAGGACAATCAACCCACATTCTTACCTCTGTAAACCCATCGTTCATATTTACCCTCGCTTTGCCCAGTGTTTCTCATCAAGCTTCTTCACCCAGAATATACAAACAGACGAGTTACGCTAGAAATTGGAACACGTATTTTCTTTATCTCTAGTTTAATTTAATGGAAATGGGGGGGGGGTAAAACAGATTTTTACATCGTACAGAGAAATGTGGTTTAAAATCCACTATAGTCGAGAATTTTTAGATTATAAGATTCCAGGCATCATTTATAACACGGGCTGCACGGATTTGATCATTCCATTGGTTGCTATGGTGATAATACCATTTTTCAAACTTTGCACTGGAATTACATTAGATTTATATAAAGCTCCCATTGCTGCAGGGCTATTAGATTGGGGTATCGGTTGCCGCGCATGTGATATTATCTAATATCATTGGGAATATACTAAAACACCCTTGCATTTCTGATCATGCTTTATCTCTGGATATAATCTTTATATGAAGAAATCTAGTTCGAAAGTCCTACGGCTATCCAGAAAGTATCTACCCCATCTGTAGGGTCTCTGAACCCACCGCAGTCTCTTCTTTAAGCTGGAGGATATTACATTGCCCCGGGCCCACCACTGTTATGGAGATCAGCGCTTTGTCATTAGTAAAAACTGAATTTAAATGTTAGAGCATGGGCAAAGGAAAAGGCAATTAAGTCAAGTCATGTGGAAATTAATGATACCTTAAATAGAGTCTCTAATCTCGCCAATACTGAGAGAATGCAGATGAATCACATTTAAGGACGTATTTCCAGGAGGAAAACACAGGCAAAGCTACAGCGAAGGACTAACATTACAGGTATATTCAAGAAGTGTAGCGTTGTCTGTCAAGTTATGGTTTAACTAAACTTTACTCCACTCGCATGCCCTCACACGTTAACTCGCAGATTTCCAAGCACTTACACGTTTTCATTTTGTGAGTTACAGGCGAGGACATGCAAGCGAGCATCGTGTCTCACCACCCCCTGTCCCAGTGACACCAGAAAATTAAAAATAAAATTTAAAAAACTCAACGGGCCCCCTAAGACCCCTTTATAAAGCCATCAATTGCACTCTCTGCCCTTACCTTGTGCTAAAGGAGATGGGGTGTTTAAATTATTTTAAAAGCCCCATGGGTGGCACAGACCAGCCATGCCTCTCCTTCACCCCCATCCTGTTCCCAGTAATAATGGGGAGGGTTTAAAATTTAAATGTTGTCTTTGAGGCTAGAGGGGGCTAAATTAACTTAAAAAAATAAGTTAAATTACATTAAATTATTATTATTTCGTTGTCCTGCCCCCACCACCTGTTAATTAGCCCATAGTAGCGCAATTTGTTGCTGGCAACACAACCTTGTTAAACTGCTTGCACGTAAATCTTTATAATTTAGTGTCAGAATACATAAGATTACAAACAGCCAGTTTGTAATAAATTCTACTTTAGGTGCCTGTCGATTAGTTCATTTTATACCAATATCCGCATATTCAGATTCGTTAATACATTTGTCCTGCTTTTGGGCTTCCGAATTCTTCATTTATTGAAATGTTGGACGTCGGTTCAAATGTTTTCTTTATTCGTAGCACAATGACTTCTATGACGTAATAACTTTAACAAATTACAATATCTCAGAAACCTACACGTTGTTTTTATGCTCAGCCAGTGGCTGCGGATGATATTGAGAGCTATTATTAAAAGGGAAAAAAAAAAATTATTAAAAAAAAAAAGACTTAAAGGGTAAAAAAGAAATAAGATTCTGCGTCGAGCTGCGACATTGTCCACAAATTCCCAGAATTCAGCAATGAGCAGACGAGTCCCACCGTCACAAGGGTGAATATTTCTCTAATGAACACTTCTTGTTTGTATCCGGCTTATGGGAGCTGGGAGTTGATCTCGGCTGAGCAATCCCTGCTCTGTTTGCAGAACCTCGCAGGCAGCAGGACTTCGGACTCCGTCTCATCGTTTGTGTGACCAGAACCTCAACCCATGACGGAAACCAGAACCAGCAGTACATCTGCTGTGATACCGGGGGTTAATTGACTGCCACGGGGCAGAATTCCGTCTGGAGCATTGGATACATTTTACATCGCTTTGAAACACATTGTATCGGGATGCCGATCGACTCATTGTCCAGACTTAGCTGTCTCTTTACGGCAGATGGATGTTTATAAAATAAAGAGCTTAAGGTATAGCTGGGAACTGAAGGAGCTGACCCTGAGACGTACAAAATATTAACTCTTTAATAGCCCATTGCAAAATATTCTGTTGTAGTTACTCGCCAACGGTATCAACCAAATGGTTCTACGCTATTCTGAATTCTCACCTGTATTCAAGCAGGGATTTCAGCGATTTGGAAAGAACCAATCGGGATGCTGGGATGGTCATCTCGACTTGTTGATGAGGTTCCATCCCCGGGCCTCCCTCCTATAAAATCACGGCCCTTTTCTGTCTTTTTATTAAGAAAAGATGATGATTTTAGTTGAATATCACAGCTATGAGATGTGCGAGGGAAGCGCTGGGCCGAACAGTAAAATAACCTGGTTAGATAACAGAAAGGGACGGGGTTGGAGAATGAATCGCATTACATCATGTCGCCAAAAATTGCAATTATTCAGCGGCCGCGAAACAATTTCACAGAATGCTAAGCAAGGAACAGATAAGAGCAGAAAAGATCACCTTGTTTTTAGCAGGAAGGGCAGTCAGAGACTCCTGGTGACTTTGAGAAAACTGAAAAATGGGAAACCTCAATGAAAAGAACTTTATTATGAGGGCAATAAGCGCAGGGCACGGCACTTTAAGACCAGAGGCCGCCTGATGGCATAGGTGCGGTGGATGGCTGGATGTGCGCAGCGGGACACCACTTTTTAAGCAGACGATTTTACGTTAAATGCATAGAATGGATTCGTGACCCCTATTACTCTATATGACCTTCACTAAAACCCACATTGGTTAACGAATGCTCGTTAATTATTGAGCCAACTCCCAACAGGGGGCATCTCCGCCATCATAATCAGGCCGTCTGAACGACCAACAACCTCTACAGATCATTCGGGGCCAAACAACTCGTCCCCATCCAAACCATCCTCGTGCTTCACCTCCCCCTCAACCACCGACTAGATTGTAAGCTCCTGGGAGCAGGACCCTCTTCTCCTTTCGTCCCAGTCTGTTATCGTGCGTGATTTCAAATTATCCCACTAATTGTAACAGCGCTACGGAGTCTGCTGGCGCTATATAAATAAATGTAATGTAATGAAAAATCACCATTTATTATCAGAATGAAAACCCAGAACCCCAAATAGTTTCCGCATTCATTCTATCTGAAGACCTCATAACGTTACCCATAGAAATCTGATCATCTGCATCGGATCCGCGTTATACACCTAATATTTGTAAATGCGCAGATAAGACAGATGGAGCTGAGTGGGAAGCGATGCTTATGACCTATATTTTTTATGACTATGAGCATAATTAAATATTGAAAGTCTGGTTCGCCTAAAGCATTAAAGATTTGCATAATGCTACAGAATAATCTTAAAGTCTCCCGTTTCCCACTTTATACCGGATATACGATGCCTTTCCTCCTCCTGCAACCCGTTCATACGGCTCTGAAAGAGTTAAACCGGCAAAGACAGTGATCGCTGAAACAGGAGATACAAAATGTTCTCGATACAATAAATGTGAAATTTCCCAGCCTAATACAGCAAGATGGTGACACGAGCAGCGCGATATAAAAGCTTTATGTAACGGCTGATTTCTAATGGAATCTCTTCATAGGCGTACAGAGGCCTTTATCACTCCCATCACTCCTGTGTCCAATGGCCCTTTATCACTCCCATCACTTCCTGTGTCCCAATGGCCCTTTTCACTCCATGCACTCCGGGTTCCAATGGCCCTTTATCAATCACTCCCCACACTCACCCTGGTTCAATGGCCCTTATCATCCCATCACTCCTGTGTTCCAACGGCCCTTTATCACTCCCATCACTCCTGTGTTCCAATGGCACGTTGTGTTCGCTGATCCAAGTTGAAGTTTAAAAGGCTAATTGATGGTTAGAAGACCTTTTGTAATGATGTTACAGCCAGAAATGTCCTTGTTTTACATGGAAACAGCTCAGTGACCCCAAACCTGTTAAAGGATATTGTGTATGGGTGATCATCGATGGTTTTGGACGCTATTCACAGAGATATGTTCTTTTGGGACATTAAGGTTTAAGATTTTCGGAACTAACAAGAACCCAAAGGCACCCATTATCTGGTTGAAGTTCAAGGACCGCCGTATGTATAGAGCACCTATCTGTTCTAAAGCCTTTCCGCATATGCAACGTGAGCTCATAATATAATTGCCCTTATTTAAATTACCCCTACTTTCCAATTGAAAGGGGGGCTCCAAGGTGTTAGATAAGCAGCCAAAGGGGAAGAGGGGACGGAGGGGCGATTGCATACTTTGGGCTCATTGAATACGCGCTACAAAGAAACAAAATAGCAAATATTGTAAAAAGTACCATCATTTCCCATCCATCATCTCAGAGCTTTGGTTTCCCGTTGAGGTTCGATGTTCTCCTGAATCCGGAGTACATTGGGTTGACCCCAGAATCTCGCGAACGAGCAGAACATTTGTTGCCGATTAATTAGAAAGTTGTGCTTGCCCCGCTAACTGAAATGATGAAGCAAGACGTTCCCACTCTGCCGACGTTTCTGACGGCGGCAGCTGATCTGCAGGTGCGCCCGGATATCTCGGCCGCGGGATCTGGACTTTTTTTTTCCTAATTAGGCGAACATCTGGAAAGTGCATGAGAATGCAAAAGTTATTTGTCTCTCTAATTCATGTAAGTTTTTTTAATTAGCTAAACTGTGGGCATCCAGAGCGGTTCGGGAGACCCCGACAGGTGGCTGTAATTTGGCAGCCGCCGGTGTCTTGGTAAAGAACGTTATTCACTCTCAGCCTCGTACTCTATTTTGGCACCGACAGCAAAACATTCTGGACATGTTCTTGTATCAAGGGCTAAGGGTATATTCAACTCTGAACACTCTCAGCCAGCCTCCTCTCACTCTCAGCTCCATCCAGAAAGCCCTCTTGAGCTCATTTGCGCATGTGCAGAGACTAACGGATATGATGTCACACGCGGTCCTGCTCATGCTTCTACTGGTTTAGTGAGAGCGAGGTCTGAAATATGATGTCATGTGAGGCAGATGAGCCCTTTTGCCCAAATTGTGAAAAAAAATGGCAGGAAATAGCACTTTCCTCCCCGCATTTCCCACTGAGTTTGTGCGACCAGATCCGTTGCGGCCATCATCAAGTTCATAGCTGGTGTTCTTGTGAGAAGTTTAATGAATAGTTTAAAAAGTTGCATGGTATTCATATGAAATTTTAAAAAATCACTTGTTGCCAGCTGTAGATGATACTGTACTGAGAGGGTGGTGGATAAGTGGAGCAGCCTCCCAGCAGAAGTGGTAGAGGGTAAATACAGTGAGCGGTATTAAATGATGGGACGACAAACGGCTCCTGAATCTAAGAGAGACAACGATCTGATAAGAGTTGAGTCTTTACAGCAGGAGAAACGGGTGACCAGACGGGGGCCGGATGGGGGCCGATCTGCCGGCAGGGTCTAGGTTTTTGTCGTGAGACACAGAATGTTCTGCGCTTTTGTGTGTAACGTCGCACCTTTCAGATACAGATCTTTTTTGCCCTTCTCTAAAAGTCCCAAAGTAGAAACGAGGTCACCCAAGGGCACCCCCCCCCACAGATCGTGCTGAGAGTGATGGGAATTGTGACTGATTATAGGTCCGTTTTCCAGTCCTCAGCGTGAAGAATGACCTTGGGAGCGAAAACTCCGAGGCGCAGGTAGAATAATGAAAAAAAAGCCCGGGCCGCGATGTCAAATCCAAAGAGATTAATGGCAGATATTCCCCGAACGCGCGGTGGACCAGCGGCGGGGGGCCGCGGAGGAGCCGTCCTGTCCGGCCGAGGCGTGCGCAGCCGCTGCCTTTTTTATTAACCAAGCGGCGCGCGTTAAATTGAGATTTGCTTTCCATTTGCATACATTAATCCTGCGCGCTCTCCCATTAGGCGCCTTTCAGTATTGATTTGTGAATAGGTTCTGGAGGGGTATGAATGGGCTCTGTTTAGGACGGGGGGGGGCGGCATTTACCCAGCGGCCCCCCCGGACAGATCCCCTCTCCCGCCGAAGCTTTAATAAGGGCTATTGTGCTGTCGCTTGCCATCACATCTCTTACCGCTCCTCTCTACCAGAATTTATTAGGAAATCTTCAATCTATTTTTTTCGACATAAATCAGACGCCTTATTTCCGGAGTCCAATAAATCCGGATATTAAAAACTGGGTCACAGAAGTAATAATTAACGGTGAAATTTATATAAAAAAAAAGGAAGTATTACCCCATTGAGCTTTAATAAGCTTTATATGTAAAATATTTT
>VKOC01000007.1:12063746-12077575 GCA_009364415.1 Spea multiplicata
GGGGTTATTATTGTATACAGCGGTAGGGGGTAGAAAAACAGAACAAAAATTTTCAAACATGGGGCATTTAGTCCTAAACCTGTACGATTTAATCACTGCTTGAAAGGCTATCAGGATCAATATTTAGAGGAAAATCTCTTAATTAATTAGCAAATCCTAATCAAGTTAGACAATTTTATAAGGTGTGATAAATGTTTCCAATAGAATAAAAAATAAGGACAAAAGCATTGTTACAATTACATACAATAAAGATATTTTATCGTTTACATGGCGGGGGAAACCAAAGATCCATAAACTGGTTATATTTAGTAACATGAAAAGTAACAAGAAATGAGTAACTAAGGAACTAAATCTCTAAAATGTCAATTAAGTATCAGAAAAGTGGCTATTAATGTTAGTTGTAAATTAGGCAAAAACAAAAAAAAAAATCACACATTATATTATAGGCAGGACGGGTTGGACGCCTCGGTGGCTGGGCCTGGCCGCTTTCCACCATACTCACCGGCGCCAGCGTTTGGGGTTTTTGTCTTTTTTAGTGGATTGTTAAAGCCCAAAACTGTTGTTGTTGATGTTTTTATTTGTTTTTCAGCTGGCAAAGCTCCCGTCTGTTAAAAGAGCTGCGGGATCCCGAAGATGAGACATAAAACATACATTTAGCTAAAATGTTTCCTCCCGCGAACAACAGAACAACAGAACCCACGCGGCGCTCTGCCCGTCCACATGGAATCGGCTTAGGAGATGTAACCAGAGACCCGATTATAGGGGATTTTGTAGCGGGGGGGCTACATCTGCTTCCCCTCCAGAACCATATTATTTAATGGGCTAAATCTCTGTGGCCTTTTTTCTCCTGCACCCACCTTTTCCAGAACCAAATTGTCCATTAAGCCTAGGGGTGCTGCATAGGGCCCGGGATGTCTAGGACCATCAGGGTCCAGCCATGGTCAGGTGTCTCCAAACCAACCTACCCTGTGCAGAAGAACGCGTGCCCTTTTCCTTGTGCCCCGGGATATGGAGTCAGATAACGAACAAAGAAACTATTTAATAAAGGCAGGTAGTGGCCCCTTGGCTAGTGACCTTGCTTTGGCCCTCGGACACTGTCATCTACATTTGGATCCCACCATTGGACACACAGAGGCCTCAGATCCACAAATTCTAAAAATACAATTTTTGGTTACAATGTTATTCTGCGTGTTCCTGTCGATGTTCGCGTCTAATCAGATTTCATATACCGTATATATATTAAAGTCTTCGTGCTTGAAGTAACAAAATGTGATGTTTACATTAAAAAAGTTAAATCTTAAAATTCACATAAAATAAATAACTTCTGATAGCTGTAACCACTGGACATCGTACATCGTATATATACATCGAAAAATAAAAACTGGCCAAAGGGTGGCTTTTGCTTCGAAACATTCAAAAAATAATGCAAAAAATAAATTAAGTCTTATAGTAATTTTCTGAAATATGTTACCAAACAGCTGACTTTTCTAACCAATCTGTTTTCCTTGTTTTATTTTTGGTTACAATAGAATAAATGAGTCTTTCTTACTTTCCCTCCTTTCCTTCCTTTCTCCCTTCCTTCCTTCCTTCCTTTCTTTCCCCTTTTCGGTCCTTAAATCTGATTTTATGAGCAATAGGCATCTACACCACTGCAATTTTAAAAACGATGGGCTTTCGCTGAATCCTATGGCCCCTCTAAGTACAGATTCTGTGTTTCACGCCGGATCGTAATATTCTGCTTATTTTTCACCTTCTGTATTTTTACCGCAAATGGATCATTTTTTTTTTTATTTTTTTTTTTAAAAATGGAATTTATGACATTGAGCTGGAGCCCGGCTCGGAGATATTGCCACTAATATCCAGCTGCTATTCCAGAAGCCGAGCCTTTCCCCGTGTTTATGTGCGCGGGGTCTCTTTTCACGGCTGTCATATATTACAAACAGGTCTTTGTTTTTCAAAGTCATGGCTAAAAAAAAAAAAAAAAAAAAGCTAGTTCTACCGCTAAAATCACAGGAATTCTTGAAAATACAGCAAATCTTTTTTTCCAATAACCCCAGAATTTTCCCAGCATGTAATCGGTGACCGACCGACATGTTATGTATTGTATAGAAAACCCGTTTTTTTTTTTTAAGATAACTTTGATGATAACGCACCCGGTATCGCTATCTGCAACTTGCATGGAATGGTTCTGGATCTTTCCTTCCAGCGCCTAATTAAATTATTCAGCGTATTCTATACAGGTTCCCTACTGCACATCACGGAATGAGAGTATCCTCTCTGTCACGAGTCACAACGGTTCAACCTCAAATGGATCTACTGAAAAAAATCTACATTTTTCCTAGAAAAACGTTTTCTCTTCCGTGAGTGCATCGGCTGACTGTGTAAAAAAAGAGCTTAATGTGGCAGAGAAGAATTTATCTTTACCGTTCTTCCCGGAAAAAATGTTAATCCTGTAATGAAGACGGAAACTCGTTTCAGTTTTTCTTTAGAAACGCAGAATCTCACCCGTTTTTTCCTACTGTAAAGACCCCAACCTTAATCAGGCGTTGGTCTCGTCTTAGATTCAGGAGCCGTTTGTCTATCCCGCGCGTGTTTAAAATCCTTCGTTAGATTTATTTGTTACTTTGTTGTTTTGTTGTTCCTTGTTTTCCATGAATCTTTAAGTAATAACTGTGTTACAACTGTGTTACATTGTATAATGGGATTTCCTTACACACCAAAGCCAATATAATTGAAAGAAAAGCCAATATAATAAACAGGACATTAAAAGCCGAGGAGTTAAAGAGTTAATTTATAAAGCAATTCACACAAAAAAAAACGACAGCTTCTTTGTATCGATCAGCTTCCTCCGATGTCTTCTCGGCCGGCGGGGTGAATAGGTGACACCGACCACCTTTAGAAAAGCCAAGAAAAAGATGGCTTCTCAGGTTGGGCAGCACTTTATAGTTTAATTCTATAGGGAAAGTATATGTTTCACCGTCCGAGCCTCAGAGCGTGGATGGCTTGGTTGGAACAAATGGATTCCAGTCCCCAAAAAAGATTAGGACGAGATGTAAGATATGAAGGGGTCGGAGGGTCTGGCAAGCATGGAGAATCTCGACTACTACCGGTCAAAAGGCTTTGACAAAAATAAAAACTTTTCTTATCTCTGCAAAAAAATTAAGGACAATGGGCGGTCCCTAAACCCATTGAAAACAATGCGTTTTGAGCCCGTACATGTACAGGCTTTGTCATTAAGGGGTTAATATTTTAAACTTTGTATCAGTATAGTTACCATGTGGAAGCAGATATGTCCCGGTGTTTATCATTTGCCGAGATCAAAAAAATAATCTGTGTTTTTTTCTAGATTTTACTAATTTTACTAGCAGAATGTGCACCATTTTTCTAAACTTTAGAATTTGTAATTGTCTTTAAATTTTTTTACCGATATATTTGTTTTCGTGGTAAACGGTTCTGACTTATGAAGCAACGATGTTTTCTTTTTCCCCCGGGTCTGCGCGTTTAAAACTAAGATTGACTTAAAATGCAAAGTGGATCCGTGGATCATCGTTATTCGCTGCAGAGAGATCTCATTAAACTTTCACTGTGATGGAAGCGCTGCGTTAATCTGCACGGATGTTTTATTCAGATGTGTTAAATGAATGCAGCTGAAACCAAGCAGATACAGACCACCAACCCCCGGGGGGGGCTCCGACCCCGCCGTATCTTACAGCGATCGCCTCCCATCGCACTCGTTAGAACCCATGCTTGTCCTCCATTTTTTTTGCCCTTTCCAAACTGAGAGACCCCCCTTCGACAAACATAAATTTAATTTAGTTGGCGTTTTTGCAAATTCATGTTGATTGTACTTAAAACTGAGCAGAATCACTCATTATTTCCACCACTTTGGTCCAAAGTCCAATCCTATTATTTGATCTTCTTCATAGAAAACTTCCGTTGGTCTTTTTTTCTACAAGTTTTCCATTATTGAACCTTGGAGATGCGGTCAGCTTTTGGTCAACAAAAATTGAGTTTGTCGTTATGTTATCCGAGCCGAGGGAATGTCCGTCTTCCATCGTGCACTATGTCACCTATTGGTGCGTTCACTGAAAGTTAATTTGGTCCAAGGGATATCCTAAGAATTTCAGGTTTCAAGACTGGCAGAACCACCTCTGCTTCAGTGGCAATTTTCCCCGAACGTTCCGCCAAGAGTTAATTTCTACATCGGGGTGGAAATCCCATCCGGTCCTGATCTAAAGAATTAGTCCTTGGTCATGATAACGCTATCCTGAAAATGAGACCAACGACTGATTAAGGTTTGATTCTTTAGAGCAGGAGAAACAGGCGACTAGACGGGGGCCGGATGGGGCCGATCTGCCGGCAGATTCTATGCTTTTATGTTTCTATGTAACAAATTCAATTGAATTCAAATTCAAGCATCTGGTTACTCCCTATAGGAATCAGGACATCGACCCAGCAGCATCTTATGTATAAATAGTAACTCGGGTTTGAAGGGGTTAATTGGTGCAATATGGCAACCGATACAACGTCCCGGTTTATTTTAGGTGAAGTTCCATTTCATTCCCAGCAGAACATATTACAATATAATATATATTTCATTTTATAATAATAAATATTTCTTTAACTGTTTCATCCTACATAACATTCCGCTTCTAAATTAACTCTTTCACATCGCGACGCACTGCCCACCAGCCCCCATAGGGTTAAACATCATTAAGCCGGCTCTATAATCAATCATTTGTTTCATAGCTAATCTGATTTGTCCTTAATTAGGTAATAATGTAATTTCTCACTCCCCTTCCCCATTTTATAGCGCATGGAGCGGGCGCCATGATCTTCACCCCCGGCCCTTACATGCCTCCATGTAACATCGTAGGCCCTACATAAATACGATGTATAATTATCATTAATGTTATCATTATAAAATGTAGCAGTGTTTCCCTCATAAGTGGAAGTTAATTAGATAGAATAATGTTGCAGCTTGATAATGACTGTGTATGCTAATAAATCATCCCCAAAATGGCGATATCTCGTTACAATTACTCTTAAAGCCAACGTATTGCTTAATAGACACTTTTTTTTTTTTTTAGAAATTGGTTAATTTAAAAAAGATGGGGAAACTGATAAAGCCGAGCTACTAACGGCAAAAGGCAAAATAACATTTTTATTTACAATTTCAAGAGGGTATTTGGCGAAGGGTTAACGATTTACATATCTGGTGTTGCTCAAATGGTTAATAGATTTGCTATTTGGCCCTAAAGGCCTCAATTAGGCAGCCGCGTCGGCCACGTTTTCACATATTCTGAAATGTGTTTACATTGCTGCTTTATGTTTGTGATAACAGCGTTACGGAGGGGCCTGCGCGGCTGGTAATAATCTCTAGAGCTAGAGGTGCGTGCGCCGTCCGCTAAAACAGGAAGCTGGGGTCAACTTCCTGTTTGGGCTGCCGGGAGGATACCATTGCAGTCTTCACTGAGGGGTCATGGGAAATTGCGACAAATTTGCATAAATGTGGCAACTGTTGCGTGAAACCAGGAAGTTTTTTCTGGACCTTGGCCTCTTTACCAGATATTATTTTATACATTTTGACCAAAAACCCCATTAACAAAAACAAAAGATAACGGAAGACATACAGTGTTATTGTCGATAATGTTCATTATTTCGCTTTGGCCCATATAACATGGTTTAACACTTTCATCACTGGATTATTTGGAACGCAATCCAAATCCTGCAACCCCTTTTATCTCAAATGTCCATCAATCTAGCCTTTTAACAATGTATTTTTTGTTCTCTTGCGTGCACTTTTTGGGTAAAATCACAACCCTTTTTTTTATTTTTTTGGAAGAACATTCCTATGTTTAAACTTCCTCGCTGTATTAGCCTCTACAGTGTCTGCTGGGAGGCTGCTCCACTTATCTACCACCTTCTCTGTAAAGCAAAACCTCTTCACACTACATCTAACAATCTGCAATCTATGGCAAGCAATCTTTTCTTGTTCCAGCAAGCAATTTGAGCCGCCCTATGGCCCCGTCGTACGTATGAGGCCCCCCATCACACAATAAATGGGAGCAACATATAGATATATACGGCAGTAATGGGACCATACGCTAACAATCATTACTATATAATATTTATTTTCTCTACCCTCTTTGGCCTTCTAAATGCCTCCAGGATTTGCTCCCCTGCCCCTTTCCCTGCTTTATTTTAAATATCTGTATCTCTCGCCCCCCGGGGATTATTAATCAGAGGAGCTTTACAGAGGAGCTTTACTTTTCGCGGATGCAGCTCAAGCAATAAAAAAAGCTGCTGGCGATATTCTAACGATTGGATTGATTGATTATGCCTGGATTGCAAGCATCGCACATGGGTTTTTTTTTTTAGAGATTGATTGATTAGGCCTGCCATGAAGCTTGTCGTAAGCTGCCCCTCTGCTTACTTTCCGTGGGGGGGTATTTTGCTGAACTTGGGTTTTTTTCTAAATGACTTTTCATTAGGAAATTAAGCTCTGATCTACGTCTTGTCTGTTCCAACGTTTTTTACTAAAGGGGGGAAAAAAAAACAAAACAAAAAAACAATTCTCTTTGCCAATTAAGGACAGAGTTGCGACTCAAGCTCTTCGTTTGCTTGGAATATTAATTCAGTTCTCAGGCGTTTAAAGGAAAATAAACCTTGGCGGTTCTAAGGTTTTATTATTTCCAATGATCTAATCACGTGGAAACAACACAGAAAATATTAAAAAATGTTTTTCTTTCCCAGTCTCTATGGAAACAACCAATCAGCGCCTGCTTTTTGAGTCACATGAGAATTAAGCGTTCCGTGAAAAATTATCAATGATGCAAAATTTTACATTTTACAATTTATTTTGTTTTATTTTTTTTCCCAATGGGGGAGCTTTCCTGCCAATGATTGGTTGTTTTGAGACACCAAAAGTGATACAAAACTCGAAAAGGGGGCAATGTGCTTACACATTTTTTGTATTAATGAATCATTAGAGCGTTTGAATATTTCTTGATAAATAACTTGCTCTAAATTTGGAATTCTGATACATTGGATTTTTTTTTAATACATTTTTCCGAGTGTAAATTTCCATGAATTTATCTGCAGACTTACGACAACAGTATGGAAAATTCCCTTTTTTTTGGTGAAATTCTATTGTTAATTATTATTATTGTTTTTATTGAGTGCTCCTCTCCGCGAGTCTCCTCCGGCTACGTCTGGAATCCTTCCTGAAGGCGCCGGTATTTCTCGGCTACGATGGGATACGGAGCCTACATTTATCATCGCAGGTGAAGCCACCGGACCCCGCAGCGAGTCGTGTAAATTGAAAAACATGTTTTTTAAATTGATTGCGTCTGACCCTTCAGCGGCTTCGGTGTCCCAGTGTATTACAGAGCGGGACGCCAGCGAGAGGTCAGCGCTGCGCCATTAATGGAATTCTACGGACGTTTCCAAACTCAAAGGAGACTCTTCTATTCCTTCTATTCCTTTCTGTTATGGGTAAAATAATACAATTTAGAAAAGTGCAGAAAAGTGGCCCAAATTGGGAGTGGGGGGGGGGGGCGTTCGTCACTTTATTCTCTGCTGTTCTTGTAATACTGCAGGGTCTACTTATTAATCTATTAACCCTCTTATTACTGAATGCATGAAAACATAGAACCTGCCGGCAGATCAGCCATCTATAAAGACTCAAACCTTAATCAGTCGTTGGTCTCGTCTTATTTTCAGGAGCCGTATGTCTGTCCCATGCATGTTTAATACCCCCACTGTATTACCCTCTACCACTTCTGCTGGGAGGCTGCTCCACTTATCTACCACCCTCTCAGTAAGTTAAAACTTCCTTCTATTACATCTAGGCTAATGACCCTCTAGTGTAACATTTCTCATGTACGTTGTCAAACTCCTTAATGTATTAAATGTTTATATCAAATTCTCTCTCTTCTTTCCTCCAAGCTGTACAGTCCCTCCTGATAATTTATATTCTTAAAACAATTCACCATTTTAGCCACTGCCTCTGAATTATCTCCGGAATATCCCTTCACTGCTATACTTTGCCTATATTTTTATGTCCCAAGTGCGTAACTTTACATTTATCAACATTAAACCGTAGCTGCCGCACACTTCTTAACTTACTTACATTTGTAGCCATTTGGTTAATTAAGAATGTCGTCGGTTTCATGGAATTCTTCTCTCTCCATCAGTCTGACAATGGATTTATTTTATTTTTCCATGGACAATGAAACATCGTGAACCTGACATAAACGTTCCATGTTCCGGACAGTACATTTACAAAGTTGCCCAACGAATGGATACATAAAGAATTTACTGCAGATCAAACGCGGCTTAAATATGAAACGTATTCTCCAGACACCCCTCGTATTTGCAAAGAAAACCCCAGCTTGCTTTACCATGGGCAGCATTTCATCCTAAAGAATCCAATCAATCACTCCGGTCAAAATGCAGATAAGATAATTCTTACTGGATAAGATGTTTATTTCCCAGGGACGTGCATCGTAATGACGAGTAAAGCTGAGAGTAACAGAGATTGGCTGAGCCATAGCTTCTCTCCACGGACCCTCCATTGTTCTTGGCCAGCAGGGTACGTCTGTTGAGCGAAGAGCGTTGGATGAAAGCCGATGATTCTCCTGACTGTACAAAGTACTTTATTTAGTTAACGTTCATACTAATAATAATGTGTAGTCAATCTTCTCTACAATATACTGTTACTGAGGATAAAGTATGTTTATCAGAGGGCAGGCAGGGGGAGACAGCCAGGGGTCACGCACAAGAGCCATGTCGGACCCCCCAATAACGAGGAATGGTGGGAGGCATTTTAGCTTCTTCAGCTTCGAGCCACACTCATCACCTTGCGATGAGTCTAGTGGCGCCAAGCAGACCCACACTGGCCATGTGGCGCATCCAGGAAATGTCTGGTGGGCTGCTGGCCGCATACTCACCCGATCTACCGATCCAGTGGCACATTGGGGGCTGCAGGACGTGGCCGGTGGGTCTCCGGGGAACTGCAGAAAATCTCCAGGTCGCGGGGGGGGGGGGGGGTCGGCTTAGGCGACGTCCCATTCCCCCCCCATTTCCCCTCCTTTCCTTTAAAAATGTGAATGTGTTTTGGGCTAGCCCCGCCTGTAACATCATCAGCCCCACCCACTGACAACAGCTGGTCCGCCAATTGGCATCAACGAGCACACCCACCAGCATCCCGAAGAGGGAGGGCTCTGGACAGGATGTTACCAGGTATGGGCATCAGGTGGCCGCCGGTCTTAAAGTGCCCCGCGCCCCCTCGTCATGGCCAGCCGGGCCCTGGTGCTATGCGTCGACCTCCAAATCTAACCAGTGCGGCCCCTCCACAAATATATTTAATGCCGGTCGATGGACAGGAACCCTGCGAAAACGTTTCATGTTTAAATCCCCTCGCTGTATTAGCTTCATACCGAGTAAAAAATGGACAATTCTTATTTCTAAAGGCGTTGAAGATGAACTAATGTGACTTAAAAAAAAAAAAAACACGTTTCTTCCGAGCTGTTCGGTAAATCTTCTCCCGCCCCCCGCTGTGTAAGTGATGTGAAAAGTTGTATTCAAGCGAGAGACCCGGGCTATTTAGGAATAGCGAGGGAACGGAATGATAAGAAAGCTTCAGGACCTGGTAATATCCGCCATCAAGTCGCCCGCGGGGAGCTCCCGTCGTAAGTGCCTGCACTTTCTAAAGGTTAAAGGTCGTCTCGGCGCGGGAAATCAGTGTCACCTTCCCTACTTGACATGAACGTTAATCCCCTGCCTTCTTTCCTCCTCGTCTTTTAACGGCTAAAGAAGTCATATTTTTAGAAACAGGTTTCCGAGGAACGCGCCGAGGGGTCAGAAGACTCATAAATATTTATCGCCCCAATTGTTTTTTTTTTCTCTTCGCAATCACAGAACAATCGTGCAATCAATGGGCAGCCGAGCGGCGATCTCTGCGACGTTATCACGCGCTTCAGGAAAGGAGGCGTAATGGGTTTAATGAACCGAAGGATCGTGAGAGCTGCGGAACGGACGGAGTTACATGTGTGGGCAGGCGGTGGGATGTATCGGTGTTAGTATGTGTGCGTGTGCGTGCGCGTGTGCGTGTGTTAACGTGTTTATAAAATTATGGTTTTGGAAAGGTTTTATAGCGTCGGAGAGTCCCCAAAAATCCTTGAATACTGGAGTTCATGCAAATTTTTTTTTTTTTACTTGTATCCGTATTTCAATGCTTTCCAAAAAATGCTATATTTTAAAAATAAAAAAAAAAAAACAGTAGAAAAAACATTTTATATTCAGTGTACCAAAGGTTTTCTAGCTGGATATAGAGCCATCTTATAGGATGTAGCTGCAGAAGTAGTTGGGTTCTACTTCTAACTATGGAAATATAGAAATCTAGAACCCGCGGGCAGATCGGCCCCATTCGGCCCCCGTCTAGTCCCAGTTTCTCCTGCTGTCAGGACTCAAACCTTAATCAGTCGTTGGTCTCGTCTTAGATTCAGGAGCCGTATGTCTATCCCATGCATGTTTAATACCCTCACTGCATTACCTTCTACCACCTCTACTGGGAGGCCATTCCACTTATCTACCACCCTCTCAGTAAAGTAAAACTTCCTTCCATTCCTTCTCAGCCTCGGATCCTCCTTTGAAATAAAATCCCCTTATATAACAGAATCATTTAAAAAGCTACGCTAACTCCTAGTGCTGGCGCGACTTTGTACCCAAATAAAAAGCCCAGTTTTTAAAAATTCATTTAAAACCAGCGAAAACCAGTAAAATGCTGCATTTCATATATAAACTGGAATCGCAGAATATATGTCAAGGCAACGGTTTTAATAGATTAACCGGCGAAAGCCAGATGTATGGGTTTTTTTTCAATTAAATAATTGTCAGCTGCGTTCCTAAGCATAATGGATGACTGTGATATTTATTTTAATAGCAAAACTGCCAAAATTATACATTTTCATATTCCGTGGAAAAATTATTTGCATTTATAAAAAAACAACAAAAGACGGGGATAACAGATGAATAAATGAATAGATAAATCTTCATTTCCTATGGAAAATGTACGCCTTGAATTATTGATTAGATTCTCGTGGTTGAGAAGAAATAATTTGTGATTTAAAAAAAAAAGAGTATCGAGCGTTCAATCTATAGACAGCTTGATAAATGTACAAATATAGTATGATGCGACACATTATTAAATGTTTTAGAAAACATAATATTATCACATATTTTATATTAGAATATTTTAGAAGTTGTAGCTCCTATATGTTTCAAATAAAACTTACATTTTACATTTCACTTTTCTGCCTCAATTTTAGCTTGCTGGAAATGTATTTTGAGTGAGAACATAGCTTTACTTAAATAGAAGTGTTTTGCTATTGGATAATATATATATATACTGTATATTTATTCACTACCGTATGGACTCACGCAGAAGTTTTCATGGGAAAACAAGGATATTGCTGGCTGTAACATAATTACAAAAGGGTTTTCTGACCATCAATTAGCCTTTTAAACCTAAACTTGGATCAGCGAACACAAAGGGCCATTGGGACACTGGAGTGATGGGAGTGATAAAGGGCCGTTGGAACACAGGAGTGATGGGAGTGATAAAGGGCCCCGTTTGGAACCCAGGAAGTGATGGGAGTGATAAGGGGCGCGGTTGGAACCCCAAGGGTGATGGGAGTGATAAACGGGCCCATTGGACACAGGAGTGATGTGGAGTGATAAAGGGCCATTGGAAGACAGGAAGTGATGTGAGTGTAAAGGGCCGTTGGGAACGCCAGGAGTGATGGAGTGATAAAGCCATTGGAACACAGGAGTGTATGGGAATGATAAAGGGCCGTTGGAACACAGGAGTGATGGGAGTGATAAGAGTGGCGATTAGGAAGACAGAGTGATTGGGCAGTGATAACGGGGGTCGGGGAGCGGCCGTTGGAACACAGGAGTGATGGGAGTGATAAGGGGCCATTGGAACACGGAGTGATGGGAGTGATAAAGGGCCATTGGAAAGACAGGAGTGATGGGAGTGATAAGGGCCGTTGGAAACCCAGGGAGTGATGGGAAGTGATAAGGGCCATTGGAACACAGGAGTGGGATGGGAATGAATAAAGGGCCGTTGGAACACACAGGAGTGATGGGAGTGATAAGGGCATTGGACAACAGGAGTGATGGGAGTGATAAAGGGCCATTGAGCACAGGAGTGAATGGGAGTGAATTAAAGGGGCCGTTGGAACACAGGAAAGTGATGGGAGGGTGGATAGGGCCGTTGGAACCAGCGAGTGATGTGGAGTGATAAAGGGGCCATTGGAGAAGCAGGGGAGTGATGGGAGTGATAAAGGGCCGTTGGAATACCCAGGAGTGATGGAGTGATAAAGGGCATTGAACCAGGAGTGATGGGAATGATAAAGGGCCGTTGGAACACAGGAGTTGAAGTGGAGTGATAAAGGGCCATTGGAACACAGGAGTGATGGAGTGATAAGGGCGCGTTGCGAACACAGGAGTGATGGGAGGTGAATAAAGGGCCGTTGGAAAAAGGAGTGATGGGAGTGATAAAGGGCCATTGGACACAGGAGTGATGGGAGTGATAAAGGCCTCTGTACGCCTATGAAGAGTTTCAATTAAAAATCAGCCGTTTCCAGCTACAATAGTCATTTACAACATTAACCCCGTTTGCGCTGGATTTCTGATCCATCTCATGTTATTTTAAGGGACAAAATTAGCTTTTCTTTCAAAAAAACAAGGAAATTCCTAAGTGACCCCAAACTTTTTAGATATGTTCTACCTGCAAAATGCACAGTTTTTATCACTCAATGAGGAGTCAATAAAACATTTTTGAAACACATGACATTTTGAACTGATAAATCTCCTTAATAAACAATAAAACAAACAATAATATCTAACAATAACGAATCCTTTATGATATGAATAACAATAACTGAATAATATTTGTTTGTGGAACCTCTTATTGTCACGTGATACAAAAGCAACCACTGATGAAAGTAACGAGAAACCCGATAAGCTTTTATTATTATTATCGTATTTTCTTTCCGTCCTGAAATACGTTGCATTTATCGTTATTTTATACAAGTTTATCTCAATATTTTGAAGTTAATAATAGTGATATTGATACATTTCACGTTAATTACACTCGGGCGATTGTCTCTTCCGCAGAACAATCCACATTCCGGGGTTATCCTGATGCTCTTTGCTCTGGAATTAAAAGGCTTTGCCCCTTAAGACATCGGATAAATAGTTTGATTAAAGCATCAGTCCCAGAGATTAAGATATATTGACTGCTCCTTAAAATGCGAACGTTCGCCATCTGTGAAGTTTTAATTCACTGATTCACAAATTAACTCCGCAGACTGTCGCGGAGTGCATCAACGTATCCAGAAAGAGGGGTTTTTAAAAAAAGATAAAAAAAAAATTATAATAAAATTGCTATATTTTTAGAAGATTTGTAGATTTTTAGAAACGCCGAAGCTTTTGGCTTCATCGATATTCAAGTAACATCTAAATATTCTAGATTCTGCGTAAAAGCCAGATTTTTCCGGGAATTCGAAATAAATCGATTCGATTCAGCTGGGCAGAGAATTTTCTTAGGCTAAGGATCATTTTTTTAATAATATGGACGATTCTCACGCTCAGGAAGAAGCCGCCGCTAATAACGGGACATTGAGGAGCCTCTGAATATAGAAGTCCCCTCCCCCCCCTCTCATACGGTATGGATGCCCAGGGATGGGATAACGTTTGGGACTAAAATGCTCATCATGTTTTGGAGTGGCCCTAAATATGTGGTTAAGGACACACTC
>VKOC01000007.1:12087213-12108301 GCA_009364415.1 Spea multiplicata
AAATATATTAATGCTGTGCTAGTTTCTTATTTAAAACATTTTCTTCGTTCTGTTATCTAGCTCATTAAGCCGCAGAAAACAACTGAATCCTCGATCCATAATTCACCTCAACCTGACAAAAAAGATTTTCAGGCGAAGAGTTCTCACTTACCGAGCCCATTTAACTGAACTAAATCAAGATTTACTAAATATCCTTTCTTATTATACTGCTTAGGGAAATTATAGAATGGCTCAGTCTATCACCTCAGCCAGACTCTCTACTAATGAAAGTCTATGGAGTGGACTTCAATTAGCATCGCATAAAGCAATCACTCAGTGTGTGTTTGAGCCGTGAAAGTCACGCCAAATATCACATGACGACAGCAACGGCGTCCAGTCTGCAGATAAGTGATTTATTGGAGCAAAATAAGTAAAACCAGATTTTTCTTCAAGCACGCTGGGGTATTAATTACTGTATACAGCGCTGGGTTATTATTACTGTTATACAGCGCTGGGGGTTAAATTACTGGATACGGCTGGGGTTAATTACTGTATTATAGCTGGGGGTTATATTACGTATACAGCGCTGGGGGTTATATACTCTGAATACAGAAGCTGGGGTTATATCATCGATACAGCACTGGGGTTATATTACTTTATACAGCGCTGGGGGGTTATATACTGTAACAGCGCTGGGGTAATTTACTGTAATACAGCGCTGGGGGTTATATAATTATTAAATACAGCCTGGGGTATATTACTGGTATATCAAGCGCTTGGGTATATACTGTATAACAGCGCTGGGGTTTATAATACTGTATTCACCGCTGGGTTAACATTAACTGTTATACAGCGCTGGGGGTTATATAATTTACTGTATACATTGCCGGGGGGGGTTTTATATTCTGTATACAGCCTGGGGGTATAATTAACTGTAACAGCAGCAATGGGGGGTTATATATTACTGTATACAGCGCTGGGGGGGTTATATTACTGTATAGAGAAACGCTCCATTGTCCTGATGGTCCGGGGCGCGCGGCGAGGCCGTGGGTAAAAGTCAGAGTTTTTTTTACCATCATCTGCATCCCAATTAAACGGAGAGAAGGAAAGTCTTCCGATGACATCTGGGATCTCATTAAAGCCGTAATTGCAGAATGAGTTGCGAGAGTAAAATTAAGTAATACATCGCTATTTCATTTTGGTTTTTAATTGGCTTCGCAGGAGTTTAGACCAGTTAATGAGTTAATAATACGGGGCGGAATCTCGAAAGTCATCGGGTGCGAGGAGGGCAACTTTCTATGATTCTAGAGTCTCACACATTAGACAGACGCAGATTTCCCACAATCCCTTACAGATTTGATTATAAAATTTGTTAATAAATAAAAAAAAACTTTCCCCTCTATTGAAATAAGATTTTTTTTTTTTAGGGCTAAATCTTTAAATGCGTATTTGGAGCAGAGAACGAAAACGCGAAATGGATACAAATTTCCAAATTTAGCGCTCCGTTCTATACGGAGGGAATTTGTAAATGTTGCCCAATATCTACCATTTGTACCGCCATAAAAAGGCGCGCCGTGCCTTTAAGACACTCGGGCAGCCCTTGGCACATTCACAATTGATCGACTATCTCACTATGAAGTCACATCCTATCATTATTTATTTTATATAGCGCCATCATATTCCGTAGCGCTGTACAATGGGTGGACAGGACACAACAAGTCGTATATATAACGTAACAAATTGACTTACAGAGACAACAGGTGAGGAGGGCCCTGCGCACAGGAGCTTACAATCTATTAGCTGCCTCTGTTTGCATCTTCAAGACACCGAGCGATAATCACTTCTGTAAAACAGAGAAAGCAAAAACGCGTCGGGTAAAGAAGCGAAACGCGTCGGTAAACGGCGGCCAATAAAAAAAATCGCTATATCTTTCAAAATTTGCAGAAATAATTTGTCTTAAAAATATTTTTCCCGAACAGCTTGAAAAATAAATAATTCTGATGGGTTTTTAAAGCGTTTAGACAATATTTACACCCGTCGGGTGATTGTCGGGGGAGGGGGGCTTCCTGAGTGTCCAAGGTCACATCTTAGGGGTATTTTCAGGGCTAATTCGAGGGATTGTAGGTTAACGGGACGTTAATGCTTGAAATGCCCCCCCCCGTTGGAGACTGTAACGCGTGGCATCGGGGACCTGTCCTATATCCGCAGAACATAATGGAATTGAAGACGTTCGTTCTTCTCTCGTTGTAAACGTTTACCGGAACGGCGCTCTAACAAATCCAAAGCTACTAATTATCAGAGGTAATTTGCATAATCACCCGACCTGGCTTTTCAAGTCGTTTCTTTATATATTGAGAGCTTTTAATAGCCTTAATAGCTTCGCTGCGGATCCTCGGAGTCGTCTAGCGGTGGCCTACATTCCTCGTTATCTCGTGGAATTCCGTCCGCGTTTTTCTCACGTTTCTAACGTTTTAACGACCCGCCGAGTCTTACAACGAAATTATATCTAACATTCTGAAGAAAAGAGTATCTGCTCGTTACTGAAAACCCTCGCCATGTAACGTCCGTAACGAGCGGCCGGGCTCTCTCCACCATGTTCTTCTGTAACGAGAGACGTTAATTACCGAGCACACGGCCGGGTGAGACGCGACGAGATGTCTTCACCAGGCGCTTTTATTTGGGGTTATAAACCTCAGACCAGAGACTGTTCTGCGGGGTCCTGGAGGAAGCCAAGTAGGGACCATCTGATTTCAAGGGTCTTCTTCTCGTTGTCCATTTTTATGTCATAGTTAAATATATACAGAACCTGTCCCAGGTTTGTGATCCTACATTAAATTTGGAAGTAAATTCTCCGGAACTGGAATTTCCTTTTTTTTTTTTTTTTAACAATATAAGAGAAAAAGTGATTATGGTGAATAGTGACATCACCATAGCAACCACTGGAATGCTCCAATAATCAGTGACCATTCCATTGATTGCGATAGTGATAAAACTGTTTTTAAAAGCCCCAAATCAGAATTATTTCAGTATCAAATTTGGCAATAAATAAAAAAAAAAAACCGAAAGGCTAAAAAAGGGCTAAATCTTTAAATGCGTTTTTGGAGCAAAGAACGAAAAACGCGAAATGAATACAAATTCCCAGCGTGAGAAGTAATTTGCAGCCGCGTTTCGTGCCGGCAGGTTTAGCGCTCCGTTCTATACGGAGGGAATTTATGCTCTTCCATATGTGTTGTGTATTCATGCGCAGACACCGCAGATTTCAAAATGTTTTTTTTTCACCGCATATATGATTAGTTGTCTCAACTTATAACAATTGGAGAGTAAAAATGAGGGCAATGTAAGCAACTAAGGGATCCTGATATATCCGTCTTCTAGGAGAGAAGAGAGAAGGGATGGGGAGAGAAGAGAGAGAGAGAGGGGATGGGGAGAGAAGAGAGAGAGGGAATGGGAGAGACATTTAAATAGATGAAGAGATAAGGTACAGGAGGGAATTTATTTATGGAGGAGAAAAATTACAAGAAGAGACCGGAATCTAACACTAGAGAGTCAGAGACTGAGATGGAATGAAATGGAAGGAAGCTTTACTTTACTAATAGGGTGGTAGATAAGGAGAACAGCCTCCCAGCAGAAGTAATAAAGGCGGGTTCTATGTTTCTAATGTGACTATAAAGTCATGCAGACTTGTAATTATTATATCATGAGCCGGCCCTATTGGGGGGGATTTGGACGGCTGTAAATATGGATGACATATCACATGTAACATCGACATTCGAATGGTTTGCCAGGGGCTCTATTCTTCAGGCTTTAATCTCCTAATGTTTGTCCGTCGATGAGAAAATCAATCCCCGGGCGAATGATTTATATATTTTTAGGGACAGACACGTCGGCCCCCGCACGCTGGAACTCAGGGACTAGAGCTGCATGAGGAGCGTGGAATTTCCAAGACATCGAGCCGTCCATCTGATTCCCCTCCCGATAAATCAAGAAAAAAACCTGTTTGGGCTCAGATGATAAATACGTCTCGGGGTTACTGAGCGATGATGAGGAAATGGCTTCGTGGTGATGAATGTTCTTCATTAGGACAGAGCTGATCCTTCTGGAACGAGAAGACCGCGGTCCTCATCTCTCACGGCGTCTTCTCATCGAGACGCAAACAGTAACGAAAATAGAAAAAGCTCCACAATGGCGGGGTCTCAAGACGCGACGAAGACCCTTTGGGTGGAAATATTGCCCGTCTGCACTTAGAGTCGCTACATTTGTTGCACATAGAGACCTAGACCCTGCCAGCAGATCGGCCAAATCCGGCCCCCGTCTAGTCGCCCGTTTCTCCCGCTGTAAAGACTGTAATCAGTCGTTGGTCTCGTCTTAGATTCAGGAGCCGTCTGTCTATCCCATGCATGTTTAATCCCCTCTGCGTGTCTTCTGCGGGGGGGGGGGGTTTCGGAACGCGCTTTTACCCCTTTAACTGATTCCGGTATAAATGCATAAATTCTTATACATATTTACAATTTCCAGATTCTCGTGGGCTTTGGCTTCCAGCTGGCGTCAGTAAATTTGATATAAGCGCATACACTTCCATAAATTATTCACCCGCTCCGCGAGGAGGCGAGGCGTATAGCGCAAAGCGTTCATTTTATTTAGGAAGCACAAAGTATACATTTTTAATGGCGGATCCATTTTTATAAAAGTCGCTTTTGTCCTTGGATTCCGTTTCTCCGCTCAGAAATGCAGGGGATTATTTTGGTTAAAGTTTATAAGGAGACCTTCTGGGGATACTAAACGCTGAGGCGCTTTTTCTCTGTTTCGTGCTGAGATAACATATGTTTTATATACGAGAAGAATGAGAACTTTCTTAATGAGAGACTCCTCGGCTTTTAACCCTTTAATTAGCCCATCGCAGAGACTCTGTAATGTCGGCAAAGCTTAGGAACCCCTAGACTTGTCAGAAGGTAATGATATTCTGAATGAAGTCACCTGTATTCAAGCAGGGATTCCGGCTGTGATAGAGCAGGGAGAAAGCACCAGTTGGGACGCTCAGATATTATTAAATTAGAGGGGAAATAGAGGGTTGGTTCCAGATTTTGTGACCCCGAGAATTTGCCTGTGTACCCCAAGACCCTAAGGTTAGACTAAAAATCCAGAGACATGGGGGCAAACCTTGACTGCACCCCAAGTATGGGGGTAATGGTTATAACCGGGGGTAGATACATTGGTTTGGTTGCATGCATTTTGCTGAGTTCCCCTGTGTACTCCGTAAGTCCCATCACAGACACCTTTGGTCCGACCCTCGGTTACAATGTATCGGTCCATAGGCGATGAATCGGCTTTTCTCTGATGCTCGATGAATGCTTTGATAACATCTCCCTCTAGTGCTCATCTCTTTCCATTGTCTTCCACAGGTTTCCTCGTTTCCTCGATTCTTCTCAAGGTCCTGGGCAGTGAGGGCCCCGAATCTCTGCGACCTGGGACCCCCAGCCTGCTGCAATGGGTGGGTTGTGAATCACTGGTAAGAGGTGACTGTGTGAGCTGTGCGGTGTCTCCTGCGCCTCTCTCTGCTTGTATACTGACCTCTCTCCTGTCTGCTTTGCTGTCCTCTGTGCTTCTTGGGTCGTCCTCCTCAGGTAATGAGGAGCACTGGGGTCAGCCTGCCCTGGAGATGTTGAAGAGAAGGGACATTCTGGCTATAGTGCTCATCGTACTCCCCTGGACTTTACTCATCACAGTCTGGCACCACTCTACCCTGTCCCCGCTGCTCACTGCACACAAGGGTGAGAAGACTTTTCAACCCCTACTCAAGTCAACATTCACCATCACACCTGTCACACCTGTCATGTCCCTCAGTCACTCCGGCCATCAACCTATACTCATCCTCTCAGACCATACTAACCTGCATGCCTCATTGCCTTATCCACACAAGACACAACTGGGATGGCCTTCAACCTCAGCAGGGCTCTGCACGTTTCTTGAGTCCCAAGATGCCTCCAGCTTGCCAACTCTTCACCCTCCTTCTCTGCATGACGCTCACTTTAGAAATGTACCACCACCCATTTACAATCGCTCCACGTTTATTCCTATATTCCTCACTAACCGGCTCGTCTCCTCCACAGGAGTCAAGTTGATTTTCCCTTTTGAACTCAATGGAGTGACTCTAATATCAAACTGATGAGTTCATATGCTTTTCGTGGTGACATAACATTAGTTTGAGTCCAGTTGAGTCGACTTAAAATCGCGTTGAAGTAAACTCAGAAACTTGGCTCAACTCCCAACTTGAGTCACTTCAATGTTTAATAGACATTTTTCTTAACCCCTTAAGGACAATGGGCGGTCCCATTGAAAACAATGCATTTTGAGCCCGTACATATATACGGGCTTTGTCATTAAGGGGTTAAGTGTATGAAAGAGAGTTCTAGAAAAGAAATTTATATACAGTAAGATCAGCTGACCGTCTTATGGTTTAAATAACTTTTATCTTGGTCACATGGATCAATATTCCAAGACGTTGTGGCCACTTCTGCTGCAATGAACGTGAAAAGAAGGTCGGGATTAACTTTGTTGGAGTTTTTGTTGTTTCGTTTATCTGTTTATTATCAATATGTTGTTTCCACCACAAACTTCTCATTCTATTAACAATCGCTCTCCATGGAAAGTAGAAGAGTTTTGGAATCGCCACAACGTTTCAAAGAATTAAGATGCAATAAGAGAAAGCGATCTCTCCTTCTTGAGCGGGTAGGAATTCTGTTCTGAGATAACACCCAACTTTTCTTTATCCATTCCAGACGATAGCAGCGACGGGCGACGGGATGCAAGCCCGGGTTCAGACTCCAGAGAGTTTTGCTCCTCCGAGCGGGATATTGTAGAGGTTGTGAGGACAGAATATGTATACACGCGTCCTCCACCTTGGATGGGGAACCTTCCGACCATTCATGTCATCACACCTACTTATAGCAGGCCGGTGCAGAAAGCCGAGCTGACTCGTCTGTCCAACACGTTGCTGCATGTCCCTAACTTGCACTGGATTCTGGTGGAGGACTCACAACGTCGTACTTCCCTGGTGACTAAAATGCTTCAGGAGTCTGGCCTCAATTATACCCATCTGAACGTGGAGACCCCACGTAATTACAAACTGAGGGGGGACACCAGGGACCCACGAATTCCTCGAGGGACCATGCAGAGGAACCTGGCTTTGCGCTGGCTCAGAGAAACTTTTAATAAGAACAATAGTTTACCGGGAGTTGTCTACTTTGCAGACGACGATAACACCTACAGCCTTGAGCTGTTCGAGGAGGTGAGTTGGAAATGACATTCCGGTAGATGGACTTTGCTTTCCAGGTCTCATCATGGCAGGAATGGGGTTCCTAAAAAAAAGGACAGCCCGGCGAGGGTTGAGGAACATCAATCGCTTTACGTGCAACCATCTAGAGATTCCCGCGTGCGCCTCAGTCTTCATCGGACTGTAGTGCACCTGGGACATTAGTGGAAACTAAGCCTATGAAGAACGTGTTGTTGACCTGGTACTTCTTGTGTCCCCTCGTGTGTTTCAGTTTTGAATGACTTTGCTTTGTTCTTCATTGTCCTTTTGGTAATAGCCTCCTTCCCGTATGTGTTGATCATACAGCATGGTAGCCATCATGAATAGCGATAACATGTAAAGGATGCAAAAGGCCAGACCTTCTGGTCTCCTCGCACCCCACCATCTCCTTATGATCTACCATGACCCGTAGGACTTTTGTTTAACTATTTAGAGACTATTTAGGTGATTTATCCATATTTTGCACACATTTTATGTAGAGAGAGTTCTGGTCTGAAGTTTCTTGCTATGTGTTGTGTCGGTAGATGCGGAGCACCCGGAAAGTTTCCGTATGGCCGGTGGCTTTTGTGGGAGGTCTTCGCTACGAATCACCTAAAGTTAACGCCGCCGGCAAAGTATTCGGATGGAAGACGGTGTTTGACCCGCACAGACCATTCGCCATTGATATGGCCGGTTTCGCCGTCAACTTGCGTCTGATCCTCCAGCGACCGCAGGCGTATTTTAAATTACGAGGGGTGAAAGGGGGTTACCAGGAGAGCAGCCTGCTGAGGGAGCTGGTGACCCTTAGCGACCTGGAACCCAAAGCGGACAATTGCACTAAGGTAACCGGAGGAATTTGAAGCGTCAGAATATATATATTTTTTTTTTGGAAATCTGCGTGTTTGATCATTTTGATTTTGCAATATTTTGCAGATTCTAGTGTGGCACACGCGGACGGAGAAACCGGTTCTGGTAAACGAAGGAAAGAAAGGATTTACAGATCCCAACGTGGAGATCTGAGCAAAGACGCGAAAATGTGAGCGCGGCGTGTTAATATATATCACATTAAAAAAAACAAATATACGTACATAAAATGTCCAAATATTAACATAATATCACATTTACTTATCAAAACTGGTTACTGGTCTATCTGGAGAAGACGCAACTTGATATCCTGCTGATTTTTAACTGCACATTACATTCATTTGAGAAAAAAGTGTTTAAAAAGTGTTAATATTAAAAAATAATATATATATTTTTTTACAATATCCGGCATTCTAAATGTCCCGTTTCTTTTGTCTCTCTGTTGTAGGGACTGATTTTCTCTGATGGCCTCTCCATGGACAGGTTGAGATAGAAAGCATCTCGGGGGCCCCTTTTGTGGGCGCTGAAACCCAATACCCAAGGCCCACAGCTTGCATGGGACTTCATGTGTACATTATTCTACCCACAAAGCACAGCACATGTTGAACACGGAACGTTGGGAACGGCCGGGAATGAAGGATTCCTGTTTCTCTTCCGAAGAGATCCAAAAAGGGACCACAACCCAACCTGCGCTGTGCTCGGAAGCCATGTTGAAAGGTTGCAGGAGATGAAAAGTAAGAAATGAGCAGCGGGGCCCGGGGGTCCTGACCCCGCTGCACTCTCTGCCGTAAAGTCCGGGGTGAAACTACGTCCTCGCTCCCACGTCTTCACTTCCAGAGACTTGCAGAGCAGCCCGTGATTCATTCCGCAGATGTCCAGGCGCTCTTCTGCGGGAAGCCACCAGGCCTGCGGTGATCGATCAGGTCTGACCATAAGAGATGTCATAGAACCCAACGATCCCAAGAGATATTCCCAGCATTAATTAAATGGCAGGGAGATGGTGTCATATATTTCATTAACACTTGGTTTGTGAAAAGGTCATTCTGGCACACGGGGCAGGCTGGTGGTCGGTAGGGCCACATACTCACCGGTACTGCCTACCCATCGACAGATTGGGTCCTACTTTGTACGGCCACTAGCTGGATACAATGGCCGACCGCAACCCATACTGACCCGATCCGCTGTACCCAGCCTGTGGCTGCAATTATGTCACTTGGTGCCACTAGTCTTAAAGTGCCAGGGCCCTCCTACCATCTCACCATTTAGTAAATAATCTTTTTGGGTTCAGTTTCCTCTCTCAGCAGGAGGTACTCAGCCAATTATTTAAAATGTTACTAATTTATTTGCAGTAGGACACAATGTAACACCTTGTATAACCTGTAGAATGAGTTAAAGGGAAGGCATTGAAGAAAAGTGAGTCCAATTAGAAGAAGCCTTGGGGCTCATGGCTTAAGGAAACTTAAATCTGTAGAATGCTGCGTCGCTTGCAGATCATTTCTCTGTGCATCAAGCAAATCACGATTTAGTCAGATATTGGTGAAAACCGAATATTCTGATCCTAGGCAAAAACGCACTTAAAATAATGCAGAAGATGGGAGAAAAAAAAATGGACAACTTAGTTTTCCCGAACAAATAAAGTAGAGACTTATCTGAAATGCTTTGTTCTGTCCCACAGCACCTTCCATCCGGCGGAAAAAATCTAGCTGCTGATTTTAAACAATTATTTCGATTTTTGGGAATGACATTTTTTTCCCCTTTGTTTCCTTTTGGCATATTTAAAACGAGAAAAAAATGAATGTCTTAAAAAGTTGTCTGTTTCTTGGGTGCCAATTCAGGGTTTTATTACGAAAACCCTGAAATAAGAAAAATTCTTAGAATGCAGTAAATGAAAAATCTTAAATACTGGTGTAAGCAAAGTTGACTTCATTTAAAAAAAACAACTGCCAGCATTGCAGAGAAAGGATCTGGTCAAGGTGGAAATGCTGGGAGGCGCTTTTTCCTACGGGATTACATTACGTTTATATATAGCACTTGCTGATTCCGTGGTGATGTCACAACACAGAGACCTCTGACATGAACAATGTACAATTTGACAATGAGATTAATACATGCTGAGATTTACTGTTCTTATGAGCTTACAATCTATTAGATGTATCGAATTGTAGTTGGGGGGGGGGGGAGCAGCCCCATTACTGGTCACCCCGTGGATCCCGGCACTCAGCACTTGGGTCACCAACATTTAAGGGACCCTTCAGCCACCATACACACGTTAATCCACGTGATAGCCGAGTGGACTCTAGGGGGGTTCGGCAGATACTGCTATACGATATAAGAAAAAGAAACTGGCAAATTATATATGTCAGCATACTGTGACGTGATTAAGGAAACCCCTATGGTCCACGAGGGCCATGTTATCATGAATAAAACCAAAAAGGGCCGTGTGCGGGTTGTGGGGGTTTTTTGTGATTGATGCGGATCTGTTGACCTAAAAAAACAACTTTGCTTCTGGTTGCCGGACGAACGTTACATTAAACAAACGCTCCCGTGGTGAAGCCGTCAGCCGTGGCCTCTTTCCCCTGATTTTACCCATCAAGGGACAGCCGGAGGCAAATTTATCCATCTTGCATGGTGCCGGCGGCCCCCGTGACCCAGCTTCATAGGTGAATGCGGACGCACGTCACCCGGCTGCGAACGGCGCGGGAGGAGAAGGCAGATTCATATTTCAGAAAGTGCTGCTATAACATTAAATAAACTTCACCACAAATATATATATATATATAAAATATATGCACAGTATATTAAAAGCAATGTTTGCTCCTGGGAAAAAAACCCTGTAAAGGCTCACATTTACTTATTCTGACATTTTCAGAATGTACTCACAGGGGAGAAACAAGCCTGATCATTGATTTTCCGGATGCCTTTCTGGGGCAAACTTGTTTCATGTCCTTTATTTGCTCTTCATTGCTCTCTGTCTTAGTTTCCAACCAAACAAAAACATTTCTAAGAACGTTGCCCACAGAATCAATGGTGTTACTCAAAACTAAAATAACCACAAATTAAAGAAGTTAATATATAATTTCACCAAACCCTTATATATATATATATATATATTATATATATATATATATAATATCCCTCTGTGTGCTCCTATGCAATGAAAAAGCTGCAAGGATTCAACTGTTATAATCACACTCGCAATTTTAAGCTACTATATAACAAAAAGCAGGATATTACTTATATTTCTATAATTTTGCTTTGTTTTATAGCTGATCTCAGTCAGGAAATGTAGGACGAATCAACACACATGAATAAAATAAATAGCACAAAATATCTGGGCAATGAGGGGATGAAAGAGAGACATTTAAACACATAGTTGGCTTAGATGGAATGAAGGGAGGTGGTAGATAAGTGGTGCAGCCTCCCAGCAGAAGTGGTAGGCTAATACAGTGAAGGGATAGGATAGACATATGGCTCCTGAATCTAAGACGAGACTGATTAAGGTTTGAGTCTTTATAGCAGGAGAACCGGGCGACTAGGCGGGGGCCGAATGGAGCCGGCAGATTCTATGTTTTTGATCTTAGAGCCGATGCTAGCTGCCCCTGGGATTAGCACAACCCTGCGTTATCTCTACGCCGTGGGGTTTAATAACAGCTTTTGCCCCAGGGACGTGTAGAGCGCTTCCCCCAGTTATCTGCAGATCGATCTCTGCCATTCCTTTATTTATAAAACAGAGATTGTGCAGAAGGATAAATACGAAAAAAATGAATAAAAAGAAAGAAAATATTTTATTGTCAAATGATATTATTGTTCATTTCAGTGAGATATTTTGTCTGGAAGTATTATTACAGGTTATGAGTATTCACTTTTACAAATAAAGTTAAAAATGATTAAAAAAAAAACATATATATTTTACTTACTCACACATATACACATTTTTTTCACATGTAAAGCGTCCATTATGACCCCTGAGTTATGCATTTCTCTAACGCCCTAGAGAGGGACAGAACCATAACAATTAGAATTAAAAAAAATCAAACCATAAATAAATAATAATAATAAAAAAAATACAGGCAGTTTTGGTTAATGTGAACCCAGGGCTAGTCCCTCCCCCGAGGAGCAGAAACAGATACCCAATGGCATTACCTGAACATAAGTGTTTAAAATCCGGTAAAGGGTCACCCTCTTTCAATCTCCAGTCTTTTCACTATCTTTGCACAGTCTTTGATGTTATTTTAATTCAACTTCTACACTTAATCAGTTTTATGGTTCAAAAGGCCACTGTTGGCAACCCCTCGACTTTCAGGATCTTCAGGGTCTTCTTTACTCTTTGTAAACGAGAGCTTGTGATATCACATCTTGATCAGTCTAGCGATAGGTAGATGATATATTGATAATAGTCCCAGAACGTCTCGGTACGGGACTAATCACCTTAAGCCATGGCTTGGTGGTCTTAGGTGGTCCAGTCCCATGCCAGTCCTGTTATGTATCAGCTGGCAACATCTACGGCAAAGCGCAGCTAATCCACATACTGTGTTCTGCCAAGGAAAGGAGTTTCCACCGTGTACAGAGAAGGGCCGGCTTCGTACTCTTCGAATATGGTGACCTGTAAAACGACCGGGAGATCAGGAGGGTTAGAATAGAGAAGCCTGAATATTAATTACAAAAATAAACAAATATTTCTATATATCTAGAGAAAATCCTGGGTGATATTAATGAGGCGAAGCTCACCTCATTTACCCCTGGCAATATCCAGCTTCCTGGTACATAAAGGGTCTCTTGGGGTCCAATATCCCAATATCGCCCCAAGTTCCTCCCGTTTATGAAGACGATTCCTTTCTTCCATCCCTGATATAAACGGAGGAGGAGAGAGAGATGTGATAACTATTCACTTTAAGACCATGGAAGAACAGACAAAAAAGCAAGTTTCTGATAAATGTAACCTTATAAAGTGTAAATTTGATAATGATGATGTAATACTCTGCTGGGTGGATGGCTGGATGTACAAAAAAACATTTTTCTTTATTTCTTCACATGATATCTGCGCCCCTCTGCAAATTAATAACTAATAATGATTGTTTGTAAAGTAATAATCTAGAACGTGATTTCAGATTGCGGCGCATGGATTTGCCCCCCCCCCCACTAACCTTCATCCTGAGGAAGGTGTCTTGTGGGGCACTTCGGACGTGCAGAGAACCCTGATAGAACACCGGGCCCTTCTTCTCTTCCAACAGCTGCGACCAGCGAAAAGTGTCCAGACTACAAACGAGATACGAGCGCGTAGTTAATGTCAGAATTCAGAAAACTCATTTATTGTGAAGTGACGCACGCAAGTCTTCAAAAGTTTCATGGAAAACAAGGACATTTCTGGCTGTATCATAATCGCAAAAGGGATTTCTCAGCAAACACAACATGCCGTTGGAATCCAGGAGTGATGGGAGTGATAAAGGGCCATTGGAACACAGGAGTGATGGGAGTGATAAAGGGCCATTGGAACCAGGATGATGGAGTTGATAAAGGGCCATTGGAACACAGAGTGATGGGAGTGATAAAGGGCCATTGGACACAGGATAAAGGGCCATTGGAACACAGGAGTGAGGGAGTGATAAAGGCCATTGGAAGACAGGAGTGAGGGAGTGATAAAGGCCTCTGTACGCCTATGAAGAATTCCATTAAAATCAGCCATTTCCAGCTACAATAGCATTTACAACATTAACCCCGTCTGCGCTGGATTTACAACATTAACCCCGTCTGCGCTGGATTTCTGATCCATTTCATGTTCTTTTCATGGGCAAAAGGTGCTTTTCTTTAAAAAAAAAAAAAACAAGGACATTTCTAAGAGACCCCAAAAATTTGAGCAGTATTTCATACCATTAGCCCCTGCATGTAAAAAATAATTGTATTTTATGATCTGCATGGAGCGCAGGATTTCCTGAATATTACTCTACTTGATAAATCAGTAAATGCTCAGTTTTCACTCCTGGTTGTATGATGAGCCCAGAAACCTTTACCATGAATACCGTGCTGGAGATAACAACGTATCCATCGCCCCAAGAGGTTGTAAACTAAATCACCTTCTCTCGCTCTCTCGTAACTATAAACCTTGCCTGCTTTCTGTGCAGCTCAAAGTGACCATGTTTAGATTTAGAAACATAGAACCTGCCGGCAGATCGGCCCCATCCGGCCCCCGTCTAGTTGCCCGTTTCTCCTGCTGTAAAGACTCAAACCTCAATCAGCCGTTGGTCTCGTCTTAGATTCAGGAGCCGTATGTCTATCCCATGCATGTTTAATCCCCTCACTGTATTACCCTCTCCCACTTCTGCTGGGAGGCTGTTCCACTTATCTACCACCCACTCAGTTTTGCACGCTGATTCCGCTCACCTGCTGATGAAGGTGTTATTCATGTCGAGGCTGTAGATCTTGAAGTTCCTCAGAGGGATGTCTCTTAGAAACACATCACCCACAAGCCCTGGACAAGGTCCAGGATCACAGAAAGAAAGACAAAAGTACAAAGTGATCATTGAGTATAAATGCAAATACTTCCTAATATGCTTAACAATAAATCATACCCTAACCGTTGTGAAACTGAGCTGCCAACAGTCTCGACTGAGCTGCGAAAGTCCTGACATATTAGCCCAACGTATATCATTGATACTATATTTCATCACTGATATATTTCACTAGTTTTGGTAACAGTTTATCGAGGCGTTGATGAGCAGCTTGTATTTTTGATATAGAAAAAATTCCTTTTTTTTCCACATTAAGTGACAAAAAAGGCTCGTTATCAGAAATATTTCATTTTTAATGTCTGTGAGCAAATATACCTTTACGCTGGTCGTTTAATTTGTTCCCGTAGTTGACCCGTCCGCAGTTCTCCACCAATATTTGCAATTTCCTGTATCCCTTTCAATTAGAAATAAAGGAAAAAATAATAAAAAATAAAAGCAGTATATATTGGAAATTTAATTCATCATTTCTATTTGACTTTACAGATTAGATGTAAAAATATAACGAAATTAAATAACTGAATTCATATTTCATATTGAAATCAAAATTATAGGGAATGTAACACCTGCATTAATTTGCCTATTAATCAGAAAATGAATACAGGGGAAATCTATTATTTTATTTGGGCTCCGTTATCTAAACACAAAAACCCATTACAATCTATAGTAAAGGCAAAGGATTTTATTAAAGTCTAAAGAATAATATCACTCACTGGCACCTCAGGGATAGTCAGTTCCTGATTTTTATAGTCAACCGATCCGACGGACTGGGTGCTCACAAACACCTGCAAGGCAAACGGATCTATCAGCTGGGATTTATTTCCGAATGATTTCCTGAATTATTATTATTTCCAAGGGTTTCAGAAGCGGGGAAGAGGCCATTATCAAAAATGAGAGGGCCAGAGGCTTAGATGGAATGGAAGGATGTTTTACTTTACTGAGAGGGTGGTAGGGAAGTGGAACAGAATCCCAGCAGAAGTGGTAGAGGATAATACAGTGAGGGGATTAAACATGCATGAGATAGACATACGGCTCCTGAATCTAAGACAAGACCGACGACTGATTAAGGTTTGAGTCTTTACAGCAGGAGAAACGGGCGACTACACGGGGGCCGTTAGGGGCCGATCTGCCTGGGCATTTCACGTCTCCCTCACTATTAACCTGGGCTCTATCGCGTACGTTCCCCCTGGTGTGAAACCTCCCTCCTCCGTATATAACGGCCTCGTAGAGCGTGTAGCCGTACGACTGCCCGTTCCCATCGTTCACGGGGAGGTTCTCCATGTTCACCGGCTCCGCTGATCTGAACGGCTAAACAGGCGGAAGAAAAAAATACATACAAATTAAACGTTTATTTATTCCACCTCCTAAAGGGCCAGCTGAGATTGTTTAAGTATTGGGGTTGCTATATACATAAATATATAATATAATATATATATATATATATATATATATAAACTGCACGGCATTTAAATCACCTCAAGCTCTTTATCTGTTGCTTTATCTACCAGGATAGTATCTACCTCCGCTAAATAAACCTAACAAGTTTACCGTATGCACTAAGGAGGCTTTGCAAAGTGATAATCTGGCGCTTCTGTCCCCCGTACCTCGCCTGTAAACTCCAGAACATCCCAGAGGGACAAGCAGCGTTTCAGCTCCACCGACCCATATGTGGCTTTTGGATATAGAACAGGAGCGGGAGGAAGAGGCTCGTCTGTAACAGCAAACACAAGACGGGTCACGGCGGCGGGCCCACAACACAGACAAACGCCCCACAGCGTACCAGACGTAAGGACGGGCCGCGGTTACCGTGAAACTTGCTCAGGAGCTCTCGCAATCTGAAATACTTTGTGGTGTAGTCTCCGGCCTCGGTCAGCGGAGCGTCGTAATCTAAACAGATAAAGGGGATTTAGTCGGTAACTGTAACGAGTAAAGGAGTAAACCCATCAGAATCATCCATGGGAAGTCATTCGGGTGAGAACTTACCATAACTGGTGACATCAGCCCGGTATTCGTGGAAGTGAAGCGCTCCAGCCATGAAGCCAAAGTTGGTGCCACCATGGAACATGTAGAGATTAATAGAAGCTCCTTTCTTCAGGACGTCAGACACCGTGGAAATCATTTCTATACAGATAAGGCGAGATTCGGTAACTACGGCAGATAACGGGACCAGAAGAGACGTAGTGGAGACGGGGGAAAGGAGCTCTACTCACGATCAACATCAAAGACGTGATGATCGCCTCCCCAGTGGTCAAACCAGCCCGTCCAAAACTCCATCACCATGACCGGCTTGTTACTCTGCGGATCCAAAATAACCGGAGTCAGAGGAGCAGATTTTTAGTCATGGAGTCTTTAGTTGGAGGTGACGCCTTTTATTGGGCCATTGTAGAACCTGCGGGACCTCAGATGTCTCTTCTTCAGGAGGAGTCCACTGAGGTCCTAAAAGCTGATTTTCCACCTTTTTTCTATGCGGGTCAATACAAGGTATTGACTCTGGTTTTGACACAACCTTTTGGGTCAACACTGCTCATTTTCCTTATCATCGATATTATTTATTTATTGCACCTTCTGTGACGGTCAGAGACGTGCAGGACATTCGCTGCACCCTTTCTGGATTTGTTACTTCCGGTTTGGTAAAGGAAAGACCATAAAATACGGTTTAATAAGGTCTGTTTCTTTGATGGTCTCAGAATGTTCAGCGGCTGATAAACGCCTTGCCAGATCCAAAGGGCGTAAAATACGATATTAAGCAGAAGAGGGGCAAATCTGTGCAGAAGGGTGAAACTGCGTGTTTTCAAAAGAAAACTGGATATTTGTCTAAAAATATGAATTTAATTGTTATTTATAAACAAAATGATTCATTTCATATCATGTTATGGAAAATGGAGAGACGTATTGGTCCCAGTGGAGATTTGACAGAGGCTTGTCCCAAACTTCCGCTTGTGGATGGACCGACAGGACAAGTACAGGAGGCTTTAGCTTCGTAAAAAGACTACATTATACCTGTATGGAGTCCAGATACGAGAAGAGAATGGGCTCGATCTTCTGAAAGTTGATGGTGGCCAGAACTATAAGAGTTAAAAGAGAAACACATCATCAGAGAAGCGGATATATGGGCGCTGAGACGCTACTGTCGCTGTCGGCACCATAGTTTGTGTTTTTTGTTTGTCTATTAGTGTTATTTTTTAGATATTTTAATTAAAGGTTCAACGAATAGATATCTAATAGAATGAAGGGTCTCGTTCAAATTTAAAGCTCCCCCCGGACTGGTGCCGGGAGCTGCCCTGGTTTGCCTCCGACTCAGAGGGAGGTGCGACAGCGACACCTAGTGGCCAAAACCAAGTAATGTAACGATATTCACATCAGTGACACACACATGACAATTCTTACACCGTATAGAGCTACATACGTGACGGAGCGTACAAGTAACAGGAATAAGAGTTTACTGCACTGCTCGGAACATATTTACCAAGTAGATACTTAAAGTGACAGATCTTACACGGGTCAGCTGTCTAACATGCCGGAGAGTGTAATTAATGTGTTAATCGGGGGTTATTACTGTATCACTTGGTAAGATAACTGTGTCTTGAAAAGGTTATCAGTTAACCCCTGCACTGGATTTACCTCCTTCCATACTCCCGGAGCTGATTCCGTCTTTGTTATCGGAGGTCAATAAAAGTTCCACGATCCCTCTGCGTACGAGAGCCTGGGGTACAGGGGGTTAATAGCACACAAGAGGCTCTGTTATAGTGAGACAGAAGGACCTTACAAGTAAATTAACAGAAAATGGTTTCTATCAAAATGTAGATTTTAGCAACAATCAAAACTATCCCAGAACAAAGATGCAGAATTTTGCCCTAATTTCCAGATAAGTTAACCCCTTGGGTCCAGTTGAATCCTGCCTTGAAATTTGGATGAACCGGTTCCTTTTAAGGGTTTATCTTATTTATTGCTGGTGGGGACACTTACTGTCTTTATAAATTCCATGTAATTGGAGTCCATGGCATATGAGCCGTATTCGTTCTCCACCTGCACGGCGATGATCGGCCCACCCTTCGTGTACTGGAAATACAAAATGTACAGTATTGATAATCAGATCTGCCTACATTCAGACAATACCTTACTGCAGGGGCATGAGACGGAGTCCCCAAAGCAACCTACCCCCTGACTACAATCCCCACTATCCAGCCCGCCAGCCTCATCATGCTTTGATTATTACTGAGCAACCTACCTGATAGTAAAGCACCTTTGGGATCAGCTTGTCAAAGTACGCCTCTGTTGCATCCGCAAAGCCTTTATAAGTGGTCCGGAGCTGCATTTCCTTGTCCCGTAATAACCAGCTGGGGGAGAAATGCAGGTGGCATGAGGTGGGAGGCTGGGCATGAAATGGAGATGTCACTGGTGTGAAGCGGGGGTGGAACGCGTTGGGGGCTATGGATGTAATTTGAGGGGTACGTATGAAATGCAGGTGGCTAGCAATGGCTAAGAATGGGAGCTGATCAAGCGTGAAATGTAGACATATAAGGAATAAAATAATTTATATATATATTTGTTTGGGGAAAACTATTATGAGATATAAAACTGTATTAAATCTATTTAATTATATACTAATAGGAGACTGTCTCTTTAAGTACAGTACGACATCACTCTAAGTTTACAGTCCAACAAGGGCCACGGCTGAAGGAGGTCAGTGTCTCTCGTTGCCATGGATCCTTATGTGCTCCTGAGCCTCTGTCAGACACATGGGGCAGGACCCTAAGCCGTGCAGTGCGTCCCAATATAAGCTCACTGGCAAACTTTTGTTTTAGATAAATTACCCCAGGGAACAATCCAATTCTCCAGCTGCTTTTGAACTACAATTCCCATGATCCTTGGCAGCCTCTCACCTCGGCAATCCACCAAGATCCCACTCTGCACAAATGTAGGGTCCTGGTCTTAATATGACCCACAGTCCAACATCGGCTGCTGTTTCTAGAAATGCCCTAGAGAAAGAGAGAGAGGGGGGGAGAAAAGAAAGATAGAGAGAGAAGAGAAAAGAAAAGAGAGAGAGAGAGAGAGAGAGAGAGAAAAGAAAGAAAGAGAGGAGAGAGAAGAAAGAGAAAATATGAATTAAACTCAAACTCCATCGAACGTTGCAGCTGCAGTTTACCGAAGAAACGGCTTCTAGTTTTGACTTATATCCAGGAAGATTGTTTAAACTTTTATGGGAGGAATCAGGATAAAAGCCCCCATTACCCGAGGTCGAGGTTCCGCGAGAAATCAAACTTCCCTCTTCTTGGCTCGTGCAGGTTCCAGGGTACATACCTGGGGGCAAAAAAACAGACATTGGTGATTATAATCACTCGCTATCACGAGCATTCAGCGATTAAGAGTCCAGGGGGTGGGGGCCTTAAACAAAGGGAGGGAAAGTTTATTATAAAGGAGGAGAAAAGTTACAACAAGAGGCCAGAATCTAACACTAGAGGATCAGAGACTGAGATATAATGGAAGGAAGTTTTACTCTACTGAAAGTGGAACAGCCTACCAGCAGAAGTGGTAGAGTATAATACAGTGTGACTTTTTAAAGTCCAGTGTAAATGGAAATGTATATTAATGATTGGAGCTTAAATTGCCTGTTTGTGTTTGCATTTAATAATAAAAAAGCGTATGATACCGGGTAACACCACCCAGCAGAGATCTCGGTAGTCACGGTACGTACGTAGTGAGTGTATTTAATCCACAAGCTTTCATTTTTAACATGCGGTCTTTCCATTGGGCCTCGGGAACTCGGAAATAGTGCATGGAGCCCCCCAGGATCCTGATCGGGGTCCCGTCCAGGATAAACTGGGACTCGTCAGCTTGCAGCCCCGAGCGTCGGCTCAGCATTCTGAACAGGAAAGAGTCAAAAACGCGGAATCTGAAAACAAGAAAGAAAAAGGACATTTGGTCACAGGAGGGCACTTTTGTGTCAGGGGTGTGGTTAGGGGTGTGGCTGGGGGCAGGGCTTCCCCAGACCTTTTATGTGACTTTGTACCCTGTTGCGGGGTATTTGTGTAACAGTGGGGCATTTAGAAAAATAATGAGGTTTATTTACCCCGTTTAATTTGTAAAGCCGTCCCCTGCTGTTTCTATACACATTATCGGGGCTTTTAGGGCAAAGAGTTTTTCTTTCCCTGCTGAAACACAAAGAGTTAAACTGAAGGATTTAATATCTGGTATTAATAGTTTTAACAAATTTCCTGTAAATAAATAAAACAGTTTACAACAAAATTGTTCTAGCATTTCCCCGCCATGCGCTGAGAGGTGCCGGCGGCCCCCATCCCGGCCCGTGTTCATTACTCATGATGTCGTTTCGTTATTCAGAGCTTCAGAGAATATCCAGAAACACAAAACTGTAACTCGCTGCATTTAGGATATAGAATTATAGTGTATAATGTATAGATAAATCAGTGACCGGCCCCCCTGTATAATGTATAAA
>VKOC01000007.1:12108401-12121386 GCA_009364415.1 Spea multiplicata
CTTATCTCTAGTCTCAGTAGCCAAAGTTTCCACACAAAAAAAAAAAAGAGTATCTAAACTTGTTTGGAAGCTTTTTTTGTGCATTTGGTTTGTTTTTTTGACCTTGAAAACAAAGTTCTTCATTGATAAAGCTACCGTTCTTTCCGCCCCATTGCGTCGATGTAGTAAAACTCCGTCAGATGCTTCCGACAGAAAGAAAAAAAAAGACATTATGATATCGTCGCTGGCAGCGTGACAGACCTTATGCTCACTTGAGGTCATATCGCTCACAAAAATCCTCAATTTCACCCTCTCTCTGGCGGGGATAAAATCATTTTCTTTGCCGCAATTCTCCTTATCCTTCACGATTTCATTTTTCACGGACTATACACTTTTTTTGTGTGTTTATTTTATTTACCGCAGTAATGTGTGGCAAACTACACTTCGAGTGCCCCAGCGTAGAGCCCCAGCCCCCCCTCTACAGCCGCCATCTTTACCCCAGAACTCCATGAATTAAAGGCATGCAGCCTCAGTAGCGTAAACGGGCTGGTTGGGGAGATCACCCTTGTCGGCCACCCTTGTCGACTCAATATGGAAGGCATGGCTCCTAACTTTCCCGCTTTGCGCGGGGCAGTCCCGATTTTGCCGGTCTATCCCGCTGTCCCACCTCGGCCATGCTTTTTGGGACAAAGATAGAGCTTGGTGGGACACCGGGACTGATTTCGCTTGCCCAGTAGCGTGACACTCGCAAACTGCTTAGAAGACGCATTAGGTAGTAGAAGTAGTCAAGACTTACCCCATCATGGGGCATCAAGGCCCCGAGAGACTCCTATAGACACATTTGCTCAAAAGGTGCCCCTGAAGCGTTCCACTCTTAAATAGATGTGAAATGCGTCAGCTGTTAAAGGGTTAAACCCTTTTTCCTTTTTTTCTACCCCAGTCTATAGCCATTTTTAATATAATACTCAATTTTTTTAAAATTCCTCATGCTTTTTTCTCATTGGTCGACAAATGCTGTTGCCGGGCAGCATGCCTTTTCAATAATCAGCTCTTTTTTCAGCAATATGGCAGCCGATGCCTTAAACCACCCAGACGTAAGATCAATAACCGAGTCATAGAAGCCATCTTGGGCACAACCTTGAGCGCCGTCCCAAAGACACAACCAATGCACCGTAATCATCATTCTGTATAATCGGATAGCTGACCTCGTTAATGAAGTTCTGAGCGCCCCGCGGACTTAGAAGAAGGATGGCCCTCCTCAAGGTGTCGCGGTACCGATTTAGCTCCTCCGTCTTCATCGAAGTGAAGAGGCTCGCAAAAACTTTGCTGATGTTCCTGTCCACTTTTTGTAAGGAGACATCGAGTCCCATTCTCGAAGCTTGGTCCAGAAATCCTTGCAATCCACGTATGTCTGAAATGAAAAACACAAACTATTGGCGCGTGTAAGGTAACCAGCAGCAGAATTTGGGGCCAAAAAGGGTTTTTTTAGGCAAAGGTTCCTGAAGAAAACAAAAAATTCAATTTTAGGACATTTTTAGAATATGGTGGACCTTTTCATTCACCCCATCTGTGCCCCACAACTAACTGCTGAGCCTCAAGATATCAAATCATGTTGTCCGCCTTTGTAGGACCTACGGCCCCCGGAGGAGATGAACTACGAAGGCTGTGCCCAACTGGGCACGGTACTCCATGGTGTTGATGGGGCAGTTGAGGAGATCAGTGATCGATTTTAACCAGCCCATTGAACAATAGAGCTACAGGGAGCCTGATCGCCATACGTGGGAGCTCTCCGGGTTTCACCCGGAGAGTCCGGGTGAATCGCTTCTTCTCCGAGTCACCATGGACAAACTCCGGGTCACAACAACAGTATTTTCTTGCATGTCGGGCTAGCTCCACGTCTAAAGTCCTTGTTACTCTACAACCTCTGAAGCAACCCATGTGTCAAGATGCCTATTAGGACGTATCAGTACGTCTTGACTTTGTTGCAGGGGCAGGAACATCTCCTTGCACAGGAGATCAGACTGTCTACTGAAAGCCAGTGGTCTCCTCACGACCAACTGTGTGTAGCTGAGCGCTAAGTACACAGTTATACAATGAATGCCTGATCATGCGATCGGGGCATTCCTTTCCGGTAGGTGTCAGCGCTGATATTTCTGAACACTGCAAAAAAAAAAAAAACACCCCCCCTCAACATAATAATAATAAATAAATGAAATAAGAATAAAACATTATTGGGTCATTGTTCAGCTGTGGCACCTACAGCATAGAAGACAGTTTAAGCAAAGTATTTTTTATATATTATTAAGTATTATTATATATTATTATCCATAATAATTATTATAATAAATATAATTATTATGTTTCATGTATTTCTATGATTTTACAAGAAGGTCCCACTCCTCCTAAACAAAAAAAAATGTGCGGGTTCATCAAATATAAAAACAGGGGAATCATTGTTTAAGGGGTTAAATTACATGTAATATAATAAAACTTTTTTAGGCATCTACTTTTTGACTAGTCGGAAACTCGAGTCAATATTTGCATTTTTTTTTAATATAAATGCCCAATATATGAGCAAAACGGGAACTGAGCAACAATAGGGGAACTACGGTTATCACAGCAGGGACGATTCTAATTAATCCTAATTGGTCTCAGCCTCTTTGGCAGTATCGGCGCGTGTTTGATACCGCCGTACGGAGCAATGTGTTTAACCCCTTAATGACAAAGCCCGTCAACGGGTTTAGGGACCGTCCATTGTCCTTAAGGGGTTAAATAACCTGATTACAGCGCACTCTCTATAACGTTATAAGGTGCTGATGCGCCAACTCGGCAATATTTAATACTTTTATAAATAAATGCTGCATTAGAAACGTCCTTTCTCGGATATTTTTTTAAAATCATTCTTTAACCATGGAAAATTACACAAAAGCCGGAAAAAGACTTCTTTAACACTCCTGCGTTATTAAAACTTCAAGTGAAAGAATGAAATGACGGGTGTGCTAAGGGTTAAAACGGAATTAAATACCAAAAGAGTGCAGTTAATGATTTATCTCAGTGGAACAGCACCTTTAATATAGGCTTTTTTTTTAAAACCGTTACATAAAAATGATGAATTTAGTGATTTTGGTTGGTCAATTAGGAGACAAAAGTGAAAAAAAATATTAGTAATTAATAATTACTAAATACATTTATAATTAATTATTAACCGTATTTGCTCGATGATATAAGACAACAAAATTTGAATATTAATTTAGGGGGAGGGGGAAAAAAAAATAAAAACCTGATTATAAGTCGACCCTATAGGAAAAAAGTTTTACTAGTAAATATGAATTCACATGTAAAATATTTTTTCATATTTAGTAAAAACTATGATTGAGAAAATTGATTTATTTTTGCTTTTATTTCCTTTTATTTGCCAACCTGCCCCCCTCCCCAGTTATGCACATCTGCCCCCAGATATGCCTTATACACCCCTTTATGCCACTCTGCCGCCATGATATGCCTTTTAACCCCCAGTATGCCACTCTGACCCCATGATATGCCTTTTAACCCCTATATGCCACTCTGACCCCATGATATGCCTTTTAACCCCCATTATGCCACTCTGCCTCCAGAAGTGCCTATTAACCCCCTATATGAAAAAAAAACAAACCTCATCTTATAATCAACTCTGCAGGTGATATGCTTACCGCCAGCCGGCGAGTGCTTTCCTGCCACCGATTGGCTGCTTCAGGAAGCCAATCAGTGACAAGAAATGTCGGACCACAGAGGAAGAGGGCAGCTTCAGCAATAGGGCTGCATGTTCTTGATCAGGTAAGTCTTTTATACTATTTTATTTCATTTTCTGTTTGTCTTGAAGAAGGTGCACTAATGGGGGGCGCCCGGGGCATTAAACCGTCCCTTTAATTGCCCTCCCCCAAAAAATAACGAAACTGATTTTACCCAGTAGTGTAATATTTTGTTCATTGCACAATTCTAGTCTCTTTTTGCATATTTATTTTATAAAAGGAAGTTTATATAACGCCCTCCCCCCCCCTCCCCTTTACCTACGTTACATAAACCTACGCTACGCATTGTGAACATCTGCACTCGAGACTGTCAGAGTTTGGGCTTCGAGCCTCGTAACATCAGTACATTATTTTGACTGGCCTGTCCTATAAATTATCGGAAGGTGAAGCGATGATCGTTTTGTTGACTTCCATTCTTGTACCTATTTGCTAGATGTCTGGAAAACGTGAAAAAAACAAATAAAAAAAGGCTGTTCCGTTGTGCTTCGGAGAGAAATATGCAACAGATAAGACGACATTTTGACTCGGGTTCAAGGCAAGCGATAGTACGGTTCCTCGGTTCTCCTGTCTGAAACGTTACCGAAAAAACTGGTGATTTGCTCTAATGACGGTAAATTGAGAGTCTGTGTACCCCAAAAAATCTGTGGGAAATCCATGCTGATGATAGACTTTGAAAGCCACCTAACGTGAGGTGCCAAGAATAAAGACAGATCAAGTCTCCGTGGTAAAGACGCTGTTCCTCTTAGATAAAACTTTACTTGTAGTCCCTAGTATGGTAAGCAAATAATCCTTGGCAGATATGTCACTTGATCACATGAGAACAACACTTTAAACACTCTAAAAATCACATGTCCTCTCTAGCGTCTCTCTCTACAGAGCTCAAAACTTCCTGGTGGTGTAAAGCCACCGCCACTAGACTCTGGAGCGATGGAACCAGCGGTCAATGGAAGTCTGATGGATGAACCTGGGTTTGGTAGATGCCAGAAGAACGCAACCTACAGAATGCTGTAAAGTTTGGTAGAGGAGTGATAATGGTCTGGGGTTGTTTCTTCTGGGTTTGGGACCAGTGATGGGCAATGCTGCAGCATACAAAGACAATTTAGCCAATTTTTTGCTTCCAAATTTGTGGCCCTGGTTTGGGGATGGCCGTTTCCTGCACAGAGCCCTGACATTAACCCCAATGAACACCTTTCCGCTCAACAAGAGTGCCTGACCTCACAAAACGCTCTACTGCTCCACAGAAACGCTCCAAAATGATGTGGAGAACCTTCCCAGAAGAGTGGAAGCTGTTATAGCTGCAAAGGAGGGCCAACTACCAATGTCCAACAAGCTCAAGTGTGAGGGTCAGGTCATACTTTTGTTATAATAGTGTACCTGGGAACTTACCGGGAGCTCTCTTCCTACTAGGGGAGTGGCTTTCTAAAGAGGTGGGGATAGAAATTCATGGAGGAGGAGCTTGCTATGTGATGGGTGGTGCCAATCTCACTTGTTATTTGGTGCAGGCATTCTTTAGTTATCGGTTAGAATATCAGACTTCTGTCTCATGTGACTCCTCCCCCTGGCCGCCTCTACTGAAAGTAGGAAGCATTCGTCAGTACACTTCCTGCACATGCCCAGTAGAGTTCCCATTCTAATACCCAGTAACCATCCACAATGAGATCATTTAAGCTGTAGCTCTATTACTAGAAAAGATGGGCCAAACTGTTCCGTATCTGGCATAAAATTCAATTTGATTAAAACGTCTTGATGAAATTAAGACAACAAAAACGAAATCTATCATAAAATGATTGACTAAGTCAAGTGTCTGAGAAGTCTCTGAAAGAAATGGATGGGAAGAGCGTTAAGAATAATAAAATAGATTGAGTAGATTAACGTTGTTCAAGATGTCGAGTCCTTCATAGTATGGTGACATGAGCTATAACGACAGAAAAGCACTTCATTAATGGTTAATTACTTATTGGTTGTCAGACAGACATAATTATAAGCCAAATAAAAAAAGTGAAAAAAAAAAAACATGTAATACAATATATAGTGATTGATCTTCAGATCGGCTAATTGCTCAGGCTGCTTAATCCAGTTAAGAAAGTCGACACTTCAGAAATGATGTTCATGCGACTGTTGAACGTCCAAAAAAAAGCGCAGCATGCATATCTTAGAGGGCGGTAGATAATTGGAACGGCCTATCAGCAGAAGCGGTAGGGTTAACCCAGTAAGGGAATTTAAACATGCATGGGGGCTAGGCATATGGCTCCGGAATCTAAGACGAGACCAACGGACTAAGCTGCGGAGCCTATGATCATATTGTCTGAAAAAGATTTGATCATATACATACAGATTAACCCTTTCAGTACCAAGCACATATGTGATACGTAGTAGGCAAAGTGGACCCCAGGAGCCTACCGAGTATCTCATATGGTGGCACTGTAGGGTTCCCTTACTAGCCATCTGGCCAACCAGGCCAGTGGACGATAGGGCTACATTTTTATTTACAAAATAGTAACCATTTAATCTTATTGAACTAGCCCTTGCATGTCCTCGCCTGAAACATGTAAAATTTGCATGCCCTTGCAAACAACTCACATTTTAGTTAATATGTGAGTTGTTTTATGAGTTTGAGCCCCCAAAAAGTTCGAGTCTCTGTGTCAATGAAAATCATATCATTGAGAAAAAGTTATTTTTAATATGATTATACATTTTTGGGGATGGAATGGGATGATTCGAATATATATGATATAAATAATCGAGATAAAAGCACGATGAATTCAAATTCATTTCCTATGGTCAGTAGAAAGGATATATAGGGAAGATAAAAGACCATTTACGTTGATGATGTTTTAGAAGAATAACACCTATACACTATTCCTATTCATAGAATTAGTATACAAGTGACCCCCCCCAGAGTGAGTGCATACTAGTAGTGGAGGTAACTTAACATTTGTAATGGGAGACAGCCTAGAATTGACATAGACAATCTGGGGTCTACTGCTCACTTTAGGGTCTGAAGGAACAAAATCTGTCTATGGAACGGTTAAAAGGGGGATCCTCATCACTGATCTCCCCGACCAGACCACTAACACTGTTACACTAAACACAGCCTAAAGGCGGAATATGATGTCATACCTCGGCGCTCAGCAGTAGGGACAGCAGAGCAGAGGGGGGCTGGTGGCGGTGCCCTGGGCTAAGTAAATTCAGCACTGCATGTGGAGATCACTTAGTGTTTATTTTTTATCAAGCCGTTTCTGTTACATTTAACATTTCTGTTCCAGTTTCTTTTGTGTCTCAATGGGCGATGCTGTGTTTATGGAGGACATGGCTGCCAACCAAGCAATTAAGGGTTTTTAAGCTTTATGATCAATCAAAATAATGGCCACGCATGTTTAAGCAAAACGTAAGAGGCTTACGCTCTTGGATTCATTAAACACTCATGACAGGAAACGCGTAGAAGCCCATTATTTCCATCGCTACGTCGAGCCAACAACAGGTCTTTACACGGTAAATCGCTTACAAAAAAAAACTTACGTTGACGGTTGGATTAAAACCGATATGTAAGGCGAAGAAGGCTGGGAATCTTAATGCAAGGATAAACACAATTTATAGGGGAGTAGCTAGTTACGTTCCAAAATGTATCATAGTGATGTCAGCAAGTGTGACTGAAGAACTGGCTGCCATCATGGATGGCTGCCATAATAGACTTAAAGCTCATAAGAGCAAGGCCATCTCCTCTTTCTGTACCAGTATGTACCAGTAGCGCTTCGGGAATGTTCTGAGCAGATGACTACCCTGAATCTAAGATGAGACCAAGGACTAGATGGGCAGAATGGGTCTGACCTGCCATAAAATTCTATGATTATAATAAAAGTAACAGCTGGTAGCTGAAGATGAGACCTGTTCTAGTCTCAGAGAGTTAGTTCCTTAACTCAGAAACGGTGTCTTTACTCCAGGATTGGAGGCAACCCAAGGCCAAGCGCCTCCTTGGTTCAGGCGACCTCGACAGCTGCCTGAGAGGCTTTGACCATAACCTCTTGGGACCCTCCAACAGAGCAGGTAGTCCACCAGTGCGCACCATGTGAGAAGACCACAAAAAAAGTCACATTAGTGGTTCTTGAGAACCTATGTGTCAAAAACGATGGAAATGTAAGGTATTAGAGGACCTTTTATATATTTATATTTATTATTTTATATTTTATATATTTATATTTATATTTTATATTTGTTGGAAACGTTTTTTTTAAATATTTCGGTCCCTTACGTAGGAAATGTTAACAAAGAGACAGCGTCCATACGCTAGATCCCTATTTGAATGATGTCGGCCGTCAGTAATAATCTTGAATGTTCTGCTAGCGGGTTATAGGTAACAAAATCAGTATTTACTTTAAATGCGGATATAGCTATAATAGCATGTTTTGTATTCATTTCCTGGCGAGAAGTGCTTCTGATTTGCGTTTTAACCAGCTCAGCTATCTTTTGTCCTCATGAGAAATTCATAAGTTGGTTTCTAATTTAACTTTTTGTCAAGTTGTTGCTGATGTTGTAAAGTAGGAGTTTGCTTATGTAGAGCCGTCAAGGTCTATAGCTGAATAGTGATGGCGATGACTCAAAGTTCTTTCAGGTTCGGTTAAAAATGTAAAGAAGTCTGTCCCCACACCGATGGCGGTGTTGGCTCATACAAGTGCGTTAAGTCTAAATAACACAAATGTGGGAGGTCACATTGGTTTCAACCGCTCCTCACCACTATCTAGTCTTTTTGGGGATAGTCACGTCTCTATGAGAAGGTAGCCCTACAGGAGAAGAAGATGGAGAGCTCCAAGAGGCCAAAGGGTTATCTTTCTGATCAAAATCTGCCACTTGAGTGGCAATGAAGGTCCATGGGAGACACCATCAAGCCCTACTGAGCCAGTCCAGGCCTGATCCTTTACATAACTAGGGATAACCTTGATTTTCATTTCCAGATTATCCCCAATCCAAAATTTAAATGTATATATACAACAATTTAACCATGTTTACGTTATTTTTATGGCGTCTTCAGCCAAAGGAGAAGTCCTTTATTAGGCCTACATAGAAAACGTTCCTTACACTTTCAAGATCTCAGAGGTCTCTTTAAGGTAGAATGATACCAAGCCCTAAACCTTGTGTCACACTCCATAGTTTTTTAACTTGGCCCAATAAAAGGCGTCACCTACGGCTAAAGACTCCATCTCTTCTTGGAACAACATGGCAATACATGTCCCTCCTTTAAATGAATGCACTAATACAGAAATCAAAGTCCAAGTGTATAGAATGAGACAGCAGAAGATGGTAATGAATGGGACAAGAGCATGAATGGGACAAGAGCATGAATGGAACATCCCAGGGCTCTCCCTCTTTAAGGGGCTTCATGAAGGGTCAGATATAGTTGGGCGTAGGGTTGAAAAAAGCCCCAGTGTGGGAAATGAGACGGGAGTTGGCATGACCAAACACCCTAGAAAAAGTAGAACCTGACCCAGAGACCCAAGGAAGCAGGGCATCATCTGGAGACTCCATGTCAAACCTGGAGAGTTCTGGGATATGATGACCTAGCAATGTCTACCACAATAATTCGGATGACCCTTTCAGAACAATAAAAGAAAAAAGCAAACAAAAAAATAAATCTTGGTGGAAACATAAACTTTCAGGACCTCAAAGGTGTCTTCTTCTGATGGCCTCTGGCATAAGATTATTAAGTAAAAAAAGTTAGCAAATCAGTTCTTATCCGATGGTTAATTTTTTGTTTCCTATTTATAACTTTCTCTAACATTTTTTCTTATAATAAACAAATATTGTCGTCTGAGTTCTACCCAATGATCTGAAAAATCAAAGAAAAATCAGTACGGCTTTGCTGCGTTAATACAGTGAAGATATCAAAGCAGAAAGGAAAAGGGAAAAAAAAAAGTCAATCAACAAAAATTTTGAAAAAAAAAATATAAAATCAAAGAAGCAGAAAATTAAACAGACAGAGAATAATAACCCAATATGTTTTTGTCATAATTTGAAATGTATAAAGAGAGAAAAAAAAGAACTTGTACTGCACCAAAATGTGTGAATTTAGTGTTTTGTTCTGTGTAAAAATAATAACATTTATTACAAAATGGAGCATGTAATGGATTCGCCAAACGTGAAGCTGATCATTTCGTATCTAACTTCTTTTAACCTGTTGCTGCTTCAGCAGACGTCCCAAAAATGAGAGGGAAGCGTCTACTTGCCCACCGTCCCCCACGGTATAGAGGGGATAGTAGGGCAAATGTGACTGGGTAAAAAAGGAGAGAACATTTGGGGAATTGGAAGGAAAAAAAAAGATGGGAAGGAGGGTGGTAGTTAAAAAGCCTCCTCAGATGTGGTAGAGGTTAATCCGCCGAGGAAAAATGAAACATGAATGGGGTAGGCATGTGGCTCCTGAATCTAAGACGAGACCAACGACAAGTTCTCTTTCTGTGTTTCTAAGAAAGGGGTTAAGGAAAAAATGAAATGAGAAGATGGTGAGAGAGGAATGAGAGACGAAAGAAATACGAGGGAGTCGTTGACTTCCAGTTGGGGTGTGGAAGGTGGGGATGGACCTTCACTTCAGTTGCTTCGTGTTGGAGTGTCCAGAAGTCACTACAGTGAGAAGCACCATGGAAAGCGTAGACCTCGGTGGTGTCAATGGGCTTCCCAACCTACCCATTGAGCTACAGCCATGGCGGTACCGGTGCCACCAGACCTGCCCACCTAGGTCTAGTCACCTACGCAACAGGCCCCGGTTCCATGTTGACCTCCTTTCTTTTAATATATCTACCAACATTTTTGGAAGTTCTTAATGCTGTTTTTATGCATTCATTATCGTTCTTTTACATGACATCTCGGCTCAAACATATTGAGGAACAATTTAGCTTCTAAACCTACAGACAATTAACTGTAGAATGTGATGTGTTATGTTTCTACCTTTGGAGACTAAGTAGATTAATAGCGCCATTAATGTCAATTTGCTTGAATCTTCGGATTTTGAATGCTTGGTAGCGCGCAGTTTGGGATAATTAAGCTGAGCTTATCATGTCAATTAGCGATATGTACGGCTAGGTAGAGTGAGTGAGCGAGTTGAGAGATCAGCACTATATTTACTAGGTAGAAAAACATCAGGTCCCTATCAGAATATTTCAGAAGAGGCAATGGAGTTTTTCGTGGGAATTAATTTTTAATTAATTATTAATTAATTTTTTTTATTTACTAATTTTTTTAAATAGTGGAAGGCGTAATCTACAAACTGGTGGCCAGTCCAAATCTTTTGCACAGGGCTGGTCATTCGTGTCTTCAACCGTGGCTGGTCCAATGTGAACCTTAACGCTAGGCCTGCATGCGCTGGAAGGCAAAAGCTCAGTGGAATCATGTGGAATCATTGCTTGCACCGCAGGCAAACAGAAGCAAACCCAGGAGTCAGACAAGGTAAGGTTAGTAAGTGCTAATAGGGTTAGTGTGTGTGAGAGTGTATGATGAGATGAGGAGGGCTGATACAGAGTGGTGGGGACAAAAGGCCACTTGGCTGTGTGGTCCTACTATTACTGTAATGTCAGCCAACTAAGAGGGCGGCAGGTCCAGTGGGGGTGGTTGGCGGTTCCTCTCCTGAAAAACCTTGATGCAGACCCTCTTGGGTTATCAGGCCCCCTGGTGTCCAGTAGCTCAAAGGGCCGGTAACAAGGCAGCTCTAGGATCCCTCCAAGCTCAGCAAACCCTCCATAGACTGCAATAGAAGGTGCTTAGGGCCTTCAATACAATGAAGTTGGAGGCCTCGGAGGGGACAACTGGGGGTGCCACCATTGGTCGGGCCTTGGCCAGCGTCACAGGTGCTCCTCAAATGAATAATCTCATGGTTTTATTTTCCTACAGTGTTTTTTTCCAGCCGTTTAATCGTCCGCACTTAAAATAACCTGAGCAGATTGAGGGCCTCGGCGTTATATCCACTAATTCTCTGTAGCGGCGCTCGGCAGTACGCTGTATATCAGAAGACCAACAAAATAATAGGCGCCATAAACATCAAGCAGTTAGCGTCACCTACAGAGAGGATATCATATTTCTGTGCATTAAAAAATAAACTATAGGCTTAGGTGGAATGTAAGGAAGTCTTCTTTTACTGAGAAGGTAGTAGATACAGGGAACAGCCTCTCAGTAGAAGAGATGAAGAGGTTAATACAGTGAGGGAAGTTATACATGCATAGGATAGGCTTATGGCTCCTGGATTTTAGAAGTCCCTTAAATTTGCAGTGTAAACAGAACTAGGCTAATGATAAGGATTTATTTCATTGCCCTGAGCTATCTTTAAGTACTCTAACTAAATAAAAACGCTGGAAGGGCTTTAAAAAGTAGGATTTTATTTTTATTATATTTTATATCGGTACAATTAAAATGTTCATAAAAACAACATAGAATCTGCCGAGAGATCGGCCCCATTTGGCCCCCGTCTAGGTCTTAGATTCAGGAGCCGTATGCTTGTCCCATGCGTGTTTAATTCCCTCACTGTGTTAGTCTCCACCACCTCTGCTGGGAGGCTGTTCCACTTATCTACCGTTCTCTCAAAACGTCCTTACGTTACGCCTCTGACCCCCTAGGTTTAGGCATTATAGACAACCTACATGGTCAAAGGGAAGTGGCATCTACTATACAGGCCTACTCCATTAGATGGCCACAATGAAATCGTGTAAGGGTCGATAAAATGGCAGAATATGTTGCTTTCATGTGCAGCGGCGCAGTAGCTTTCCAAGTCCCCGCTGACGCCATGACCATCTCCCTCTATAAAGGATTTGCCTTCATGTTCTACAAAATGCCTTCTCCCCTAGTGGTAAAATTCAGAATTGCACCAGAAAAACCATCACGCCAAAGGGGGTGTGGTTTATGCAAAATAGTATGCAGACCAAGAGCACACTGGGATATTAAAAAGTGCACAAAAAAGGCATGCCCAGTCCTTTAAAGATCCCTGCATGCACTCAAGGCCAATAATTCTCAAAAATATTATCGTAAAAGTGGAAATTTATGTACTGCAACCAGTGACCTCATGTCACCCCAAGTTTAGGCGACTCCAAAGAGTCTTAACACAAATGATGTACACCGATCGCTCTCAACAGAATTACGTTTGTCTAGACAGAAGCTGGAAGGTTGTGTTCTCGGCGTCAATGTTCTAAATTTCCTGTTCTTTTGGAGTAACACGATTCAGTCTTCGTCGGTTTGTAAAAGCGCAC
>VKOC01000007.1:12137643-12154752 GCA_009364415.1 Spea multiplicata
TATATTATATATATATTCTGGGGTATTATTATTCTGCTGTATATATAAATTATATACTATATACGATATTGATTATATTATATATATAATTTCCCTTAGGGGGTATTATTAATTCTGTGTATATTTATATACTATTACAGATATTAATTAAATTATATATATATTCTTGGGGTATTGTTATTCTTTTCTGTTGTGTATATATAGTTATATTACTATATCGATATTATTATATTTAAGTATAATCTTGGGGTATTTTATGTCTGTGTATATAATAATTATATACTATAGTTGCGATATTATTATATTAATATATATATTCTCGGGGTATTGTTATTCTGTGTGTATAATAAGTAGTATTATATACTATATGCGAGTAATTATAGTTATATATAGTATTTCTTGGGGGTATATTATTCTGTGTTATATATATATTATATATAGATATTATTATATTATATATATAATGAATTCCTTGGGGGTATTTTATTCTGTGTATATATATTTAGTACTATATGCGATATTATTATATTATATTATATTTTGGGGGTAATTTGTTATTCTGTGTTATATATAATATTATATACTATAAGTGCGATATATTATATTATATATATATTCTTGGGGGTATTATTATTCCTGTGGTATATATATTATAATAAACTATATACATATTATTCATATTATATATATATTCTTGGGGGTATTATTATTCGTGTGTATATATATTATAGTACTATAGTGCGATATTATTATATTATTAATATATCTTGGGGGTATTATTACTTCTGTGTATATAATAGTATATTACATTTACCTAATGCGATAATTTTATATTATATTATAATTCCTTGGGGGTATTATTATTCTGTTGTATATATATTATAATTACTATAATACGATATTTTATATTATACTATATCTTGGGGTATTGTTATCTGTGTGTATATATATATATTATATACTATACTGCGATATTATTATAGATATATATATTCATTGGGGTATTATTTATTCTGTGTATATATATTATATGTTATTGACTACTATATGCGAATTAAAGTTATATTATATATATACTTCCTTGGGGTTAATTATTATTCTGTTGTATATATATTATATTCACTATATCGATTTAACTTATATATATATTCTTGGGGTATTGTTATTCTGTGTATGATATATATTACATATAGCTATCTACATACTTATTCACTCTTATATATATAGAATTCTGGGGGTATTGTTATTCTGTGTGTTTATATATAATATTATATACATATACGATATTATTATATTATAATATATATATTCTGGGGGTATTAATTATTCTGTGTATATATATTATATACTATAATGCGATATTATTATATTATATATATTTCCTTGGGTATTAATTATTCTGTGTATATATATTATATACTATAATACGAATATTATTATATTATATATATATTCTTGGGGGTATATTATTTGTGTAATATATATTATTATCTATAGCGATATTTATTACTATTATATATATACTTCTTTGGGGGTATTATTATTCTGTGTATATATATTATAATACTATATGCGAGATATATATATATAATTATATATTATATTGTTCCTGTGTCTCTGTTTTAGATTGCAAGCTCTTTGATGCACTACCTGTTTTCCGGTATACCCATTGTACAGTGCTGTGGAACACAATGGTTTTTTGGGGGGTTCTGGCTCTGTTTTGGGGGTGACAGGCTCTGTTTTGGGGGGGTCTGGCTGTGTTTGGGGGGGTCAGATATCGTTAGGGGCTGCAGCTGTTGTATTCTGTGAAGAGTGGTGTGGATTTTGAAGCCGGGGGGGGGGGTATCTGCAAGGTGGCCACACAAAAGAAGCCGCCGAAGGGCCTTGTGTCAGCGCTCCCCATCTGCCGGGCCCCGGTGCCTGCGCCCCGGATCCTGCCCCCTGCGCCCGGCTCAGCCAGGAGTTCCCGCTCCGTTATGTGGCTGCTCGGGGTGAAAGCTGAAACCTCCCTGCCTGCCGCAGCCCCTCCGATGGCCCCTCTGCAGCTGCTCTAATCCCCATAAAAACAAAGCCTTGGGGTCTTTCGGAGGGGTTTCCTTCAGACACGACCCCCCCTTCCTGAGGCTCTGGGCCGTTCTATTACACATCATCTATCCTACCCCATACGTATTTACTCCCCTCACTGTATTACCCGCTACCGCTTCTGCTGGGAGGCAGTTCCCCTTATCCACCACCCTCTCAGTAATGTAACATAACTCATATCACACCAAAGCCTCATGTTTCAGATGGACAAATAGTGGAGCAAAACCTCGTCCCGTCTGCCTGACATTCTGAGCCCCTAGAAAAGAGGGGCATCGGGGGAGGAGAGAGGGACTGGCGGCACTGATCAGGGACACTTGGCGTGTATGTGTGAGTGTATTTGTATGTGTGAGCCGTCTCGTGTTAAGTTGTGAATAGGAAGCGTGGTGAGTGTGACATAGAAATCCTTCCCCCTCCACACGCTTATTAATAACTCAGCAAAGGATATCGTTAGTCAGCGAACAGATCCTTCCTCGTTACGAGCCGTATGCCTATCCCATGCATGTATAAATCCCCTCTACCACCTCTGCTGGGAGGCTCTTCCACTTATCTGCCATCTCCTCTTTACTCTGTCTCCTCTTTACTCTGTCTCCTCTTTACTCTGTCTCCTCTCTACTCTGTCTCCTCTTTACTCTGTCTCCTCTCTACTCTGTCTCCTCTTTACTCTGTCTCCTCTTTACTCTGTCTCCTCTTTACTCTGTCTCCTCTCTACTGCCTTCTCCTCTTTACTACTCTGTTCCTCTTTACTACTGTCTCCTCTTTACCCCTGTCTCCTCTTTACCCTGTCTCCTCTTTACCCTGTCCTCCTCTTTACCGACCTGTCTCCTCTTTACCCTGTCTCCTCTTTACCCTCTCTCTCCCCTCTCTCTCTCTCTCTCTCCTCTCTTTTTCCCTCTCCTCTTTCTCTCTCTCCTCTTTCTCTCTCGCTTTTCTTTTTCTTCTTTCTCTCTCTCTCTCCTCTTTCTCTCTCTCCTCTCTTTCTCTCTCTCCTCTCTTTCTCTCTCACTTTTCTTTTTCTTCTTTCGCTCTCATTTCTCTCTTCCTTCTCTTTCTGTCTCTCTCTCTCTTATCTTTACTCTCTCTCTCTTCTCTTCTCTTTACTTTCTCTCTCTCTCTCTCTCTCTCTGTTACAGGCAGTCGTGAATGCAGCGCTCTCTACAAATTGTAGGGATTGTCTGAAAGAAAAGAAAAACCCCAAACCCTTAACCTTGAGGCCTAATCACAGTCTGTAACTATTTCACAGGGGGTACTTTGACCTCTTGAATTGCCCCATTGCCTTTAAGAGAGGACCCTCCGCCAGGCGCAGGGGCTGTTAACGAGACGCCCAGACTCTGCAAACCATCAAAGTCTCCTTCTCACTCTGTTATTTATTAAGACTCCAGGAAATAAAGTGGGACCACCGGTGCTAGAACAATCCCAGCTGGGCCCCCCCTCCCCGCAGCCTGCCATAAACACGGGCCGAAGGGTTAACGCTCATGGAGGGGGGGTTTAAAGGGATATACACAGAATTTACAATTGGGTCAATTTTAAAAGAGTTTTCTTTAATTTTTTTTTATTCTGGGGCAAATGTTAGAATCGGGGCAGTCTGTATATCTGACAGAGTGGTGGATAAGTGGAGCAGCCTCCCAGCAGAGGGGGTGGAGGTTAATACAGTGAGGGGATTTAACATGCATGGGATAGACATACGGCTCCGAGACCGACGACGGGCCAAATGGCCAAATTCGATGTTTCTACCCCCGGCTGCCGTCTCTTTACCCCGGGTTCCGTTACCCCGGGCCCTCTCTGCCCCTCTTTCCGAGACGGGGTTAAACGGCGGTCTCTGTTTCAGAGAGCGCCTTCAGGGGAAAAAATGTTTCCATTTAAAACACCTCCTGTCTCTTCCTGTCCCAGAGGCTGTCGGGGCCTTTCATGTCTCCAGTAAATGAACTCTCTGTCTCCATCGCTCTCCTTCCCTCCGCCAACCTTTACCCCTCCCACCCCTCTGCTGTCTCATACAGACGCTCTAATCCTTACCCCAACCTACCCCAACCTCCCCAGTGGCCCAAAACACATGCTTTCACCCCATCCGTATAGCGCCAACGTATTCCGCGGCGCAGCACACAGCTCTTAAGTATTAGAATTCACTATATATATATATATATCGCCAACATATTCCGCGGCGCAGTACGTAAATATCTACACCCCACGCTCTCTCGCGGCTAGAACCCCCCCCCCCAATACATTAAGAATTTAACCCTTTCCTGCCGGTGCACTTGCATTAAGGGGCCACTGACCCGAGGCTAACCACCTGTTCTAAAGTCTGGGGCTTTCAGATGGTGGGGCTGCTTGACGCAGAGGTGACTTACCCCCTGTCAAGGGACCCTTTTTTTAAGGATCAAGGGTATGAATTTTTGTTTTTCCTCCCCACCCCCTTGTCAGTAAATCTATACCTTTTTGCCCTGGCTGAGGGGGGTTCTAACGCCAGGTGGTCTCCACTTATAACATCTGGCCTCCTTAGGGATTTGGGGGGGGGTTAGGGGGCTTGTTGTATTATCGGAGTATTTCACTTAAAACTCCAGAGCTCAACCCGAAAAACCGACCCCAAAAAATCATGTGGTTTATGGAGCGCCATTGTTTTCTGCAGCAACATAAGCCGTAGCGCAGTTTTTGGGAACTTTCAGAGGCCTGAGAATTACATTTTGTGGAGGCCGCCTCGGAGTTTACATTTATTAAAAGTAGACAAATTGTACATTTTAATGGTATTTAGGTCCGTGGCCGTCGTAGGATTAAAACAGCGCCGTCCAACATCTTGATGCGGAGGCATATTATTCAGACGGAGGGCTTTAAATTACCAGCAGGGGCAACAGAAGCCTTGAGATATTGAAGGAAGATGTACTTAACAGCCTTGAAGGCCACCTGAACCATGTTCTTTGACCAAGTTTGACAAAAAGTGGAATTTCCACCAGCTGGGCGCTATAGAAGAAGACGACTCCCACCGGTCTGAAGCTACAGAAGACGACCTATCATCCACTGGTCTGAGGCTACAGAAGAAGACCTGTCATCCACTGGTCTGAGGCTACAGAAGAAGACCTGTCATCCGCCGGTCTAAAGCTACAGAAGAAAACCTGTCGTCCGCCGGTCTAAAGCTACAGAAGAAGACCTATCGTCCACCGGTCTGAAGCTACAGAAGAAGACATATCATCCACCGGTCTAAAGCTACAGAAGAAGACATATCATCCACCGGTCAGGAGCTACAGAAGAAGACATATCATCCACCGGTCAGGAGCTACAGAAGAGGACATATCATCCACCGGTCGGGAAGCTACAGAAGAGGACATATCATCCACCGGTCGGAGCTACAGAAGAGGACATATCAGGTCGGGAAGCTACAGAGAGGACATATCATCCACCGGTCGGGAGCTACAGAAGAGGACATATCATCCACCGGTCTGAAGCTACAGGAGAGGACATATCATCCACCGCTCCAGAAGAGGATATAATAAGAGAAGATGGAAGCTTTCGTGGGATTGGGTGGATCCGCTCGTAACGCATGCTGAGTGGCCAGTGTCTCTCTGGTGCTTGAAACGCTAAAGACCTGAGACCCATAAATGTTCTTCCTCCTAGAAGCCGGTTTCTTCCTGGTCCTGTCATGTCCAAGCCCGGTGGGGCGCACGTCACGGTCTCCACTTTTAGCCAAGGCCCGAAGAAGCACTTGGTGGACTGATGGGCGACCCCCCCCGAGCCCTCAAAGCGCTTGTTAAAGGATCTTAACATATTGATGGCCAGAAGCTGATTATCTCATCAGCATTAACGAGACCACCAAGAGCTTTAATGATTAAGGCCAGAGCCCGGCCTCTCTGCGCAGGCGTGTTTCACGGAGCCACGCTAAGCCTTATTTATTTCCCTCTCTGTGAGGGCAGTAGATAAGAGGAACGGCCTCCTAGCGGAAGTGGTAGAGGCCAACACAGTGAGGCGAAGGCCGTCTCTCCGCTCCGTTCTATATTGTCTGAATGAAGCCTTCGAACGCCTTTGCAAACGCGCGACGCGCTTGCTCCGTCCGGTTTACCCGTTGTACTGCGCTGCGGTGTATGCTGGCGCTATATAAATCACATGTTATTATTATTGGACTGTTCTGGCTTCTGCTGGCTGTGAGTTCACATCATGGAGGCTTTAACTAGCTGCAGGTTTATTGCCTCCCCCTGGGGTTTGATGGGGGGGGGGTTGCCCCTCCTCATGCCTCCACAGCCAGACTGGGTTGCTAACAAGCACAGGGCTTTGGGGATGCCCCCCCGCCCAGCTGCTTATTAACCCTCTCCAGACTGATATCATTCAGTGAGGGGTCTACGGACCACCATGGGGCATTACTGGTCTTAATAACCCTCACTTCTACCCCATGAAAGCTTTACATGCATATCTGTTAACATTCCCAGTGTATGTAGTGCCAACAGAAGCCATGGCGCTGTACAACGAGCCGTTGTGTTTTTTTTCTAATAACCATTTACCATTTTTTTATTTTTTTTATTTAACTGATTTTTTATTTGTTTATTTAACCGATTTGTTTTATCTTTGTATTTTTCGTTGTTGATTTAACTGATTTTTATACCTGTTTTTTATCCGCCGATTTATCTATGTAGGGGAAGGGGGGGGTCGCAGCATTTAGAACCTCCTAGAACCCCAGACGTTCCGGGCTTGCCACACTGAAGTTGTTATTCTGTATCCTGTTGCGTAGAACGACCATCACTTACCGGCCAAAAGGGGGATGGCTTTTTGGTGGTGGCTTCTCGACAGGTTCTGTTTTTGTTTGACCGGTGGAAAAACCATAGCATAGCAGCAAAAGGAAATGGCTGGTTTTGTGGTCGCCCTGGTGATGGAGGGGTTAAATTTCCATCTGGCCCTGTGAGTGCTTGACATGGGTGATCACTGACACCACAGTCTGGCTGGAGTCGGTATTGCACCCAACCTAGACCTTCGATATTCCAGTAAGGAATACACAAGCAGCGTTGTGTTTTATTTGCCCCCTTCCCCCCCTGCTCTATCTACCTCTCTAACCTCCTTTTCTGCCCCCCTGTGTCCCATGACAATACCTCATGGCGTCTTCCCGTAATGGTCCAATTAGCAATGGCGGTCAAGTAAATGATCTACAGGTTTCTTAAGTCGCCGACCGATGGTTGGAATTGTCTAACCGGTCAGCATCTGGCCAGGTTGGCCTCACAACTTGGACTGTGTGATGCCTCCAAGGAAATAGATATTTCTAGAGTTTTCTTTTATCTTGTGAAATTTTGTGGGAAAACCACCAGTTTAACCCCTGAGCTCGGCAGGCAGTCATGAGTCCATCTTGTCCAGGGGCCAACATGAGGACATCTGATTTCAAGGCCCTGCTTGTTAAACCCAGTCGGTCAGCCTCGGTCAGTCAGAGGACATCAGATTTCAAGGTCCTGCTGTTAAACCCAGTGGGTCAGCCCCGGTCAGTCGGTCAGCCTCAGTCAGTCAGCACCGGCCCCCCCATTATTCTCCTGCGCTCTCGGTTGGCCGCCATTGGCCGTGAAGTTTTGCGAATTGTATCGTTGTTACTGTGTCTTTCTCTGACCCGGATCTTCTTGTCCTCTTTTTCAGGACGATGGACACTGACAAGTGAAGAGGGTGAGAGCGAGCGGACCGCCCGGGGGGGGGAACGGGCGCACTAAAATACGCAGGTGAGGATCGCTCTTTGTGATTTGCTAACCCAAGAGGGCAATTGGTGGCCGGCCCTTGCGGGCTTAATCTTTGCTATTAATGTCCCCTCGTGCTGGGGCATGTTTAACCCTTGAGTGCCAGTGTGTTTTTGCATGTCCTCGGAGGAGGAATGCGGCGGTGACGCGGGTCAGATGGTGAAAGGCTGGTTAGGGCCGAGTGCCAGTCTCAGCGAGACTCCAGAACGAAAAATAAGTGATAGAGAGGAGAGGGAGAGAGAGAGAGAGGGAGGAGGGGGAGTCGCAAGCTCCTTGTGCCTGGCTCCGGGGATGAAATATCTCCCTGTGAGAAACGCAGGTCATCGCAGGTCACATGGGGCTCCTTTCACCGGCCAGATATTTGGCGAGACTCCATAAACAGAGACACAAGAGGTGGGGAGGGGGGAGAGAAGGAGAGGGAAAAGAGTGAATATTTTTGGGGCAGGAGTTGAGAACCTAGCAGAGTCTGTGGGCTGCAGAGTGGCTGGGAGATAAGTGGAATGGCCTCCCAGCAGAAGTGGTAGAGGGTAATACAGTGAGGGGACCTCCTGGATTGAAAGCTGTTTTGGGCTCTAGGCATTTCCACCAGGACTGGGTCCTCTTTCTGCACGCGCGGTCCATTTCAAGTGCTCTCGTGTTTTTTCTTGGCCAAAACATTGTCGCTATGCTGCGCGGAATTTATGGTTACCGATGGTTACACGATGGCGCTACATTAATCAATAAATAATAAACCTAAAATAGTTAAACTGAAACTTTATTTCCGACATTATATGTATAAAAAAATGTGTTTATAATGATAGGAAAGTAGAATTTATATCAGTAGATATTATGTGCGTTTTTATATAGGAAAAAAATAAATTATATTAAAATATTTTTTATATAATTTTTTTGCATGCTTTTAAAAATTATAAAAAAAAAATAATTTCCGATGGAATTGACTAAAAATACTCGTTCTTGGTCTTTATGGTTATTGTCTTGGCCAGCAGAATAAAAACACCAGCAGCAGTCCAGTTAATATAGTTAATTATTTCATCATTAAGACCCGTAGGGGGTAAACATCGTTTCTGCCAGAAGGGTCCGCAACGCATTATTAATCGCCGAATTCCGGATTTCTTCTAAAAACAACAGATATTGTTCTGTTTGCAGTTGGAGAATATTTATTTTTTTTGTAATAAATTGGTAAATGTTCATGTGATAAAATGTTACTTTCCCTTCTTTAAAAAAGGAGGTTCTAACATCTTTTTTTGAGGGGGGGCAACCAAGCCTTGAACCACAAGTAGGGTTCACCAAATTCCTTGTGTGTCTGAATTTCGTTAGCGCTGGCTAATTTTTCTGGGCTATGACATCATACTCTGGTTTCGTCATTCTACGACATCACTGAGCGGTTCAAGTAAGCCCCGCCCCTACAGAGGAGCTATTGTCCTCACCGATCCTGTTTTTTATAACGCCGTGGTGGCAGCTTGGGTTTGCAGAGAGGGTCGTGATGCCCAGACATTGGTGGACCTCCTGTCAGCGGCAGTGGACGTTTGGTTTGTTTGGGGCAAAATGGGTCGTTCTTGGGACCTCTAAGCCCTACATTTTTTTTAGGTGGAGACCACAACTCCTCTGGCTTAGTTAACCGTTTGATTTTTTTTGGGGGGGGGTTATGTTCTAAGTACCAGTGGCGTTAAGGGGCAGATCCAGGGACCTATTGGAAGGGTCTCTTTGGGAGAGTCAGAGAACCCATAGGAGGAAGACCATCCTTATAACCATGTAACCAAGCTCACCTCCCCCACTCCTCTAAGCAGATAAGACAACTCCACAATCCCCCTGAAATCAATACACAATCGGAATGCCTTGTGTGGGGCTTTCTGTTTAGACAAGGTCACGTAGAGGTCGCCACCAGAGAAGGTATTCATATCCCCCCCCAAAGGGCAACTGCACCAAACACTCGGACCTCTCCGACACACCATAGCAAGTAATTTCCGACCCTGGATGTGTTTTTGTGGCCAGCTCCTCCACACTCGCTGTTTGCGACTTTTCTAACGTAATAACGACCGGTTTAGATGAAATGTGCAGATTTCTCCTCCTTTAATGGGCTCTGCCCGGCACCCGCGATATTCTGCCTTTCCATCGGCGGACTGGCATTCCGTGCCTGGCATATTCCAGGATAGAAGGAGCCAAGAATTCTAAAACATGGCAGGAGCTTCACGCAGCCTAGAACTCGTCGAACGTTCCAATCCGCCGGCCTCTCCGTATCTGTCGGCCGGTGTCTAATTCCTTTAAAAGGTCCACCTAGTAAAGTCCCACGTGTGGCCAATTTTATTGATAACGGATAACTCAGAGGTTAGTCACTTGACCAGGATTGTTAGATCTTCAAAACAAATGCGGTTGTCCACCAGCCACCAGCGTGTCGACCTAGGACTTCAAGAGGAACCGAGAATTTATAGGGATTTAAGACTCCTCTGTCTTAGATCAACCCGATACGTTTGTTTTGCTAAACCCTAGAAAAAGAGGAAGGCAGGGAAGGGCCGAGGGTAGACAAAATTCAGATGTTAATCATTAGAGCTTCCTCTTTGAAGGCCTTTAAAATATTTTGCATTGCAGATGACCTCTTCCTATTCTTTTTCAGAAATATATACCCCCCCCCCCACACACACAACACTCTTTAAAAACCAGACCTTAGTTGGACTGGTTTGATTCATAAAATAAACACAGGATTAAAGTTATATTAAATACTTCTAGTGTTTAGTCATCTATACGGAAGTCGCGTGGTTAAAAGGAATTCCGACCCCCGCTTATTAATCTTTGAGGTGGTACAAGTCGAGTTGTCTAAAGTTGCTTCATTCTCCCTCGCTGCAGCTTGCTGGTTTAGTGAATACGCCCGTTTTGGAAGTTTATTTCCACCTGTTAAAGTGGGCTTTGATCAGAATGAGCCGGACGGTGTCTGGTGGTCCTTCTCCAGAAGAAGAAGGAAACTGTGGGCGGTAATGAGGTCAACCATTGGACTTTGCTCAATGTCTTCCTTATCTGCCCTAATGAAACCCTCGGAAGGTGCGCTCCTTGGTCTTTATTCATGAAGGACATGAAACCTGGCCAACCATAGCTGCCTTCCCAGCCAAGTGGAGATTAGGACGAAGAAGCAGCTTTTCAGGTTACTCCTTGGAGCTCGTTATTTACGACACGGGATTCAAAGGGCAGCTAAGGTTAATTCTGTCTTACAGCTGCAGAGATTATCATAAAAGGGAAAGTCCAGAAGCTCCTTCACCGGGTTGTCCCTTCTATCAGGTCTTGATGTGGCAAAAGCGCCTTTCACAATAGTTGTCTACCCCAACTTTAAAGAAAGTTCCACCGTTGGATCTTTACCCACAGTTCTCAGTTGACTTTTGACAGCCTTTGGTCCGTCAGACACCACCTCTAAGGCCATTGTTTCTCGTGGTGGGAAATGATGGAATTACGGAATTCTCCATATCGTTCTGGCAGATTTAAAAACATCAATTTTATTTTTGGTCATTAACGGGGAATTTTCAGCTTCCTTCTCATTATTTCCTTCTATTTTGTTGTTCCGCCATATTGGAAATACTCACTTGACCTGGATGAGTCTTGGGCCACAAAGAGGGACAGCCTGTCGCTCAAACAGAAGTGAGCAACCGAAACCTCCACCTTTCTCCTTAAAAATGTTCCACTAAGCTACCACCAAAAAAAAATAAAAAAAAAAATATGCATTTAGGATTTGGCACAAAATTCTCAAATGAAGGTCGGAGAGGGGGGATTTAAGACTCTACTGGGAAAACAGTCAACGATTGTTAGAAATGAAACCTTTTCATCGGCGTCCGGGACATCGTCTCTGTCGGCCCTCGACGAATATGGTGGAGGAAAGTCCTCCGTTCCTTGAATACGTTCTCAGGGTGTTATCTCCACGCTTGCTAGAACAGCACAGCCTCCCTCTGTTTCTCTGGCTGCCGGCCTCCTGTTTTTTTGGCCAGAACGGTCTCCCGGGGGGAGGGGGGGGTTCTGCCGGTTGCAGGTGCAGCCTTTCTTTTGGAAGGGATGTGGACATTTGGCCCTATCGAAGCGTGAGTAAAACCATCACAAAGTGTTCCTCGTCGCAGCTGTCACACAAACACCGAGCCCGATGGAGAGGGGCCGAGAGACGGGAACAGAGACATGGCAGAGGGCGGAAAGCGGCATTGTGTCCGTGTGCCGCCATCGCGGGGACGGCTTGGCCTGTACCCCAGTTTATAAATCCGAGCCGGCAAGCAATGCCAGGCTGGCCAACAAGTTGAAACCTCGACTCTTTTTAGAACCCGGCTACGTCCAAAATTCTAAACAACAAGACGGGAGCAGCCATCTTAACTTACTGCATGGTTATTCCTCCCCCTCATCTCTCCCTCTTGTTAGGTTCAAACCCTGAGAATCTGCCCATTCACCCGGAGACCCCAATGGGGGTAAAAACATAGAGTCTCTGGGGGCAAACCCTGATACTTCCTAGGTGTGTTTTCTGTATCCAGAGCCGTGGGACCCTGCGTGACGACCGTCTGTTTTCGGTTTAACGCTCACGCTCCGGTTTTGTACAGCGGCCAAGAAGCCTCTCGCACGCAGACCACATTATACCGCCATTTTTTAAATATATATATATATAAATACGCCTGCGCGGCTATCCTCAAATGGCTTAACCTCCGCTCCGCAACAAGGTCTTTACAAATAGTCCCCTCTAACCAAGAAGAATCAGTTTGATGATTCCGGCTTAGGCCAAAATGAAGCCATTGGTGCGCTGGGGTCCATTCATCAGGGGTTACCTCGTTTGCTTAACCCTTTTAGAGTCGCAGACTGTTCTATGAAGGCAGAGGCCGCAACAGCTCGCCAACGGGTTAAAACTTGGCTCGGGAAACCGAGCCGCCGAGCTGATTGATCTGGTTCCATCCCGAGGAAGGGCAGCTGAATGTTTGCTGTAACTCGCTACATTGTAGCTCCTCGCTTCGAGGTTAAGAAGAGGTTAAGTTGCAGCATGGCCACCCCCCCCCCAGCTGCCTGGAGGCTCCCGGATAGCGGGACGAGGATTTTGTTTTTCCTTTCGGCCTCTGGATGGTCGGACCTGGGTGTGGATTAAAAAATAACCAGTTATTTTCCATTTGAGCGATGTCTAAATTTCGCCGTGTCCTAGCTTCAACCGCCCCCCCCTCCTCCTCTCCCCCACCATCTAAGTGCGGCAGTGTGCGTGCGCGCCCTTTCTCCCCCCCCCCCCCCCCGCCTCTGTCTGTACAAATGGATCGAGTAAACCTCGCATGCGGAGAAATACTTCGGGCAAAAGGACACATCCGGATGCTACGTGATTCAGTAAAAATAGGCATCGCCTCGAACGCCTGCGAGCGTCTCCTTTAAAGACATCTCGGGGTCGGATTTCTTCATACGAAACCCAGCTGCTTGTTTCCGAAAATGATGGAAATCTGGGCGAAAATACGAACAAAACACGAAAAAACAAAAAAATATGAAAAAAAATCATTATTGTGACCCGCGAGGCCCACTCGGCTTCCCTGCCAGCGCGCCAATGCGGGATGTCGACCCGTCTTCCGTCCCTATGCTTGTTTACGGCAAAGGATGGCAACTCCTGTGCCAGGCAGAAATGTAGACCGGTAAAAAAAAAAGTTATTTTTTAAATTCCCATATTGTACTTTTTTGAACATCTTTTCACACAAATCCTATTTTTTTCTCCCCGACACAAGTGTCTTCTTTGCTGAGTCATCTAATCCTTGTTTCTTCTCTAAAGCGTCCATCTTTCACATCCCCGGCGTACCCTAAAGCTTTTGTTTTCCTGATTTGTGTTGCTTCATTACCTTATTGATTTCCTCAAGTCCGTTAGGTCGGGTAATGTCTAATATTCCAGCTATCTGCAGGTGTCTCTTGCAGTCAAGACGTTGATAAAACCCAGAGGTTCCCATTAAATTGGCAACCACCCCCCCCCCCCCCCCCGGTTCTTCGGGGGTCTTGCGTTCCTCAGATTTCCGGGGGGTTACGCTTCGTCACGGAATCCTGGATAATACGGGCGTTCTAATGATGATAAACTTACATCGGAATGAGAAAACCTGAGTTGAGATGAAAGCTCCTCGCCGGACAGCTAATGAAAACCCAGTAACAACTTTCATCCTCGAGTTTACATTAGGATTTAGGCTCGGCCTTCCGCGTTCGGGAGAATTTGGGTGTCTCTGTTAAGTCAGCAAAGCTCCTAAGCTAGATATATTGGAATTTAAACAGGGAAGCCTACCCTCTCCACCCTCGCAGAGAAGACACCCTTGACCCTGGAGGAGGCTACAACATATGCGCGGATACCTCCTGGATACTACAATGTATCCGTTCCTTTTTATGGTGGAATAGTCATTTTTGTTCTTCTCCTGGAACCTAAAATAGCAATAAGTCATAAAAAAAGGCCTTGCTCGTTCCTAGGCCCTGGTTAGGATGCTACACTTTGGTTGGAACCATCATGGTGATGGGACCTTCTCAACTTCAGGTCCCCCAATACGTTCTTAAGCTCAATAAGGTTTTGGCTTGGGGAACACAAGTGTCATCCACCCCGAGAAATCTAAATGAGCTCAGAGACTTAGTCCAAGACTGTGGACGGTTTTCGATTTGGTTGATCTTGATGGTTGCCCAAACCACGTTTAGTTTGAGAAAGCCACGTCAACCCAAGGCAGTTGAACTGTAACTCATTATATTACGGCTCAAGAACTTGAGCCCCCAACACGACCTACGTTGACCAGTGTGTGAAGATATTGGTCCACTCAATGGTATTTTGTATACTGGAAGGTTTTTAAGATGTTCTTTTGGCTCCCTCAAGCTGTTTGTGGAACGGCCGAAAATATCGAGTACATCAGGAGCTCAGAGTCTTCCCGTAGTTTTGCCAAAGTACAAGAACTGTCCATTCTTTGTGCTTTCGCAGAGGTGAACGCGCTGGCAGACGAAGCCTTTGAGGGGGATTACAATGGGAGAAGTCTCCTGTTAGCTGGAAGTCAGTACAAAGACGCCCTCAGTAGCAGATTTCGAGACGTCTACGTTACGGAGATTCCCAGAAGTTTCGAGACTCCAATCGGCGGTAGATTGCTAACAAGATGTTCGGAGCTGCTCAGGGAGTTGGCCGGGTTAATGTCGAGATCTTATAAATCTTGGCTTCCCTGAGATTTATGTAAAGTTTTCCAGACTGTGTGGGGCTTTGAGATTTCCTTACCAAAAAAAAAAAGAATTATTGCAAGAGGAGGGAATAAAGAGCAGATGTGACTTTCTATGATATCCGGTCACTCGATTAGGGTATAAATTATAGAAGAAGACTGGTAAGTTCTTACTTCACGCCCTGAGGAGCCAACGCATTACTGTGTGGTCTTGACCATTAACCATAGGCATTAATCGGCCTTTTGGAAGGATTGGTGAAGTCAACGTTGGATGCCCAGTAATAGGAGAAGCGGAATGACCTTTCTAAGTGGTGGGTCTCCACCTGCCCCAAACCGAGCGGAATGGGGACAATCCTCACGAAAGAGGTAAAATTCTTGGAGGGAAGTTCTGTCTACGAGAACAATGGCGTGTACTTTACAATGACAGTGGTCTTCCGTCTGTCTTCTTGCTCGCAATTATCTTTTTCAAGAGAACGAGATGCCGGGGGAAGCCCAGGGCAGGCAGCGGAGATCGGGTTAAGCGTAGGAACGAGAAAATGGAAAAACAACACGTTTCCTGTTTGCCGCAGCTGTAAATTGTGATTGGAGTGAATCCTAAGCCTCAGTCCCCCCCCCCCTTCTTTCCCGTTACCCTCTCAGGAAAGGTTTGGTCTTCTCTGCTTTAAAAAAAACCTGCCAAAAAAAAAAAAAAAAAACAACAAAAAAAAAAATCCCATCGTCTAATTATTGAGCAACAGGACTCTTAAACAAAACAACTTGGGGCCAACGTGGTGGAGGGCAGAGGTGGACAACCTGTTCTTGGCATCTTCTGTTGGAGCAGGTCAAGAGCTAGCTTAAGACAGGGCTCCTTGAGGGCCACGGGTCTCCTGAGATCATTCGTCCCGCCATCATTCAAGCAGTAGCTCGGGTTGAGCTTTTGGCCGAATAGGCAGGGTGATCTGGGACTTGACGTTTTGAGATGGTCAGCTCATGGGCCGAGGATCTAGGTTTGGGTTTGCTCTCCATAACTGTTTCATGGAGCGTGGAAGGAGCTGCGCTGATACCAGCTTTGAAGGGTATTGATTACTTATCCCATTTATCAGGAGCTATCGTTTAGGTGTTATTTTTCCGTTAACCAAGTGTCGGAGACGGAAATCAAAGAAGTCCTTGTACATAATAGAAAGCCCTCAGCTCTCTCTGTCATAATATAACCGCGGAACAAAAAAAAAAAAGATCTCGAGTAACAATGCTTGAAATGATCGCTTGTGCTCCGAAGCAAGAGATAATACGGCACAAGGATACCCCGGCAGCAAGTGCGGGCATCGCTCCGTCTGTGGTCTGTTATTTTACTGTTGGACCTGGAGCCGCCATTGCTGTCAGTCATGTGATATTTTGGGTGACTTTCCCGGCTCCAACACCACACTGAGCTGATGCTTTATGGCAATGCTAATGAAGTCCCTTCCTCCATAGACTGTCATTAGACAGAGAGAGTCCAACTGGGTGATTAAGACTGAGTCACTCTGTTGTTCCCCACAGGTAGTATGATAAGGAGTTGGGGTGTTTAGTAAATTGGGGATAGCAAGAAAACAGCTGATATGCAGCTGCCTGAAAACATGTTTTGGGGGCACAGCTCACAACTGGTTTAACCTCCGAGCATGGCGGCGTAGCTCAGTCCCTGTCATTGGCCGAGAGGCTGCCGTGCCTAATAAATGCGCTGGCTTTGTAACTTGTGCATGCGCTCGGTGGCGTTAGTCCTCAAAACCAGCATGAAATCTAGACTATTGTCCTTATTCCCCCCCCCCCCCCGGGAATTTTCCATATTTCGTGGTTAACGTCTTTCATACGAAACCAGTTAAGGTTTGTTTTGTCTGAAACCCAAGGAGATCCTCGTAACGGATTAATTGGCTGTTTCCTTGTCTTTTCTCCCCCTTTTTTCTGGCCTCTCTTTTCCCCTGCGCTTCTCCTCTTTCTCTGTTCTTTTTTTTTTTTTTTTTTTTTCCTCCCCGCTAAAACTCATCTAAATGGAAAACACATTGTCTTCATTATGTGCCTGTATTGAATGAACCGCGTTGCCATGGAAACAGCCATCTGAGGCCTGGCTCATTCTAGGCCAGTGAATGGGGTTTGAGAAAATGCAGCACCTTCTATCCAGAAGGGAACAATCGCTATTCATTCAAGACAGGTTTAAGATCGGAAAATCTTGTTAGCGGAAAAAAAAAAAAAAA
>VKOC01000007.1:12159998-12224650 GCA_009364415.1 Spea multiplicata
TTACTAATTTTTTGCTTTAATTCTCAAACATTTCTGTCTATACATGGTGCTGGTGGTACGGTGTTAAAGATTGTAGGCTGGCCGGTGCATTTAGGTGAAAATGCTGAATGCTGTAAATGATTATCATTTGATGATTTATATATAGCGCCATCTTATTACGCAGCGCTGTACGATGGCTGGTGCATCGCATCACAGGAATTTTTTTTTTAATATGGATAATGCCAAGGTGATGCATTTGGGGAATGATGATTTGGGGAACGATGGAGGACCTGCACACGCTGGTCGGGGGGGCACACATTCATCTGTTGGCAGGGGAGAGTGGCTTCTTTTGGCCCAGGCACAGGTAAAACCAGGTGGCCCAATCGGCCCCTTGCCGCCCCTCCCTCTGTACCATACACACTCTCATACTAGCACACACACTCATGCTAAAATCATACATGCACTAACACACACTCAAACACACATTCATGCTAACAACACACACTTATACATACACACTCATGCTAATACATACATATATACTCACACATCCACACTCATGCTTACACACACATACACACTCATGCTAATACATATATACTCACACATACACACTCATGCTTACACACATATATACTAACACCTACACACTCATTCTAACACACGCATACACACTCATGCTAACACACTAACACACATACAGTCATGCTCACACTTGTGCTCACACACATACCCACTCTTTGGCTGCCTCCCTCCCTTTCTCCCTTACACTTTCTCTCACTCCCTTGTCCACTCATTCTCACCATCCCTTCCCTCACCCCATTACCTTCCCGGAGTGCTTTCACTCATGTGACCCCACCGTGTGCTCGGTTCCACGAGTGGGTCGGTCCTAGCTGGTCTGGCCTTTTTTGAGAACTTTTGGGGCAGCCTAGGGGGCAATTGCCAACCTGCCCCTGCCTGTTGCGTAATACCATCCAGCAGAATTGGAGACAAAATGAAAAGGGGGAGTGGGAGACTTTTTTCCTCCGAGGAAAGGCCGCCCTTACTGGAAAAACAGGCACTCTATTGCTCATCATCCCTCGAGACCTCATCGATGCCGCCTCCCGCAGGATCCAAGATGGATGCTATGGAATATGGAGATGAAAGCTCATTGCTGCTGCTGAGGCAGTGTAACGTAGGGAAGAGGGGTGGCGGATGCGTGGAGCAGCCTCCCAGCAGAGGTGGCAGAGGGTAATACAGTGAGGGGACTAAACATGCATGGGATAGACATCCGGCTCCTGAATCTAAGACGAGACCGACGACTGATTAAGGTTGGAGTCTTTATAGACGAGACGGGCCGTGTGGGGCAAGTTCTGGGTTTCATCATTTCTAAATGATCTGCCCCTGGGGCTCCCCAAATATTAACTCCTTAGTAGCCAGTCACGCAGACCCTACTGCAGCGACTCGCCACTGCCGACAGCCGATTGGCTCTAATAACGGTCGCTATGGAGGAGCTGACGATAGTCTGGATGGAGTCACCTGTGTTCAAGCAGGGATTCCAGCTGTGATATAGAAGCACCAATCGGGACGCTCAGATATGACTTTATCATTTTCCTAATATCTTTATTTTTTATATTCTTTTGTACATTATAATGGTATGACGGACTACTAGAACTAGCACACAATGTAGATTGCAAGCTCTGCACCCAAGCGCCGATGCGACCTGCGGCTTCCGCCTGTCGAAGACGTTTCATAACACCCTTTAATTCCCGTGGGCTCTGTATGGATCAAATTGCACCAGGAGAGGCTACAGGTGCCAAGCGGCGACAGCTAGCGCTTCATTGTACCTGCGCGTCCTCATTTATTCACAAACAGCCCCCCCCCCGCATGTATAATTTACGCCGGCTGCCCCATACATTATTAAAGGCGGAGGCTGGCTTAACCCCTTCAGTGCTGCAGAATTAACCATTTCTGCCGGAGGACTCGGGGTGGGGAGGAAAAAAAGAGCCTGGAAAACCTATGTGTTACCCCTCCAGCAGTGAAGGGGTTAGGGTTAAGCCTTTATCTGCCAGCGGCTTTATCTGACAAGCCAAGGTAACCCTTTTACAGCCAGGTGATGGTTTACGGCGTGTCAACAAAGCGGAGCTTTCTGATTGGCCGAGCCGCCTGCTGGCAGATGGCAGCCATAATCACCCCTAATTATCCGTTACTATTATCTAAGTGCCTAACGATCTCGCTGCGCTGATAGCAAAGACGCAGCCGCGCATCTCCTCCAGTCCGAAATCGCCATTCCCTCGCTGGACTAGCCTCTACCAACTCTGCTGGGAGGCTGATCCGCCTATTTGCCAGGCTCTCCTTCGCATGTGGCTTCCCCTTCCATCTACATCATTCATGTCTAGTATTACCTATGATTATTAGCCTCTACCACCTCTGCCGGGACGCTATTCCGGTTATCTACTACCCCCTTTAAGTAAATGTTTTGATTTCATTGTTTTAGCCCCAGGAAAACAGTCCTCCCCGAGCTTCATGGGCGGCAGATAAGTGGAACAGCCTCTCGGCATAAGTGGTAGAGTCTAATCAAGTATATACTCAATTGGGCAAGGTATACCATCTCTGAACATTTACAGTCATCGCCCAATTATTCTAAATACTAATAATCACTAAAATGATACAATTAGTTTTTGGTTAAAAAAAATTTTTTTGGGGGGGGGGTACTCTCTCGCAAGGTCACCCAGTACCAACCTCCAGTCCCCGCTTCACCCGCTAATTTATGGCATCACAACGGAAATTGTCTAATATTATTACGAAAGAACATTATTTCAGATCTTAAAAAATAAAAGAAATAAAAAAAAAATAATCCCTTTTTTTATTTTATTTTTTTTAACAGGCATCCTCAGATCCCCCCGGCACTCGTCGGCGTACAGCAGGCCCGGAGCTGCTCCGTGTAATGACGGATCCTGCAGAGCTATGACACAAAAGGGCTACCTAGCAACAGTTTCCAGGAAGGTTGGATGGAAAAGCTACACGCTCCGGAGAGGAGAAAAATAACCACTGAAAACTAAGGATTTTTACCAAAATGCCAGATTTTTATGGCCCCTGAATCTAAGACGTCACCCGTCATTTCTACCCAGGTTGTTCCTCTACACACATAACCCAAAACATCCTGGAGAAACCACGGTGGCATCAACAAAATGCTTCCCAAGGAAAAAGGAGAAGATCATTCAGATGTTCTTGAAGGCCTACTGATGACCGGATACCGTGACAACCGACCAATTTTCAATTCGGAACCTAAGAGGTAAAAAAAAAAGTTTCCGTTCTCTATCGCCCAGAAGAACCTGACGCTCCGTAACTCCGGAGGGATGCGGATGTTGAAACATTATGGGGGACAACACCGCCATTACGAGGGATGAATGTCCCCTATCAACATGGGTTCCATAAACATCATTATTTCAATCCAACCATATCCCGTTCCATCCTCATCTCAGGCACAAATTTCTACCCAATTTTAAGGAGACCCCAACCGAGATCCCAACTTGCGGCCATATCCATTTCCATAAGTGTCTATCAACAGAAGCAGAAGGTCCAACTGTGGCATTGGACTTTAACCTCAACAGGTTCCTCGCTCAAGAAGAACATTTTGCCCAAACTTTATAATCCCATCCTCCCAACACCTCCATGAAAAGAAGACCTACCCTTTATCGTCCCGTCACAGTTCCATGATTGTCAACATGGAAACCTTCCTAAAAGTCTCCAGAACTCAAACATTCCACATTCCCCACACATCTACCTAGACCCAAATCACCAGGCCTCGGTATCCCGCGGAGGCGAGGAGTCGCGCGTGTCTTCGGCGCACGTTACACTGTGTGTTTGAAGGTATTGCTTTCCAATGTGACTGCGTACGACTTGGCCCCAAACATTCCACTACATACAAATAGCTAGACCCTGATGATGCCACCATGCCCACAGTAGCCAAGGGTATGATGTCATGGTCAAATGACAGTGTTTGTATCTATATGACCGGAAAAAGCGGACAACCCAACAGGTTGTCAATCACTCTTCTAAAGCACAATGCAGATAATTATTTTATCTTACGCGTCCGTAAACCCCGCGCTCCTCGCTGCCGTGGTTGTGACATCATAAGTTGAGATAATTCACAAGTTTTGCTCGAACGAGCTTCGAGCGTTGGCTACCATAAGCTCTTTGGAGCAGGACCCCTGTCATCGTCACCTCAACAAATCCTGTATGTTCTGCCTGTCCACGCGCTGCAGGATATGGTGCTAAAATCATATGTTACGCATTTTAACTAATTCAATTAATAGAATTCCATTAGAGATGTTTATCAACCGGGGGGGGGGAGGGGGTTGGGGTCCGAGATTTGGGGACACGTGTCCCCTACGTCCCCATACGGGGTCAACATTTCCAAGAAAAACACAGAAAATATCCTCAAAACAGCATGGAAATTGTGGTGGGTCATCCAAGAGAACCACGCCGCCCCGTGGTGAAATAATAGGGTAATGGTGGGTAGGTAGGGGCACCCCGGAGGGGTAAGAAGAAGCCATTAGGCCATCTTTTTTTCCAGTAATAATATCTCTTAGCATTCTGTTTACAAAAACATCTATTATACGAAAAGAAGGGTATGGTGTCCTCCGAAGGACAAAATAGGCCAAGTTCCCCCTAAACGATGACCCCGCTGCCCTCTCGATATAGCACACACACACACGTACGTTACCTTATTTTTGCCCCCACAGTGGCAGCAGACAGTCCACAGGTACTTAAGGGTCCTCCACACCAAGATAATAAATAGCCCTCCGAAAAACGTCACCATGGACGAGGCGAGGAATGCCCACCACATTCTCTGTCCCTTAACATCACAAGGCACATCCGGGGGCACCGGGATAATAAGGGCATCTCCCTTGTGGGCAAGAATGGAAGAAGAGTCCGCATGTTGCTGGTTGGCGCTCATATTGAAGCTCGAGCTGCTGAAGATGCTCTGGAGTTTGACGACATTGGCCATTGCTAACAGGAAGACTCGGGGTGCCCTGCGAGCCACCGTTTCCTCAACCCCCAAATCCTAGCACCAGCCATATTGCAAATAGGGAGGTCAAACAGACTCCGAGGGCCTCCTTCCAATGCCTCCTCCCTTCCAACCAAAAAAAAAAACCAAGAAGGATTCGAGGGAACCCCTTTTCTGTCCTCGTTCCTCTCGATGACACAGGTGCTCCTTCTTCAAACCTTCATTTCGGAGGGAGGAGAACGTTAGTCCTGATGCCTTCAGACGCCGCCGAGTCCCTCCATCAGAAGCAAGTATGGGAAATCAGGCAGTCCTTTTTTTCTTCATGCAGCCTTATTTTTTTTCCAGCCTCTAAATATTTTTTTTCCCCCCTATTTACACGTATAAAAAAATATATATTTATATGTAAAAAAAAAATGTCCACAATGATGTCATTAATATGTATTATTGTCTTGGTGCTGGATACAATGTATCAATAAAAAACATATGATACAAAATAACGATTCCCAGGGATTCTCAGCACCTGCTCTCCCTCTTGGTGGCTTTTTTTTTTTGCCCCTAGATGGGGTATAAGAATAACCCCAGAATGTATTTATTCTAAGGCTGCCCCCCTCCCTCCCTCGCCTATTTGTGCGTTAATAGCCCCCCTGTCCCCGGTTTGCAGCTGTGACAAGCCTTACAACTCGTGGTCAGGGACCTCTTCTTCTGGGTTGTCCAGGTTCTGGTCGACCAAGGAGACCTTCAGCAGATCTTTGCTCCACAAGCCTGGGGTCCAGTGCAGCTGGGTGGTATTACTGATGGGTTTTTTTTGGGGGGGGGGTTGCTCTCTCCAAGCTGAGTGCCAGCCTGCTGGCTTTTCTGCCCCCAACCTCCTCCTACCTTTTTCCTCTTTCTCCTCTGACTGTTCAGGGCTCTAATCCTCCCATCTGATCGCCTGTGTCCCTCCTCCTCCTCCTCCTTCTCCTACTCCTCCTCCTCCACCACCACCAGAGCTGATGCCTCTGTCACATCCCTGGGCTAGGCATGCATGCAAAATAAAAGGGACACCCTGGAAGGGGGGTAGGAGTGAAGGGGGTATCTGGGGTGGAATGAGGAGCAGTTTTGCAGGATCTACTGAGCTTAGAATGTTTTGCTTCCAACAGGTCCAAGTATGGAGAAGACCTCTCTGGTGGAACCTCCAGATGTATCATCATCAGGAAGAAGGGGATGAGGGTGTAATAAATTAAAAAAAAAACATGGAAAGGGGGCAGATATGGGCTTGGGCAGAAGGCTGGAGAGGTTCCCCTTCGTCTTGTGATGCAATCAGCCAGGCAGGAGCTGGTATGGTGGTCCCTGGCTATGCCTGGGTCAGTTTTGAGGGTCTTCTCACAGCCTCTTGGGGGTCGAAGAGGTTCATTTGCAAGCAGATATGACACTCCTGCTAAGAACAGCCTACCAGCTCCCAATGGCACAGCTGAGGGGGTCTGGGGCAACTAGCTGGGGTATTGGGTGCACCCCAAGGCATGCCACTGGCAGGGCTTGGGGGCATTAACTAATTTCACGTTGGGGGTAAATGTTTTAAGACCCACAGCTGCTGCACATCCTCTTGCAAAATAGCAGCTGTCACTCCCAGCACATGCAATGACCACTACAGGGCATTTAGGGCAGGTAGAGAGAATGGGCAAAAAAATCTTGAAGGGGCATTTTGACTAATATGTTGGTTTTTTTTTTTAATTTCATAATTTCCTTGAGACTCTAGCACTTAAGAGGTTAAAACCATTGAGGGTAGATTTAATAGAGAGAATGTGTGTTTGCGCAAAGCTGCCGCCAGAGGGCGCTCCTGAGCCATCAATGTATAGAGCTGTCAGAAGAACATGTCATCATCTCCTGTATCTCCTGCCTGCTTCAAATATAAATATTAATAAAAAAAAATAGAATAATAATAATTAGATTTTGAAAATCATAAAAATGACTGCTATTTTTTATACACCATTTATACTTATGATGAGCCAGACCACATTATTTTTATTATTATTTATTTTTATTATTATAATTATTATTATTATTTATTATTATATTATTATTATTGATTTTTTTATTGATTTACATGTCGCACAGGTCATATGGGGAGATTTTTTTAAAAAATGCATAAATAGTAATTAAGAATATTTTGTTTTAGGCACAGAAATAATAGAAACAAAGAATCTGACCCATCCGGCCCCCGTTACCTATTAACCCCTACCGCTTCTGCCGGGAGGCTGCTCCACGTATATACACCCTCTCAGTAAGGTACAACTTCCTTACATCACATCTACGCCTCTGACCCTCTAGTGTTAAATTATGGCACGAGTCTACGGAGAACCTGGTCCATGGACCTCCAAGACCACTATCCTTCACTCTCGTGGTCTACAAAAGCTTCAGTTGGATTTTCTGAAAACATATATTTTTTTATATTTTACTGAAATATATAAATTCTGCACTTTTTTTTGAATTGCATATCTTTATGTATAAGTACGTGATCCATTCCACACTCATGGATTCCATCTGGAGAAGATGTGTCCTCCACCCATATTGGCGTCCATGGCCCAATCAATGACTTCCTGATGGCCTTCAAGATGAATGAACCTCATAAACCAGATTTGTTGACTATTTGGTTTAATAAACTAACCCCCCGAGGTCCCCCGTAGTAACCGTGGTGCGTCTTCCTCCTCCGTCTGATTAGAACATGGCTAGTAGGTCATTAGAAGGCCTCGTGATGAAGCCAACGGGTCCCTCGGACAACGGAACGGAGGCCTTCTGCTTTAATTTGTAGAGAAGAAGGAGAGCCGGATCTTTAGATCCATTTTTTAATAAAGTAAATGAAAAATATTAATTGGAAATCCAAGGCCTTGTCAGAAATTGATTCAAAATGGCCGACTTCTCCAGTGATTGTGTATTCGATAAGTGATTTGATGGAGCGTTTCTCAGAAGGTCCTAGCGGGGAACCGTCCCTGACGCAGCTTTTAGGTTAACTAATGTATTGGAACTATCTATAGCTCGAGCGCTTTGCTTTCTAATCGCCGTAATTGCTTTAGAGTTGATTGGCTGGGGGTTTTTTTGTTTTTTTTTAACGTCAGGAAAGGCGAGTGGCAGCCCGTGGCAGGGCCAGCATTATCTGATCGGCTTCCTGCCCTGAAGTCCTCTCCACCGTTCTAGGTTCCTTCTCGTGCATCGAGGTCGGTACGAGCGGAACGGTGGAGGCGAAGCCAACCGCGGCTCTAGAACCCAAGGGAGAAGCAATGAGACTTCCAGGATGCGCCGGGGTATTTTTAACCCCTAAATAAACGTCCATAAAATAAAATCTGTCATCACGCTGGGAATGTTCAGGAAGCCTCTGGGCCCGCGAAGCTATTTATCCAGACGGCAGACGGTTTCCAGTTTGGGGTGGGGGGGGGGCGGTCAGAATGGATGTAACAATTGTTACCCCTGACAGACGGGCGGGCCTACTTAAAAAAAAAAATAAACAGTTGCGGGGTAAAAACCACAGGGCCCCCCCCCCGGTGCAAAAAATTGCTGTCCAAAAACGTAATTTACCTTTTTAGTAGCTAGAAAATGTGCGTTTTACAAAAAGCTCCATCAGCTCCCCCTAGTGGAGGATTCAGTGTTTGCGGGGATGTCTTTATTATTATTTATTGTTATATATAGCGCCAGCATATTCCGCAGCGCTGTACAACGGGCAGACAGGACAAGTAGTATATAACCTAACAGGTGAGGTGGGCCCTGCGCACCGGAGCTTACAATCTAGAGGGAGTTAGGCTGTGAAACGTAATTATGAAAAAAATATTTAAAGGGTTAACCGTGTAATTTTTTAAATAAAAACATAAAACATTCTCCAGCTGAGAATCCCCCTTTTCTTTTCTTGGTATCTTCCAGTGGCTATTACTACTTCCTGAGGTCTTTGCAGCAGCAGGGAAGCGCTTTTTGGCAGATATCCAACCAATACATAACAGCCGTAGCTAAAAACGAGATTACATTTTTTGGTGGGACCAAAAATTACATTTTTCAATTTTAAAAAAATAAATAAATAAAATAAAATCTGTGCAAAATTTCAAATTTAAAAATTCGGTTCAAATTTGAATATTTTTTTGAAAATGTAATAAAGCAACATAAAAGGTAGAAAACACTTAATTTAGAGACTATTAAAAGCCAATAAAAGCAAATCTTAAAAGGTTTTTATACATTTTTTCTTCTTTATAATTATTTTTTAAAAAAAAATCTGTATTGGCAAATAATGATTTAAAAATACTACTAATTTGCAAAAAAAATATATTTAACGTAAGAGGGGCTAAAAACATTAAATAAAAATATCTAAATATAAAAATGAAAACATTCACTTGAACAATATCAAAATTAAATAAAATATAAAATTATAAAACACTAATATTTGTGCAATAACGGGCAAAAAAATGGGTGAAATGGGGCAAAATTTAGATTCTGTGAAGCAAAAAATGCAATTTAAAAAAAAAACAATGACACGTATTTTTGTGCCGAAAAATCAAATATTTATTAATTCTGGTAATTCCATTATTTTAGCCATTACTAACTCAATTCAATCACCATGACAACCAACGGAATCTCCTCATTCATTAATAACTCAGCTCTTTACACCAAAAATCAAATTATTTACAGGCGGCGTAAACATTTAAAGGGACAGTAACTTTTTTTTAAGGGATGGCCGAAGAGAACATCGTTCTCGCCAAGCCCCGCCCCATTGCTGGCCGCCATATTTAGTCCTTTTCGGAGGAAGGAGGACGGTAACCCGATTCTTGTCACACGGGGGGGGTGACCCTTTTCCTCTCTCGCAACACCAGCTGTCAATTTCCTGTAAGAACGTTTACCGAGAGGGTGGTGGATAAGTGCAGCAGCCTCCCAGCAGAGGCGGTAGAGGCTAATACATCGAGGGGATTATAACATGCATGGGGCAGGCGTACGGCTCCTGAATGTAAGACGACCCTTTTAACCCTTTCAAACGCCCTTTGAAGGTTTTCTCTGAGCGGCGGCTGCTAGTGATGGGAGTTGATACCGGATCCAGTAAAGCTAGCGGTGCGGCTGAAGCGTGTCCCCCGCCTGACACGTGAAGCAGACATGCTGAGGCCGGCGCATCCAAGCCGCGCAGGAGAAGGGCAGCCCGACACAGAAACATTTCACCCTTTCCTTTCTGACAGCGTACAGCCCGACTGTCCCGTCTGTGCCAGAACAGTCACGCCACGGGATGTATAGAGGCGGGGTGCGGGATATGACATCATAGGCGTTGTATTTCCCGGCTCTGACGTGTAGGCCAGAATGTTTTATGCAGATTTCCCCTCCGTTTCCCATGATCCTTCAGTGCAGACTGTGTCAGAATCCCCCGGACAGTTGTACCCCACTTCCTGTTCTCTCCCTGTGGCAGCCCAAGCAGGAAGCTGTACCCCACTTCCTGTTCTCTCCCTGTGTCAGCCCAAGCAGGAAGTTGTACCCCACTTCGGACGGCGCAGGAGTCTCTAGCGCTAGAGATTGTTTCCGGCCGCGCAGGTCCCTCCGTAACGCTATTATCACAGATACCTCAGGGCGACGGGCGATTTATACCCCATGACGGGGCAGCAAGATGGCGGCTCCCACATACAGCACATTGAGGGGTAACAGAGGTGGGTTTTATTTATACATGAGGAATGTCGCATCACTCGCTGGTCTCATCTTAGATTCAGGAGCCGTATGTCTATCCCATGCGTGTTTAATCCCCCCACTGTGTTACCCTCTACCACCTCTGCTGGGGGCCTGCTCCACTTATCTACAACCTTCTCGCCCCCCTCGTGCATGTTAAATGCTTTGTAAATCGTGACTGTCTGCCCAGCACTGGGTGGAAAGGGCAGATTTCTGAAGAAAAATGAGAAAGCATTTACAAAAATATAAAAAAAAAAAAAAATGAAAACTGCAGACCGGGAGCCGCCGTTGCTGTCAGTCATGTGATATTTTGGGTGACTTTCCTGGCTTAATCACCACACTGAGCTGATGCTTTATGGCGATGCTAATGAAGTCCATTCCTCCATAGACTTTCATTAGTCAGAGAGTCCGACTGGGTGATTTAGACTGAGCCATTCCATGGATCGGGGGTCAGATAACAGAGCGAGAATCATACAAACGGCTGATATGCTGCTGCCTGAAAACATTATATTATGGGGCAAAAACTGGGGTAACTGGGGCCGATGGGGGCCGATCTGCCGTCAGGATCTAGGTTGCTTAAAAGTACTAGTTGACTCCCCTGGACCAGTCCTTGTCAGTAAGGAATGGGTTACAGAAGACCCCGTTATAACGGACTCCATGCAAAGCCCGAGCCGGAGACCGCCGTGTCCTTTTTAAGGCATAGATCCCGGCGGACTCCCTGACCCCGCGCCAGCCTCGCTTGTGATGAATATATTCTTCTCCTGTTTACCAGCCGGCGATGAGACTATAAAAGGCCGGGGAGACGTTAACTCCTCTGCCGGGGAGCCGCAGATCTTCTCGATAAACAAGCCGTACTTGGACCTGGTGTAACGCAGAGCGGGACGCACCGACCTCCGCGAGGAGCGGCCTCCAGGTAGAGATGGTTATCACAGGGCTGCTGGAAATAGTCAAACCAGTCATGGGATGCATGTTTAAACTCCCTCATCGTATTACCCTCTACCACTTCTGCTGGGAGGCTGTTCCCTTTATCTATCACCCTCTCAGTAAAGTTAAAATGTAAATGGTATATAAGTAATATACATTATTACAGGGGGCCGGTCACTGATTTATCATACATATACAGGGCCGTCACTGATTATCTTACATTATACAGGGGCGGTCACTGATTTATCTATACATTATACAGGGGGCCGGTCACTGATTTATCTATACATTATACAGGGGGCCGGTCACTGATTTATCTATACATTATACAGGGGGCCGTCACTGATTTATCTATACATTATACAGGGGCCGCGTCGATTTAATCTATAACATTATACAGGGGGCCGGTCACTGATTTATCCATACATTATACAGGGGGGCCGGACAATGATTTAATTATACAGCCATTGGCTTCTCTTAAATCTCCTCTTTGTGCTCATTTGAGTGTTAATTAAATGGTTAATTTTTTACGTACATTTTTGTAGAGTTTATGGGAAAGTTTTTACCAGAAATGGGGATTTTTGCTTCATTTACCTTTTTTATGAGCCGTTACGGGGGTGATGGGAGCCGCGCATGTGATCTGCAGCCTCCGAATCGTAACGTTTCCGTGGAGAGATCTGCCTCGGTAACCGCACCGGCCGCAGGAAGCTCATTATGATCCAAAAAAAATAATAATTGGGATTCAAGTATGTAAAAAAAACCACATATCGGATAAAAAAACCACATTTTTTTAATAGAATTTAAATAAATCGCTGCTGAGATATAGCGGGTTTATCTCTGGATGATATATGCTGGGGGGGGGGGGTTCCTCGTCCCGAGTCTGAGAACAACGGGGTTTGGGCCGGATGGAACCTCACAGGCCTTTCTCGCCCTCAGCGTGGCCAGCTTGTCGGGGGGGAAAAGGGAGAGCGACTGGGTGGGGTGGCAGTTCTGACTGCGTGATATGTACGTGGCGGTATAAATGGCGGCACTTGGTGATCCATGCTGACCTTAGCCCTACGCAGCATCCCAGTCAAGGCCCACTCCGGCCCGTTTTCCCCGTGGTTAGCGGTAACCGCTCATGTGATGACGTGCGACCTCTTTTATTGGACATTTTCCACCGGATTGAAGCCGTTTCGGGGTTAAAGAGCGTAAATCGCGCTTCTTGGAAGTGGAATTCAAGAGTTTCCGCTGCGTTTTATTACAAAATAACAAAGAGTCCTCACAGAGTTTCCTGAAACCCCAAAAGCTGGATCTTTGGGTCGGATGACCCAACGCAAAAGGTGAAGACCCCACGACGCGGCTTAATATTAACCCTTAACGTTATACCGCCCCTTTATCACCGGACAAATACTCTATTACCTCATTAAATCAACATAGTAAAATTCATTCATTTCAAACATTGGGGTTAAGAGCGAATGATTGCGAAATCGGCCTCCTGGTTGTGGAACGCAGGTTAGATTTGAATGTTCCTCTTGCATAAAATGCTCGCCAGCGCGTGGAAATTCACGATTTATTCAAATATCCAAGAAGAGCGGATTTATTTCTACGTCACGATACCCAACTGAGTCATCGGGGCCGCCATTAGAGGGGACGACCGTGTGAGGAGCCGGCCAAGGCAGGCTAGGCCTACGGTAGAGGCCGAGCCTGGAGGACAGGCCTCCTGGGGAACGCGCCGGGTCATGCAGGGGGGGACTCTGAGAAGTCCGCTTAGGTTCTCTGACACGGGGAACGCGTCTGCTTTATTTCACAGAATAACAGGCGCGAAGCGAAGGAATGAAGTCTAGTGAGAAGCGCAGGCGCCCCTGATTATTCAGAACTTTCTGAGTTCCTCGAGAGATCCTTCAGGTTTTGGGTGGCCTGAATTCGTTGCGTCCTAGGAGATGACTGTAACCTTACTTTGTGCATTTCACCCAGAAATAGGTTTCTGTCTAACCAACTCACATGGGGGGGCTACGCATGCGGGTTGTAATATAACATGCCCCCCCCCCCCGTGTCCGATTATATCGTTTTACTCATTTGTATGAGTCCTTGCTCTGTTATCTGAGTCCAATCTACCATCCAAACCCCCCCGACTTCCAGGATCCCTGTGGGAAACAATAGAATGGCCCAGTCTTAATCAGCGTTGCTATGGCGGAGACTTCCAACTCAACCTAGACCGCAAAACTGAGACACCTCCGACTAGACAAGAGACATCTGGCTCCGAGAACACGGAACCTGAAGTTCAAGACTGTGCTACAAGCACACGGCCTGTATGTTGTTTGGAGAGGTCTCTTCCCGTCGTTGGCGGTAGCCGGTCATGTGACGCGCGACCGCTTTTATTGCACATTTTCCACCGAATCGAAGCCGTTTCGGCCTAAAGAGCGTAAATTGTGGTTCTTGGAAATCAGATCTGTTCGTTGTAAATGAAAATGCATTTTTCTTTTTATTACAAAATAACAAAGAATCTTCACAGAGTTTCCTTAAAACCCCAAAAGCTGTATTTTTGGGTCGGATGACCGAACGCAAAAGGTGAAGACCCCACTGCGTGGTTTAATATTAACCCTTAACGTTATACCGTTATACCGCCCTTTATCACTGTACAAATACTCTATTACCTGATCTATGTATAAATTCATAACATTCTGGAATCCCTTAATCACAAGCGGCCTCCTGGTTGTGGAACGCAGGTTAGATTTGAATGTTCCTCTTGCATAAAATGCGTGGAAATTCACGATTTATTCAAATCTAAAACACTAAGCAGCCCAGAGGCCGAGCCGGGAAATCTCCGGGCCGCGCGCTGCTATAAATTCTACGACCCGGGGAAGGCGTCTGCTTTATTTCAGGGTTCTCATAACGTCTAGTAACGGGCATTATGACAATGATGACAATTCCAGCAACTTTTAATGCCTTTGCACAGAGGCGACGTCAGACTGTGTGCATTGCACCCAGGGGCCACTAGGTGGCAGCAGAGCAGAGGAATTTAAAAAGCCGCGAATTGCGCATTCAGGTTGTAATATGGAGGGCTGTGCAGGTAAAGGCAGAGCGGAACTCACCCCGCTCCTCTGTCAAAGGCACCCCCTTCCCCGACCCATTTTTTTTTTAATTCTAGAGGCACTCTGTACCCCAATACTAATGCCATGGCCTCCTTAACCTGCTGCTAATCCTAAGGCTTCCCCATATAATTAAATGTAGTTTAAAAAAAATAATAATTTAAGTTTTTCCCTGTTAATTCCATAATTTGGCCACAAATCCGCCGCTTCTCTTACAGGTTAACGGCCGCCTATTAAACCGCTCACCAAGCACTTTTATGCGCGTTCGGCATTGGTGGGGCCGCCTAAAACATTACCGGCCCTTTAATATGCTTCCACACCCCATTTTTTCTTTTTTTAACCGCTTCCATGTTAACTTTAATTTTTTTTTTTATCGTTTTCTGGGCTGACCTATAACTGCAGAACGAAAGGGTTAATATATTGGGCCCCTTCAAAAAGAGAGAAAAAGCCCCCAAGCAGATTTAGCATCTGACGCCCACAGTCTTGCGTGATTTGCACAATTATTCTGCCCTCCCCCGCAGAGCAACTCTTTGGCCCCCAAAACCTTTAGACAGGGCGAAGGAAGCTGTATGAATCATATTCATCTTCTAAATGTGCCAAAAAGGGGCTGGATAATTATAATAAAATAAATAAATACTTCATTTAAAAGAGACAAAATCATTTATTATTATTTTTTTTCTACAACAGATTCACTGAAATATCTACCGTTTCCAGTAATATCCTGACCGTAGTACAATTCTCCCCCCCCCAAGTCAGTCCTAGAGGGGGTGGGGATGGAAACCCCCCAAACAACTGCCATTTTAAAAGAAAGAAAAAAAAAAAAAGTTTATTTTTGGGGAGGAAAAAAAAAAAAAAGTAAAATTCCCTTTTAGGAGAGGCTGCTGGAATCAGTGAACGTTCTGAAAAGTGGTTTCTGATTGGTTGGTTGGTTTTTATTATATAATATTATATTTAATTCAGGAAAGTTTACAGGGTTTTTTTTTTGTTTTTTTTTGGAGTACCTTTTTCTCCAAAAAAAATAAAAAAAAATTGGAAGTGAATAAAGGTAATATTGGTGAATCAGGATATTTGTAACTTATATAGAAATATGGATCCTTTGCCATGGCTGACAGGTCTGCCGCTGGAGCCCAATGGTTTTATTATATATATATATTTAAAAAAAAAAAATCCCCCCAAAAACATACAAAGAATAGAGTGTTAACCGTTTCACAGGAGGGGGAGAGACACACTGAGCTTTTATCCCAATGCCAAAATACGCCAGTCTTTGTACAATGTATCAGTAGGTGGGGTCTGAATCAGGAATGGTCGATTTTTTTTCTTTGTTTTTTTATATGATTTTTGTAAAAGGAGGTATCCATGGTATTATAGGTGTTTAAACCACACACAAAAAATGACTTTGTAAAGTGCAAGATGACCCTAAGGATTAAAAATATTTTACTGAGCTACAAAAGGCCACTTCAATTTTTAAAGTGTCATTGGTGGAAGGGACCCAAGGCTGGCCCTCCCCAAGCAGTGAACGGGTTAATGTAGTGTTATAAGGGTGCCAAAAGGACCCGGACTAAGTCCCAATAAATACGGAGAGGAAAAAGTTCGTTACCAGGTGACCTCATCATATCTAGTACCTGTAATTCTCGAGTCAGATCATTATGGGACGCAAAATCCACCATGCGCAACAATTTGTCCTTCAAAAGAACTTCTGGAGACTCTCCAACCACCACCACATCTCGAGGTTTACATCGACTTCCTAAAATCCCATGATGGTTCTGGAGTGTCCATGATGTCCTTATTCAAAGAAGGGTGTCTACAGCTTCACCATTGACATTTCAATGGCTACTCCTAATCCTCCTTCCAATGGAAGCTTTGGCGAGTCCATTAATGATAAGGCAAGGGCTCCTCCATGTCTCTGCTCCATCAACGTCTCTACTTCATTGGCTTCATCTCCTAGCAGCTGGTTATCCATTGAGCGGTGGACTTTGCGGTGCTTCCATTGACTCGGAGATGCATTCAGTGGCTTATCCATTGTGAAGTCCCCAACTTCTGAGAAGTCCCCATTGTCAAGTCTTCGAAAAAAAGACCACCGCGAGCGTTACGGCGGAAGACCGGCGGTGGACGGGCGTCAACGAAGCATGGGTACGGCTGTTTCACGTCGCTCATGCCGGGATCCACAGGGCTTTGTTTTGCTCTTGCTCCACAATCGAGATTATCTGAGTGCAAACACTAATCAGGGCACCCCCCTGGATCACAGCTGGAAGACAAGAAAACCAGGGCAAGAACTCGGTAAATATTTCCAACCCATTCCAGAATGTAAAGGTTTCGTTACAGTAGTGGCAGTAAACATAAGGACTTCACTAAGCTGGAGGTACATCTGGCATCTTGCTCGGTTCTCGGCATGATCTATGATGAAGACCAACTTTTGACATGTCCACCTACCCGTGAAATATTTGCTGTATTCCTGCTCGATTTTCTGCGCGGTTTCAAACTGCTCTTTGGAATGTTTTTGCGTCACTTTGTCCCTTAGAAAGATGGGGTCCTTCTGCTCCCTGGATAGAGAACACATCACATGATTTTATTGATGGAACGCAATAGGTATATCCAGTTCTGTGACAAATAAAGCCACCCCACCAAAGCTTTGCCGAGCTATACGGAAGCATGGGGACCTCAAGCCATATAGTGCCACCTGCTGGGTCAATACGAGTCCAGCATAGTTGTCAGAATCTATGGGTCCTATCAATAGGAGAGGTCTCTACAGATAACCCTAGAGAAACGTATCTTATACCTCCCAACAGTCCCAGTTTTCGCAGGTTGTCCTGATGTTTGGGCACTGTCCTGCTTATGGTCACTGGTTGAGAGATCCTCTGATCTCACCTGACCTCCCCAAGGAGCTAGAAAATCAATGTAGGTCTATAAACCTCCATTACAGCTCCACACACTGATCATGTGGACTATGGTGACAGTCCCACCCCTCCTCTTCGTAGGAACCGTTCCCCATCCATTGGCCAAAGGGTTCTTGTAACTCCTGGAGGAGACCTTACTTGGCCTACAAGAGCTCGACCTCTCAGCCAATATTCCTAAAAGGGACGTGCGAGGCATTGGAATAACTCACTTGATCTGCTTAGTGCTTTTGTACCGGATAAACAGGACTATGGGGTAGATTTGAGCGCTGTGGAGGCGTTCAATGGCGTGAGGTGCAATGTCCAGCAGACAGTGACAGTCCTGGGGATAAAAAAAGAGAAAAAGCATCAACAGGAAGTCAACCAACAGGATGAGAGGCGAAGACATTAGACACCTAATGACATATAGAGGGTACCTTCTCCGTTATCTCCTTTATCGAGGCCACTGTGGTGACATCAAAATGGCCGCTACGCCGCTTGTAGTCTATGAAGAGACAATCCTTCACCCCACGCTCTATGGCCTGCTGGGAGGCTTTCATCACCTCTGCACGACAAACATATGGGTTACTTTGGAAAATAAACTGCACCAACAGGCCCACAATTGCCACTGCCCCTTCATGTTTTGGGTTTTCTGGTGGATCAGAGAGCTTTGAGAGGCCATATCGGGAAGAGGAGGAAAAAATTGTGGATTAAAACTAGTATCAATTGTGCTTATTTGATCGTTTACATAATTATTTACAGATAAAATCAGGGTTTTTTTTCATTTTTGAAGACCTTCCCTCATCAAGTTCAGCAACATAGTAGAAAAATTGAGATATTTAATACTTTTGGGGTTTTTTTTACCCTCAAAAACAAGTCTAAGGTACTTGGCCAACAATTTTCATGTTGGCCACAAGCTCCATTATGTTCTTGTTAAATTGTGTCCTTCTGTCTCAGAATAGTTCCTTTTTCTCGGTGAAGAAGGGATACCAAGCGACCATTTGCACCTAACTTACCAAGAGGACACTTGCAGAACTTCCCCGGAGATTCTTTTACCAGCATATCCTTCACGGCGTCCACCAGAGGTCCCAGGATGAGCACGGGTCGAGGAGAGGTGCAGTCCACCCTCTGTACCTTCTGGTAGGCCAAGCTCATCGAGTCTACATGATGAGAAAATCACATATAAAGTAACAAAAAGCCCACCAAAAAACAGATAAAGCTACTGGACAAAGAAAAGATGACTTGGGAATCTGAGAACATCAAGTACACAACAGATTTTAAAAAAAAAATAATCAAAAGTCGACTTCGCTCTCAGCTTCTCCCAGAAGTTAACTTACGTCCTTCATGGCCTTACCGTCCAGAAAGGGGATGGAATCCGTACTGATCGTATCCAGGCCCTGCAGATCTTTGCCGTCCCGAGATCCGCTGCGCTTGTGTTTGTGTTTCCTGCGGAAGAAGGAACGTCTAGCAGCAGCCGAGAGAGTCTTCCCCGCGGCGCCTTCATCTCGCGCTTCCGACAAGCTGAGCCTCCTCGAGAACTCTTGCTCCATGCTGAGGGAATAAAGTAGGGGTGATGTTTTAAGGATAATGGAATATGTGAAGCTTGACACGGATGACCAGGGGTCCTCAAGCCCAACTAACACCTATATAAATCCATAATTAGCTAAAGGTTCCAACGTTACCTTCAGAATCAGGTTTGGGGACCATCCTTGACCACATTAATAAGAGGAAACCAACCCAGATTGCTTTCTTTACAATGTATTTTCCACTCATGTTTCACAAGGACAAAAGACAAATACAATCCAATTTTCACACATCTTTAATGAAGATAAACTCTCGTTCTCTCATGAGCATAGTCCCACCAGGAGCTCTTAGATGAGGTTGAGGTGGCAATAGTCGAGTTATCACATAAAATAATGTCTCGTTCACGCCTTACGCATGTGTGTGAGAGAAGGACGGCATTATTCCAACAGTTAAAAGATTGTATCATTAAATTATGTCACGTAGAGGCAACGTGGTGGAAGAAGAAGACGACAACACGTCAACCTTTAATGATCTTCTCAAGAAAGTGCCACACTCTGGCCTCCTGGCGCGACTTTAAGACTTGGTTGAGAATCATTTTTCCGGTCACGTATCCGCGCGTTAATTGAGCGTGTGTCACTTACATGTATTTACTGGGTATCTGCCCTCTCTCCAGCTTCTGGGCGTTCTCATCGAGCTGCCACCCCATCCACATGCCAAACGTCCCCTGGAGGAAGGTGTCATCCACGTAGAGTATGTCGTCCTTCTTGAAACTCAACTCTTGTGAAAGCTCCGCTTGCCGCTCGTAAAGTGCTCTGCAACCAAGCGTACAAACCCACAATTAACTCCTCCGTACCCTCAACAGTATGGCGTCGCCATCAACCGATCCTAATGAATCCATCCCCAGAGTATACAAGCTTCAGAAGATCACAGCCTATGGAGCTAAACACGTCCAAGAAGGCAAACAAATATAGAAAGACCTCCTTGATAAATTGCACATTCTAAGTTCTAAAGTTGTTGCAGGAGCTTCGACTCCCAATACGTGGGGCAGTTCCTTGGAGGTCCTCCTGGCTGTAGAGCCGTCCTCCTAGCGAACTGACCTTACGTAGAATCCATCCCCAGGCTGGTCTTTGATTTTGTTGAATTCGTCCATTTTATGTTGAACTTTTAGCCGGATGTTTTCCGCGGGTTTGAGCATTTCCAGATACGCTTCTTCTGCCGTTTTGTTTCTCATCTCCACAGATCCATACTAAAACATTTAAAATAACGGGGAAAAAATACATGGCTGTTATTTTTTTTTTTAATAAAAATGTAATTGTTAAATTAAAAAGAAGACCATACATGGAAACTGGGATTGAAAAGGGCTGGGCTGGAAGGAGTAGGAACATCAGAAAAAAAGATGCGGAAAAGGGGTGAAAAGACCTAGTAAAGTCCTTCTGTATCGAGGTACATCATAAAAAATAAAATAACCTATGCCCCTATCTCAAAAGTTTAAGAGAGCGGTAATTGGCGCTTGCTTGTAGTGGACACCTCGTAGACTTACCTCCAGAATCATGTCCCCTATCAGTAAGCCCTCAGTCCCACCAGCTGAGCTCTCGTCTTCCAAATCCAGAACAAATATCCCAAACAGGTTGCCCCCACAAATCTGAACTCCCAGCTCCACCGGGGACTTAGACAAGGTGACCGTGCGGATCTCCGAGTGTTTCTTAGTCCCATGTACCGGGGTCCTGACCGAAGGAGAAAAGGTAGAAAGGCGTTTTATGATGTCAGTCAATGGAACAATTACATAGGATGTATGCGCGAGATCAAGCGGTGGACACGCAAAAGGGGGGACAAGCCATGTTTACAAATGGAGGGTCACCCGAAATCATCACCTGAGTGAAGTGCGTGGGCTCGTGCTGGGCGTGGTCTCCTTGGAAGGAGGAGTCATGGTCCCCTCGTCTTGCTCGCTCACAGTGTCAATGACGGAATGGTTGTCAGGCGTGGCCGCCCCGCTGCTGTGCGGCGTGGAATGAGACGTACCGGTGTCCAGACGCGAGCTGGAAGGAAGCGTGATTCAGAAAGTTAGCAAAAACCGCCAGTGCCACCAAAACACAAGTTGGATACATGTAGAAACTTAAGAAAAGTATATTAAAATTGAGTTATTTTGGTCCCAAAGTCTCGCTGTATATAAGCCCAGACTACACACGTGACACGGATAAGCAGTAATATCTGCCCCTCACCTGGACCTCGAGTGGATGGACTGACACATGTGCGGGTTGTATTGAGCCAAGATGGTGATGGTGTCACACTGCTGCCCGATGATCAAGCGCGCCTGCTGCTCCGTGGCGTTCCGCAAGTTTATGCCGTTAAACTGTGGGCAAAGACACAAAGATGAACAAACTCAACAGTCTCACGAAAGGGCAAACAGTCTGCCACGAAAGGGCAAAGTCCAGTGGGTCAATGTGTAAGCACACATCGAGAACAGACAATATCGATCAACTTATCTATGGCATGGTATCTAATTTACTCTCACCTGGAAGCCAAATTAAAATAGGATCCTGCAAAAGCACTTTTAGTCGAATCTAACAACCATGTCCAAAAGAGAAGACTCCCTGATGTTGACCTCAGAATGGACAAGCAGTGGGTCCAACTCAACATCATAATGTTCTCCTACAATCTTATATATTGCTTGAACTCCTTGTACAGCTTATTTCCTTTTATTGTCAAACTGTTTTGATCCTGCATATCTTGGGAGGTGCCATGGGCCACGTGAAGGTCCCCACTTACCTCTAGCAGCTGGTCTCCGTACTCCAGGCCAGCTTGTTGCGCAATGCTCCCGGCAGTAACCTTAGAGACAAAGATACCTCCGCTCTCCCCACCACCGATGGAAATACCGAGGGGCTCCGAGCCTTTCTGCACCTTCACGTGCCGCGGCTCCTCCACTAGTGGTCTGCAAAAAAAAGTTGGGAGGTCAACGGACCTTCATCAAGGAAATAGAACCCCTCCGTATTTGGCCCCACAATTCCTAACCTTTTGAAATTGCAATACAAGGAGAACCCCAAGAGCCTTATAGCCAGCCAATACATACTTTCAACATAATTCCAGGTGTAAAAAAAGAGACGACGAGAACTGATCCCAGCATAACAGAAGGAAGACATGCAAAAGCACCAAGGATGAAGATCAGCTCCCATTAGATCTGCAATTTTCATACTATACTCGCATATTTTATCTCTTTGCTTGGGACTTCTTGAACACTGAAGACCACTTGTCCATCCCACCACAAAAAAAAAAGAATTCACTCTTGGATCCAGCCATATGAAAGCAACATGAAGGACCTTCATTCGTCTCAATAACTTCCGAAGAAGCTGTGACATTGTCAGGAATAGTGCAAATCGATTAATTCCAGGTGAGCCAACAGACCAGATAATGACCAAGGTCTGAGAGAACCTACGTTCTACATGGCCATGCACCAACTACTGCATAAAAATTCAACTCCACGCTTTCTGCTCATGTTCAACATAGGGCTTAATGGACCGGCAATGGACTTCATGAAAAAATCCTTTGACACTAGAAGATTCTACGAATGGGCATCCATTATGAGCCTTCTTGGGGCATTTATGTTCACATGCATGCAGGGAGCATTGTTTAAAACCGTTCTTGCAGGAAATACCACCAATGCTTTGTAGCCATCGGTGGTCCTTCCCCTGCCAAACATATCAGACCAAACGGAGCCGGATGGGACTTGTGCATTTGTAGCATGCAGGGGCATCGAGAAGCAGGGTGGGAAAAGCAGCGCAGGCTCCGTAAAATACCGGTACGGAAAGGCGAGAAAGAGGACAAAGAAAACGGAGGCTGACCTCAAGCACCTTACTGAGGAAAACCTTGGTCTAGGAAGAGTTTGAAGTCTCATTAAAGACCTAGTGCGGAAAACATATCTGGACGGGTGCGGGAGATGGCAGTAATGGCTTGGGGAGAAGAGGTTAAAGGGGAAGGAAATATTCAACAGTTTAAGAGTTTGGGTATTAAATTAAAGGAAAAATATGGTGAGGAGGAACACCACAACGTAAAACATTACAGGTGGAGAGAGAAGAGGGTAAAGATGAGACAATGGTGAGAACAATGTCAATGGAACAGGGGAAACAAAGAGAAGACACATTAATACAAGCAAAGACTTTGCAAGATAAATCACACAGTGAGATCAGTGGGACGCCATCACAAGGAGGTATTATGGATTCCAGGGGTGGTAGACCTCAAGATTAAACTGAACCATTAAGATAATCCCAGTTTGAACCAGTTAAATTCTGGAGACAAGCATAAAACCAGTGGCTCAAAACCACTGGCTTCCAAGGAGTCTACGTTGAAGGACGTCCTCATGCAAGACCATTCAGTTCATGAACACATCCAACCATTTCATTAAAAGGGTTATTTAAATGTGGGCTATTTCTTCAAGAGCCATCGTCGAGGACACAAAAGCTCCCAAGATGGCTTCTAGAAAAGGGTTACATTGGCGATGATGATGACCAATCATTACTCACCTGTCCTTCCGTCGATCCCCCATGGGGACAGTGCTGATGGAGATCCTAGGTAAACTTGCAACAGAGTTCTGCGACTGGCTGCTGGCGAAAGAAGAGGTCTCCAAATTGAGAGGTGAATGGGGAGGGCTGGCCAGACTCGGACTGCTACACTCCGAGTGCGACAAGGAACCTGCAGATACACAAGTCATTGAGTGTCATAGCTGGCCATCAATCAAAAGCGCCAGTCCCATAGTAACATGTGGATTCATTTAGGATACTGATCTGTCCTCAGCCGGGTACTTACCTCTGTCTGAACCCATAGTGCACCGTGGGTATCGTGGGGTAATGTGGATTTTAATGCGTTCCGTTCTGGAGGAACCTGCCGGTTATCAAACAAACCGTGTTAGAACATAGAACACAACGATACATTCACATTTTCTGGTCATGGGCCATTGGAATATGACATTTCCCAGTTGCCACGAAGGCTGGGAAACCCTTGCTGGGAAAACTCTGATGGAAACGGTAGTATACGTTCCTAGAAAGCTCAATATCTACGCCTCGTGACCACAGGCACACACGTCGTAACTGCCCGGTTCTATTTCGCTTGCTTGCCCACCAGTAGCCAAACTGAAAATGCTCCATGGAGGCATCTGAACCACAAGAGCTACAAAAAAAAAGTGCTTACCCAACCTCGCGCTAGAGGGGAGGGAGTTGGATCCATGAGGTACCCTGGGGCGAGAGTTTTCGCAGTAATCCGCCGGGTGCTTGTGACTCAGGTCCAGGCTCAGCCGGCCATGATGTTGGGCGCTGTCCAAAGCAAACAGACGCGTAAATGATAGCGGGGTCCAGCTGCCTCAACCAAACCCAATTAACACGTACCGCTCCACGGATAATCAAATAATATGAATTAACATAAACAAAAGCTGGGTGAATAAACATACAACGTAAGTTAGACTCCTACAGACTCCTGATATAGCCATGCGCTCATACCTCGGGTGCTGGTGCTGTGAGCAAACCTGCCCTGTGGACGAGGGGCAGGTACCAGAAGGGACCCGTTGACTCCAAGCCGTGTAGATTGGATTCCTTAAAACCGCAGTGACGGCAGGGCATGGAGCCAGACTCCGGGGTACAGTACCTGAAATTAGCAGAGGGTAGCCATGTCACAGATATGGACCATACCATATCCCACAGGGGTTGGGAGGATGAAATGGGGTTCAAAAGTGTCTTCCTTCAAGAACATTTGTGAGAAACTAAAGTTAATTTAAAGGACATTATTTTTTAGTGTGGCTACTAGAAAATCATACCCAGGCCCTTCCTACAGCCCCTTTTAAAAAGGGAAATCTCTATTGGGTTCTTTAGGAAACCAAACGCCCTTTTCCCTGTAGGATATGGTCCACGCGCCGCTCCTTTCTGAGAAAGATAAATGGACCAGGCCCAAGGGAGTCCATCTACAGTCTGGTGCACCCCGGCCACCACTCACCTGACATTCCTGGCGCACACATGGAAGCCGCAAACGCTTCACTGTGACGGGGGAAGCGCGTGGGGGAGAAACGGACACAATCGTGGGCAAGCTCAGGAGAAAATCGGTCCTCTGGACTCTGGGGAAACTTCTGTACCTGCCGGAAACGGTCAGTGGTAAAGCAGAAGAGATGGTGACCATCTACCACAAGCATGGTGGCCATGTTGTTTACCTAGCAGTACACTAAAGAACGACGACTATAGGTCACAAGGGCCAACCTTGTGACCTTATATCTGCAGGAAGGGCTGAGCTGGCCCCGTATAAGGCATTGTTAAATCAGCAAGATAATCTCAATTACACGTTTTATCACCTTATCTTACGACTCTACTACCTACCTGCAGGCCCGTGTGGGGGATAGCTACAGGTGCGAGTCGGTGCTTTGAAGCCGGTGCAGATTGCGGCCTGGGCCTCTTCACTTCAGGCTCTTCCGCTCTCTGTAAACAACTTTCGACCTCTCCGCTGCCCCGAAAGCCCGGCAAGACGCTGCCAAAATCGTTGCCATCTTCCCGACAGCACTTGCCAATAACCCTGCTGTGGTGAGGTTTGTGGGAGCCATCCTGATTGGTCAGCGGGATGGGGACAGGGGATGGGCTTGTAGGTGGGGACCCCGCCGTTACAGTAGAGTCTGACGCAGAACTAGACTGGTGCCGGTGTTTGAACTTGATCGAGTCACTGCGTTTTGGAGGAGTGGGAGGCGTTGGTGGCCTCTCTGGCTTTGGGGCCTGGGATGAGAGAGCTAGAACAGGAACAGGAGGAAGGTAGGGCATTTTTGGAGGAGTCTGAGGTCTCTTAAAGGTATCTGGATCAAAGATGGACTTCCTCTGTCTGGGCCTCTTGAAGACGGTGAACTCGCTCTGTGAATGTCCTGGGCTCACCATGACTTTGGGCCAAGTGCCACTGCTCTGCTTGGCTGTGGACACCTCAATCAGTGTCTCCTCTATAGTGTCTGCAAAACCCAGTGGCCCTCCCTGCACATCCAGCATCTCATAGCCAGGGCCCATGAAAACTTCCCCTCCGAGGGAACCCAGGCTGTGCTCGGAATGGCTATGACAACTTAGCTGAAGAGCCCTCTCAGATCCATTTCCGTCCGCCATTTCCTTCTTATGATCCATGATGTCTGGGCAGAAGATGTCGGTCTGCGTGGAGCTGTTATTCTTCACGTTCCTTTTATTCTGAGACTGTATATTGGGGGGAAGTACCCGACATGACTCCTTCAGGTTCTCAAAGAGGTTTTGCCCACTCCAAGATGTATTGGGAGGGAATACCTAAAATAAACAAAGAGCCTATCAAATGTGACAACAACAGAATTGGTGTCCTTCAAAGCCTTCCTTGAAAATTTACCAATTAATTGAGATATTGTTTACCAGCTAAACATTTTTTTGGGGGGGGCTTTGCCCTTTAGCTTACATATGCCATGTGGATAAAGCCACCCTTTGACCACCTAACCACTGCCTTGTTGCTGGACTACCCTCTTGACAAGTTGTCTTGACTTTCCACTGATGGAAGCCTTACCACCACCTAAGAAGCTGTGGTCCTACTCGGATGTCTTGGAACCCTACAATAAGTGTCCTACTCAGATGCTAGGGTGCAATCCTGATGTCTGAGTGTAACAGGAACTTACTATCCAAAAGGAAAAGGAATGATGTCACATAATCCCACAACCATGGCAACGTTGATGTGGCTTCACATCAGAGGCATCTATAAACAGGTCCAATAACTCCTCTTCTGCTACATTAAGCCCCCTATTTGTCTCTAGCGCTCTCTTATAGAGTCTACCAGCGTTCTCTATACATATCCAGCTTTGGGTCCTCTAGAAATCAACAGGGGTCTCTCATTAGATCTTCCAGGTGATTTTTGGAGGCTCCACTAGATACTTTGGGATACGTTAAATTTACCTTCAACAAGGAAAGACTCAAAGATTCCCGGCAGCCGCGTAACAGAGCTTCGCACTCGGTGACCGACTTGTTATCTAGGGTTATGCCGTTGATCTGGAGAAGAGAGAACGCATCAGAAGAAATGTTAACCCTTCGGCCGAAGTGCAGGAAGGCCAATAAACCCAAGGTAATATATTGTACTTCAATACTAAGAAAGCCCATTAAAGGCTCAAACGAGTCACATATCAGTCCCGGCAAACTCAGCGCCACGATTACCAATGGATACCCAGATCCATCAACGTCAAACTATATTTCCATATCGACTCTCACAAATGGAGGCAGCGTCTGAACCAGTTTTGTGGTTGGCATCATATTAAACACGGATATTAAGCATGAAAAGGCTGGGTTTGGACCCGTAAACTCACGGCCACTATCCTGTCTCCAGGAACCAGGGTTCCTTCCTTGGCCGCTGGGCTCCCTGGCAGCACCGCAGCCACAAGCACTCCGCTCTCTAAAGAGATACCGCTGTCTGTTGAGCAGAAATAAAAGGGGTTAAAAACGATGAAGATTGCGGAAAATGAAGACAATACAAAAATAAAAGATGGAAACATCAGAAAAATCTAGTTAAAAAAAAATTAAATTAAATATGGCCACTGGCAAAGTAATTTATGCGCAATCTGCATCGATGACCACAGGAGGGCAGAAAAAGATGGGTCACATCCATGTCCACTTGGTGAGATTTCTAGACAGTCCATTTTTGTGGTCAGCAGGACAGGTTTGCCCCCTTGGAGCAATATTTAACCTTCTCCTGCTCACATGTTGCCCATTTTTTGCTAATGTTCTCCCAAACAACTACTTTACAAACATAGATTTTTTGATGATGGACGTGTGTTATCGATGAAGCCAGATGACCAGAAGCAGGATGGAAGATTAAGAGGACCACCATGAAAACGGTTTTCCCACGGCAGCAGGTTAAATAGCGAAGGTCGCCTGGATAGAGTGTACTTCGGGTGGGTTATAAGGTCCCAAGTTAGGTGACCATTATTCCAGACTCCTCACCTTTCTGGCTTCCCAGGTTGATGTGGATAGGCGTTATAACACGGCTGCCCAAGGATTTCCTCCTGCGTACGACCATGTTGATGACGTCTCCTCCGCTCAGCACGGCTTTAATCACTTGTTTGCGGTCCTTGTTTGTGAGGTCCACATCGTTGATCTTCACTAGACAGTCGTTCACCCTGCTCAGGAGGACATTAGAACACACAATGGTCGACAAAAGGACTTTAGAAGAATAAAGATAGAATTCCAATGGACTTAAAGATATGGTCTCCAATCAGATGTATCATCTAAAAATACTTATAGTTACAAGGGCACAATGCATGCACACACGCTAAAAGTCAACTGGTACCTTAACCGGCCATCAGCAATGCTGCCTTTATCCACCTTGGTCACAAAAATACCACTGTCTCCGGGAAAGAAGGGCTCATTCACCCCGTCGGCCACATCAAAGCCAAGAGCATTGAGGTCCATGTCGTCCTATCAAGGGGCAGGAGAACAGACTCATAAGCAACGGGACAAAGAATTGTCTATGACAAGATGGTACCCTGACTTTCAAACTGTGGTAAGGAGGCCTACAAATTATAGATTTTGAGAAGTTAAATCCACAGCTTCCCTACACATCCACGCTCGGACACAGGCTTGTTCTCTACTCACCTTCTGTCTCTCAAACTCCACTACTTCCGTCTCCCATTCAAGAGAGTCGGTGTCGATGGCCGAGTCGTGTGAGCTGTGAGCTATCAGCTGCCGAAACCTGGCCTCCTTCTCGATCTGGTTATCCATTTTCTCCCTGCAAAGGGTTAAACAGGACAGCGTCAATACAGGCCATGACAGAATATACTGTATTAAATAAGATAGAAATCAGAGTGGCACTCACTTCAGTTCCTTCAGCTCCCGTGTAGCATCATTCTTCTGCTTGCGCATGTCGTCCAAGTTACGCAGAGCCTCCGCCAACTCGCTGACTGCCCGGTCACGCTCCCTTCGAAGGTTATCGCACAGAGTCCTGCAATGATCACAACTTATGAAGGTTCCATGTCCAGGGTCAATAAACTACTCAATACTATAACAGAGGCAAGCCATTCAGGAGAAAAATGGCTGCTTCCATCTGTGATGTAATCATTCTGACCTTGCATAAAGGCCAAAACCTACTTCCTATAGGGCTGTCCCATATAGAGTATTAATGCAGATCCTCAAACACTTGCTGACTGCAAAATATCTGAAGAACATTTTGGGGAGGAACAACTCAAACTTCTAAAGAACACTTCAGAGGGGAACACCAAGTCAACTCAAAAGTTGATGGACACACAAAATTCCAAATGACTTCTTTTGAGTTATTAAAAGTGGACCCCTAGGATTTAGGACAGCGAGAAAACCTCAAGGAGATACCCAGTGCTGGATCTGACCGACTCACCTTATACTCTCTCTCTCCGCCACAATCTTGTCTCTCTCCTGGAAGGCCCAATCTCTCCTGCACTTGGCCACCTCAGCTTCCTGGGTGGCCTCCTTCAGCTCATGACTCATGGCCTCGTACTGTTTCCTCAGGACTTCGATCTCCTTGTTGGCTCTCTCCATATCTAGAGTAGCAGAATCCTGGATCTAAATATTTTTAGAAGCAGATATGAGGGTTCGGAGGGTAAATACCACATTTAAGAATGTCCCAGATGCCCAATATTAAAACTGTATAATTTAGGAGCTAGGAATTTATATATCTCTACGAAATAGTAGAAAATATTGAAGCTTCAGACCCTCAAAAGGTCTTAATACTACGACCAGGTCAAACATAAGGTGAACCTTTTTGGAGATGAAACAAGAGTAGACATCCTTGGGGGAATAAGACAAATGGCAAGCGATATGGGAGCTCTGGTTCACTACTGGCGTAGCTAGTCGACAGCCGTACCTGTCTGGCTTGGTAGTATTCCCTCAGTAGGTGGTCTCTCTGAATTATGGCTTCCGTCCGCTCTTTACGCGCCACGTCGCGTTCTTCCTTCACAGTCTCTATGTCTTTACAAGCCTGGTCCAGCTCCTTTTGGGCCTCCGTCTTATCCTTCACTTCATGGCAATACTTCTCCAAGAGTTCATTCCTCTCAAAGATTGCTCTGTCTCGCTCGACCAGAGCAGAGTTCAGCTCCTGGCGGTGGAGTAAAAACATGGTGTGTGTGTCGTCTACATGTTGATGGCTTTCAAGTCAACCTTCTCACCACAATAAGCATCTGCATCCTTCCAGGACACAAGCCACCTACTCTGCCCCTTTTTTCACCCATCGTTTCTTGACCTTACCAGTTACAAACATGTACCGCGATACACCAAGTTCTTGACTTAAGCCCAACCAGATCCCCATCAGATGTTTTCACCATCACTTACCTGTCTAAGAGCCTCCATCTCCTCACTTGCCACCCTGTTGTCACTTGAATTGTTCTTCAACCGCCCTTGGGCCATCTCCAATTCTGTCTGCATCTTGTCCATCTCCTTGATGACCTGGTCCCGCTCACTCATTATAAGGCGATATTCGTTGAACACAGAGTCCCTTGCCTCCTTGTATTTTTCTGCATCTTTGGCCACCTTCAGTTGCATCGTCTTAAAACGTGTGGCTTCAGCCTGCAACCTCTCCACTTCCCTTTGTAGCTCCTTGTTCTGCGAGGTGGCCTTGTTCAGCTCCTGCTGGATAGAGTCGTACCTGCGGGAAGACCAAATAACCCGATTCCCGTTAGTGGCGGGTAGAAAATGTCTTCTCCTCTGCCCAGAAACTCAAACAAACAATCGAAATTCATTCAGCGCCTCGTTCTTGGCTTGACCTGGCAAGCAAAACATTTCGATGAGGAAAATAAGATAATAAAAGCATAAAAGCCTGGGGGGGGGGATGATGGCCAATAAAAATAAAAAAGTAAACAATGCAGAACTGGTCTAGGTGGTTCAGGTAAGAAATGACCCCGAAACAAATTTATACAATCTGGTTCTAATCCACAAAGTACCGTTCAACAGAGACAATGGGTTATCTGTTCCAACCCACCTTTGCAAGTCAACCTCGCTCGGAGCTACATGGTAATTACTTTTATCCGGCCACCATGAGAGATGCATCTCTCAGCTCCCAGTCTGATGTCATTAGCACTGAGAAAGTCAAGTACATTGACCCTGTCTCTGCTAGACCTTTACGTAAAAGCTTCATTGAGAACAGGAGGGTCAAACTCTAGTCCTCCAAGGCCGAAGACACACCAGAGTTACAAGATTACACAGGGATAGTCTTCTGTAAATGAAGAGCACAGTCACAGGGCCACCATCAGAGATCTTGGAGGCCTTACCCACCTATCACCGAGCCTTGTGAGATAAAACCCTGGCATGGTTTGCCAAACTGTGCAAGAGCCGGGCTCGGCTCTCCTGCCAGACACAGAAAAACATGCACAAGGATCAAAAGCACAGGAGAGAGGTCGAACACACATGATGAGAAGTCTCATCCACACATGATGGGCCAACAGTTTGGCTTGGGCCAACAGTTTGGCTTAAGCCAACGCTGGGTCCTCTGAGCAAAACCCAGTATCTCCATACAATCCTACTGTTGGTTTAGATCACCATCCTGCCCACCCGCCTTCAGCCCAGAACCATCTCTAGCATGAAGGGGGCATCCGTGTCCCCTACCTTCTCATAGAAGAGGAGTACTGGTGCTGAAGTTGCACGGCGCTGTCCCTCTGCTTCAGGAACCCCTCCAGCTGCTTCTGCAGGCTCCTCTTCTCCTCCTCGCTCTGCTCCAACCGACCCAGGTCCGAGTTATGAGTGGACACCTTCTCATTGTACTGCCTGCGCAGAGAGTCGTAATCCTTCTTCACGCCTTCCAGCTTGTCCAAAGCCGTGTCGTACAACTTATTGATAAGCTCGGAGGAACCGTTCTGCTTCACCACCTTGGGGCGATAAGAAGGAGAATATATGCCGGGAATAATTATGTTTCATTTCAAATATTTTTGGGGTACATTCCATAATTTTAACAAAAAATTTCAAAATTCTTTATTTTCATATTTAAAGCTTGGGGATCTCTCGAAAACCAAAAATCTACTTTTTCTGGTAGCGACTTCAAAACGCGTTGGGTTCCCCGACACTCCTGGTGAAACCGCAACGAATGGGAATTACCAGCTGCTGTTGACGCCGGAGCTCCGAGATTTCCCTCTGGTCGGCTTCGTGCATCCTCTTGAGGTCTTGGCAGGACTGCTGCACGTGCGTATACTCGCGCTGCAGCTGCGCATGCTTCCGGCGCAGGCTCTCGCTGTCCTCCTGTAGCTGCGTCTGGTCACTCAGGACGCGGCTGTGCAACGTGCTGCAGGGAAGACGAATGTCAAAACGGGGGTTCTACCTTCATATAACCCAGACTACAAACAATCAGATTTCAGCTACTGGTTTAACAACGATAAATACCAGGATACGAAGTTGGCAAAAGATCATCTGCATTTATTAGAAGCTTAAATTACTTTGTAAGAAGTTTTTTTTTGTAAATTTTTTGTTAATTTTTTTTCCAATGGAACTTTTAACCAACCAAAAAAAAAAAACCCCTAAGAAAATGCTTTTTTTAACCCATTAACTGCCAGGAGATCCACAGCTGAAAAGACGACCTAGTATGACAATGCATTTATCATAGAAGACATAGAAAAATTTAATTTTTTTTTATTTATTTTTGAATACTTTTGTTCCCTACGGGGTAAATAATCGACGTCTTCAGACTCACTGGTAAAAATCTGCCTCCTTGGCGGCCTCCTCACACTTCTTCAGTGCTTTAGAGTGCTGGCTTTGTAACGCTTCCAGCTCCGACATCGCCTTCATGCACTGAATTTTGAGACGCTCGTAATCTGGAGTAAGATTGGAACTTGGCCTGGAAGCACACAGGTAGACAACAAATTCCAAAGAATTAGGGGGGGGGAAATCGGATGTATAAATAAACCTTAAATCACCCAAAACGCTGCATAATTTTTTTTAAGGGAACACTAAAAATGGTCACGTGATAGGAAGTCACCTGATGGGTATAGTAACACAGAAAACAACTTCCTAGAGGGTTCTGATCTGCTAAGGAGAAACGTCACCTTCTGGGTATACTACCTTATTCGTTAAAGCGGCTAAAGAAAGTTCTTTTACCTGCAGTCGTCAAACGTTGACCCCGGAGAGGACAACGCCAGCCTCTTTCGCAGCTCGTCCCTCTCACGCGTTACCTGTCTCAGCTGGGACAATATGGTCTCCAGCTTCTCACTCGCGTGACGGCTGTCTGCAGCAGAAGGGGGAGGGGACGATGGCTTGTTGGACGTACCTGGAGGGGGCAAAACAGGCAGGACGACACATTATAAACACCAATTATGCTACAGCCCAAGACCTGTACACTGTGTGTCTTCTCCTGGGCCCCAAACCACTCCAGGCAATATGTCTTCTCCTGGGCCCAAGACCTTTCTAGGCTAAATGTCTTCTCCTGGCCAAGACCTTTCTAGGCTAAATGTCTTCTCCTGGGCCAAGACTTTCTAGGCTAATGTCTTCTCCTGGCCCAAGACCTTTCTAGTTAAATGTCTTCTCCTGGGCCCAAGACCTTTCTAGGCTAATGTCTTCTCCTGGGCCCAAGACCTTTCTAGGCTAAATGTCTCCTCCTGGGCCCAGAGACCTTTCTAGGCTAAATGTCTTCTCCTGGCCCAAGACCTTTCTAGGCTATATGTATTCTCCTGGGCCAGACCTTTCTAGGCTATATGTCTTCTCCTGGCCCAATACCTTTCTAGGCTATATGTCTTCTCGTGGGCCCAAGACCTTTCTAGGCTATATGTCTTCTCGTGGGCCCAAGACCTTTCTAGGCTATATGTCTTCTCGTGGGCCCAAGACCTTTCTAGGCTATATGTCTTCTCGTGGGCCCAAGACCTTTCTAGGCTATATGTCTTCTCGTGGGCCCAAGACCTTTCTAGGCTATATGTCTTCTCGTGGGCCCAAGACCTTTCTAGGCTATATGTCTTCTTGTGGGCCCAAGACCTTTCTAGGCTATATGTCTTCTCCTGGGCCCAAGACCGTTCTAGGCTATATGTCTTCTCCTGGGCCCAAGACCTTTCTAGGCTATATGTCTTCTCCAGAGTCCAAGACCTCTATGTCTATATGTCTTCTCCTGGGCCTAAGACCTGTATGCAATTCGTCTTTATGGACTCACCTATCTGATTATAAATGAGTTCGACCACAAAGTTTTATCTGACCTGAACAGGGCAACATAACCCCATCTATATAGAGGAAAGGAAATGACAAAAGCTATCCCTACAGAGAACGGCGTCCCACCACTAGTAGGAGCCCAAGGCTTTCAACCCCACTACCTGCTGCTGGGTTCTTACCTACACTGCTGAGGGAGCCGCTGCTCTCCGAGTCCGACGGCATAGTGGTGAGAACGCTGTAGGTAGAGCCTGTGTAAAGAAACATAAAAACACACGAATAGTCACACTTTTTAGAAGAATAACGGTCATCGCCAGTCCGCCATTTTGTTTGCTGTATGGAACAGACTTCATTAGCATCGCCATAAAGCATCACCTCAGTGTTGTGTTTGAGGTGGGAAAGTTACCCAAAATATCACATGACTGACAGCAATGGCGGCCTCCAGGTCTGCAGATAAAGGGAGTTTATTGGGGCGAAATGAGTTAAAGCCAGGTTTTTGCCAATACTGACCCGAACCCGGAAAATCAATCTACGCCGTCCACCCCAAGGTCCTGCAACCGTGCCGGGTCATACCGCGGGTCCTCACGGGGCTGAAAGGGTTACAGCCGAGTGGAGCAAGCGTATTGATTCTCCTTCTCGGGAGGCGAGATTGCTTCATGCGCCACAAGCTCGTTTTATGGCCACGGACACATCCAGCTCATGGCTATTCCGTTTAACCCGTCGGGCGCTGGAGAAAGTCGCCGCGTTATTCTATAAGGCCCTCCCGCCCCGGCGAGGGTTATTAAAGAGCCAATAAGTTCCTTCCAGGTCCCCGCGAAGGGCACGCAAACCGGGAGCTTGTAACGCGGCTGCGGGGCCACTAGCCGGCCATTCGAAGCCAGGGGCCAAAGGGTTAACAGACACCAGTACGATGACAGCGCACTTTGAACAAAACGAGGCATTGTTATTAATCAGCGGCGAAACCAGTCGGCCCAGCTGTGCCGTGTTACAACGCAACGTCAGGGGTGTATTGTTACCGGGACTCCTCCGCGGCCTAGGAGCCCCAGACGGGGCCGGGGGGGGGGTGAAGAAGAGGGCAAGTCTGGGAAATCGGGGCAACGGGAGGAGAGGAAGGGATAGAAGAAAAAGAACAAGGGAGGAAAGGAGGGAGAAATGGCAGAGCAGGGGAGGAACGAGGGGGGGGATGGAGAGAAAGAACAGGGAGAGAGCGAAAATAAATGGGGGACGGAAGAGGAAATGAGGGTTAAAAACAAATAAATGGGAGAGAGGACAGGGGTGGAAAACGAGAGAGGAAGAAAGTAACGACAGAGAAAGTAGAGGAAAGGAAAGAAGAGAAAATATAAATGGGAGAGAAAAGATAGAGGAGGAAAGGATGATAGAGGAGGAAAGGATGATAGAGGAGGAAAGGGAGACAGAAGAGGAAATAAATGGGACAGAGCACAGGGGTGGAAAGTAGAAGAGAGAAAAGATAAGTGGGAGAGAATTGACCAAAGAGGAAAGAGGGAATAATGAAGAGCAAGGACAGGAGAGGAAAGGGGGGAGAAATTAATAAATGGGAGAGAGAGAGAGGAAAAGTGGGAGAAAAAGAGGGCAGGGAAGGAAAGAAGGGTGAAATAGACATGGGAGAGAAAGGAGAGAAGAGGGACAATGAAGAAGGGAGGAAAGTGGGGAGAAATGAGGGAAGTTTAGATTCAGGAGCCGTATGTCTATCCCATGCATGTTTAATACCCTCACTGTATTACCCTCTACCACTTCTGCTGGGAGGCTGCTCCACGTATCTACCACCCTCTCAGTAAAGCTATGGTACCAAATGCAGCATGAGAAGCATCATCCGTAACACAGCAGAACGTCAGAATCATTCCCGTAAATAACTATTCAGTCACAACATTTGCCTCGTTTATCATTTTTACCGGGAACACTCAAATGTCACGTGACGTAACGGCAAGCACTGATAGGTTGTTTCCATAGAAACCGGGAAAAAAACCTTCAAAGTTACTTTGTCCACTTTATGTAATTAAACTTTCACGGGGAATAAAATGAGAGATCCGATTATAATAGAGGGGGCAATTAATGGAATACCCTCGTAAAGCCCGAGCCAATCAGCAACTTAATGGGGAGGAATAATCAGAGAGATTCCTGGGAACAGAAAGTTAAAATGGCGGGGGGGGTATATGTATGATAATGTTATAATATTTTTATTTAAAACATGCAATTATTACTTAATAAAAAGATAAAAAAATAAATGTATTAAGTAAATGTAATTTAATTTTTACCTTTTTAATTAAGTAATAATTGCATGTTTTAAATAAAAATATTTGTACTTTTTAATTAGTCAAAATATTATTTTTTACCATTTTAATAGTATAATAATTGGATGTTTAAATATATTACTATTAAAAGTAAAATATTAGTATTTGTTATTATGTGAGAACTAAATTTTTTAATTATTTTATTTTGTTATTAAAAAATAAAATGTATGCAATATGTATAGAAATGTCCAAAAATTAAATCAAAATATATTATTTTACCTTTTTAAATAATAGTAATTTCTTTACTTTTCAGTTAATTAATCATTTATCATGAAAAAGTAAATGTATCAATTAACTAAAAAGTTAAATTATTATTTTTATTTGAAAATATGCAATTACAACAAAAATAATTCCCTAATTCTTTTAAAAACGCACTTTAACCCCTTTTAACCCTTCCTAACCGCACATATTTTATACGATAGCTGAAAAAAAGTGAGAATACTAGAATTTGATGCTTCGTATGAAGTCATGAAGTTAAAGCTGCGGTTCCACTTCTGTCATTTTATTCCCCAAAAACTTTTGTCGTTTCTATGACAACTGTGCCTGCTTGCGCGTCACATGACAATTAAGCGTTCCCGGCAGAAAAGATAAAATTATTACTTCCGGAAAGCGTTCAGCCTCGTTTAGTAATTATGTTCCTAACAGTTAACTAAAGAGTTAAATTCAGCAGAGGAGGTGGAACCGCAGCTTTAGAATTAACCCCCTCCTCCAACTTCTTAGCTCAACTTACTCACGGTCATAGACACGGCTGTCAGGGCTGTCCAGCTCCGGCCCTTCAGCTCGACGGTTTATGTTGGCGCTACGCAGGTAACCACAACACACGATAATTAACCATCAATTTGCCAAATTCTCCTTTTTTTTTTGTTAAAAGGATGATTTTCGTCCCCCTGGAGGCTGGGGACCCCTATGAGCAAACCCAGCACCCCAACCCACAGCTGCCGGGTATCCGGCTATAATTAACTACTCCAGTTCCTGATATTATGACTTATGAGGTCATAGGGGGTTTAGGGGTTAACGTCGGATAACCTGAGACGCCATCGGTGTCGGAAAAGTGACACATTTCACACGATGATGTCATCGGCATACGTCATTTGCGAGCGTCTACCAGAGGCGGAGGTCCGGCAGCCTGGTGCCACTCTATGGCCCGGCGACACCGTCCGGTCCCACCTCTCCACCCGGCCAACGCTAAACAAGACAACTCCCAGTACTCAGATCCACCGCCCACCCATACATTTTTTTATTTAGGGGGGGTCCTCACCTGCATTGTCTGCCGTCCCGAGGCCATTCAGGTAGAGGATGGAGAGCAGATGGGGTTCGGTCTTCTCCAGGGCCACCCTCAGGTCTTGGAAGTGGTCCTTCTCCTTGACCAGGAGCATCTTGAGTAAGAGGTCCACCTTGTCCTTACCGGTGGAGCAGCCGCTGTCCAGTTCTTGCCTGTCCCGGACGCTGAGGGTCCCAGCCTCCTCCAGGAGGTCCACCAGTCTATCTCCACACCTGATGGACTCCACCAGCTTCTGGTGACACTGTTGCAGTAACTCCTTGTGTTTGGGCTCCATCCTGGAGATCCTTCTCTCTCTCCTCTCTCTCTCGCTCGCTCCCCTCTCCCTCTCTATCACCTCCTCCTTCTCCAGCAGTGTGTGGCCTCTGTGAGTCCTCCTGAGTTAGAGGCCCAGCTTCAGCCTCCAGCTCCCAGCCAGCCCTGAGCACAAGCCTCCTCTCCTACCCCCTTTGCCTGCCCCCAGCCTCCAAACAGCAGCCATATTGCCCAGCTGGGGAGGGCTGAGGGCTTGCATAATGTCCAGAATCCTCTCCCCCCCTGTTTTTCTTTTTTTTCCCTCCCCAAAGTCTTCCTAGTTAACAACAACAGCCACCAAAAAGAAAAACAAGAAAAAAAGATCTGCCCCCTCCTGGGGTCACTTCTGAGTTACATGCCTGCTGGGGGCGCCCATGGCCTCCTATCTGCCCTCCACACTTTGCTTTTGCCCCAGTTTTCTGCCCCTGTTTTTTTCCCCCCACTGCCAGTAACAATGTATCTCTTTAAGGTTTTTTTTCCTCCTTCCTCTCCCTGTCTCCTCCTCCTCCTCTCTGCTTCTCCCTCTCCCCTCCTCCTCTCTGCTTCTCCCTCTCTCCTCCTCCCTCTGTCTCTCCCTCTCCCCTCCTCCTCTTCTTCTCTCTCCCCACCCCTCTATCCTTCTCACTGCTGGGTAATGTGTGCTCTCTCCCTTTACAGCTCAAATAAAGGCAGCCAGCACTAGGCTTAACCCTTTGAAGGGTCTCCCTAGGCACCTCTGGAGATGGGTGACCCTGACTGTTTCAAGTGACCCCTCCCAATCAGAAAACACCAAAAATTATCACATTATTTATTTATTTTTTATATTATTTTATTTATTTTTTGTATTTTTATTTTTATATTTATTTATTTTTTGTATTTTTTGTATATTTATTTATTTTTTATTTATCAGGGTGGTTAACTATTTAACGGCTGGGTGTTATGTAGAGAACACCAGGTGGGGGCGGGGCCAGCTCCAGCACGTTAAAAGTTCTAGAACCTTCCGAGTCCGTCCTGCTGGGTTCGTCGAGGGGGGGTTCCCCCAGGAATATCGACACGTGGGGTTTCTCTGCGCGGACAGCCCTGTGATGTCATAAATCAGCAGTGTGACGTCACCGCGCCACAAGGGGGTCAATAACCGGGGAAGCCGGCCATCGGTGCCGGTGTCAGGACTGCCCGGGTAAATCCTGGACTGTTGGCAGCTATGCAAACCATGCCCAACAAGCAAGGGGAAAGGGGTATCTCCTGTTGGGGCATAAAGCTGTAACGGGGCAAATGGTGGGGTAAGTTACGGGGTGCGCCAAGAAGGCTATGTATGTTGGTAGCCCTTTTTACATCTCATCTGCCCGCCCTCCGTGGACAGGGCAGGTACAGGGGCTGTTGTGGCAGTGCCCCCCCCGGGGGTATTTATAGATTGAACACCCCAACCTCCCCCATCAGGGAAGACCAGGAAAAGGTCCAACAAGGTAGACCTCCCGACCTCCGAAGCGGCCAATGAGAGGCACTCTTGTGTTAGGTCACCCATCGATCGGAGTGATTTCATTGGTAGGTGTGTGGAGTCCAAATAAGGAACGACGGACCCCAAACCTTCACCTCCTGGGGGTCATACTCCCTGAAGAGGAACATTACCCACTTCTCGCCCTGGCCAGAAGCCCCGTGGGAGGGCTGGAGCTTCTCGGTGCCCCCTCAATGAGCTGCCGTATAAGCCCCCAAAAGGCCAGATGGCAAGTGGGGAGGAAAAAGTTCAGCGAGGGGGGGGGGTAAACCCTACATTAGAGCAAAAATAATGGGGTTTATTTACCCCGTTTAATTTATAGTCATTTCTATACACATTATCGGGGCTTTTAGGGCTGTAGAACCCTGCGATCCCCTCATACCCAGCAAACATTCCCAGCCGGGGAAGCTTACAGCCCAAGGATCGCCGAGACGCTCATGGAAAGCGACAGCTCCTTGCACAAGCAAGCTGCTCGCGTGTCACCAACACGCCACACTGCCCGGGGGGGGGGGGCGATAACGTGTACAGAAACAGCAGGAAACGGCTTTATAAACTGAACGGGGTAAATAGATCCCTGCCCCTAAGCCACACCCCTTAAACAATAATTGCCCCTCTGGCCATTTCAAGTGTGGGAAGGCCGCAGTATCCTTCAGGTCTTTTAAATAAAAGAATTACACCCCACCCCATCTATTTTAAAATCCCCCCCCCTGGAGAGAAGCGCCCCCCCCCCCCCCCTAAAAACAGATTATTCCACCCCATAAAGAAATAAAAATGCACGTTTTTACATTTTATTTTATTTTACAGGGAAAACAAGTGCATTTTCTGTACATGACAAAGCGTTGAAGAATTGTCTCAGGGCAGCAAACGTGAAAAGTGTCGGGGGGGGGGAACCAAAAAGCAGCAGGAGAAATGACCTCATCAACCCCCCCCCAGTACGTTGAAAGGGTTATTAACCCCCCCCCCCCCGCCGACAGGCAAGGGCCGAGTACGTGGCTTCCTGGAGAGGCACATTATAAAGGACCAACCCCGACGCATTTCTCTGAGCCAGCCCCGTATAATGTATAGTTAACTCTACAAACAAAAAAAAACGTTTCTCAGCTGAAATGTGTTTTCTGTAACACACCATACCGAGCAACAAAGAGTTACAACACGGTAGCACCCGTGTTCCAAGCTACCGCGTGTCTGTTACAATCTAACACGCAGCTCTACACATAGCAGGATTGCTTTGTTCCAATAACCGCCGTGACTTCTCGGGAGTTCCGGAATCCATTTGCAACGTCTCGTCTTCCAAGTTCTTTCCCCAGCCCGTTATATACTCCGAGCAGGATGGGGTATGGGGGGGGGGGCGGTCTCTGGGTCCGTGTCTCGGACCCCCCGGCTACGTGCCGGTGACCGGGATGTGAAAGTCCTTACTGTCAAAAATAAGCGGCCTCATCGGAGGATTGGGGTCTTTGTCCGCTTTGTGGAGAAGCTTGAAGAGGCCGGTTCCGATGTTCATGGGGATGCCCATTATGATGCACTCGGAGACCCCTGTGCGGGGGGGAGAGAGAACGAGTTTAAAAGGACCACCGAACACAATTCTCACCATATTAGAAAATGAAAGGGTAAGGGGTGGGGGGGCCTTGCTCACCGCACACGGAATCCTTCTGCCCGAAATAAGCCGCGTCGAAAAGGTGATCGGCCGTCTTCTCAAAGGAGGCCAACATCAGGACGCTCTCCTTCATCTTGGCCAGGCCGAAGCGGGTGATGCCCAGCACTTCCCCCTGCGGGAAGGACAGAAGTCTGTTAATGCCAACGGGGAACGGTATCCAAGACCGGCCGGGGCCTCAACCCGGGCGTAAGACGCGTCTAAAGCCACCCACAATGAACACAACATTTCGAGAAGATGCTTCAATGATTCAAGCAGAGCCCAGCGGAGAGAAGTGGTCAACGGTCAAAACAATCGAAAGAGTGGACTCGCCCAACCACCCATCATTGGAGGCAAGGAAGCGGCCCCGGTCTGGCCAGCACCCTCACCTTGTAGGTCATCAAGTCACCCAGCAGCATGACGTGGCGCCGGTCAATGCTCATTCCGTGGTTCACCATGGTGTACTGGATTTCGTTGATAATGGTGGAGCGAGCGGCTTCGATACCCAAAGTCTTTTCGACCTTGAGAAAGGAGGAGATCGGACATCAAACACCACAGGTCTTAAACTCCAATACGCGTGGTTGGAGCCGAGGAGATCCACTGGACCTTTGTTACCTCGTAGGTATTGTTGGACGTAGTGTGAGAACCTTTGACCCCATGGGTGGCCATGACGGCGCGCAGGTTGTCACCTTCCACCAGCAGCTTGTACTTCTCCTTCCCACTCTGCTCGTCGATGTGTATGACGGCGCGCGACACCTCTGGGATCCCCTGAACAACCACCTGAATGAAGGCCAGAGAGGGGAGTGGATCAGCGAGACTACCTCCAGGCAGAAGTGGTAGAACTTGGTGGAAGTCAGACCCACCTTCGGAAGTTCCTGTTTCAGGGACTGCAAGACGTAATACATGGAGCTTTTGTTGTTCTCTCGCGGGGTGACGCACAGTACGGCTTCCCCGTGCACAGCGATATCCCCCGACTTCACGCGCAGCTTGGACATGCAGATGGAGTAGCGCACGGTCTCTGCGTTGACCTGCAGATGGGGGGGGGGTATAAAGTATATAAGTTCCAGCACTTTCACGGAGTTGGGAAGGGATTTCTAAGAAGAAGAACAAGAAGAAGAAGAAGAAGAAGACGCCTCACCTCCAGCCTCAACAATCGAATCCGCTCCAGAGACAGCTTGACCATGAGAAAGCAGTCATCGGGAAGAAAGACTTCTTCTATGTACTCCGATATCTAAAGCAAGAGAACATTCACAGCGCTGGAAAGTCTAAACACACAACGACCGAAAAGACTCCATCGTAAGACGGGGCCTGGATAGAGTGCTGGGCAACGATGGAAGTCAACCGTAGAAGGTAGAACCTCACCTCTCCCAACAAGGTCTTCTCGATCCGGCCTTTAACCAGACGGGCAAAGTCGGAGTCGTCGTTGACGTCCATTTGGGCCGTTATGATGGGCGTGCTGTGGAAAATATCAACACCGAGACTAAAGCTCTGACGGCCGACGAGGACCTTCTGCTCAGCAGGACCACCTGCTTCATGGGTCACCAGCGCCCAAGGGCAAACCATCCCATACGGCCTGCTTTTTGACCGCCACGCCACCCACATACCTGATGTTTTTAGAGGCGTTGATGATCTCCTTGATGCGAGGCACTCCTAAGGTGATGTTCATGGAAGCCACACCGGCAAAGTGAAACGTTTTCAGGGTCATCTGCGTGCCGGGTTCTCCTATACTTTGAGCGCAGAGGGCGCCCACCGCCGAGCCTGGCTCCATCTGCGCCCTGGCGACGAAGATCGAATTGTATGGAACAAAGACTACAAACTCGGCAAACGTTACCTGAGGTGGACTCACGCGTCCGTAGAACGAGGGAAAGCAGACCCCCCCCGACGCGTTTCGCGGGGATCCACGCATACCTCATATACTTATCCCGGCAGGTCTCCAAGAACTTCTCCAGCTGGGTCGGGGTGATCCTATCCAGCTGGTACAAGACTGTCGGCTGAAGCAAAAGGGGGGCAAAGGGAGAAGTTCTGTATAAAACGCAACAAAAGCCAATTGCGCCTCTTATATAAAGGACTAAGCCATCGCTGGGCGGCGGGTACCTCGGTCGTGCCGTTGTCATTGATTCCGTATTTATTGCGGGTCGTCTTAATACATTCAGACACGTTCTTCACAAAGGTTTTTATTTCCTGGAGATAAGCAGAGGCGGATCAGTAACCCCCCCGGGCCGTCTGGGGGCAAGACCCGAAGCCATGGCTCAGGAAGACAACGTATTTACCCCACGAACTTATATATATTTCAGCTCGCCGACCACCCCCCCCCCAAGCGCGTTTCACAGAGAGCGGGGAGACATTTAACGAAAGCGCACACGTGGTCACAAATCTAAAAAAAACAATGCAGGGAAGAGCGAGCGGGAGAAAGCAGACATCAGACACGCTGCCGACTCAATGAGACGTGTGTCCCCCCCCCCACACCGGAGGGAATGAGGGGAAACGCGGCGGCAGCCATGCGTTAAATCTCCTTGCGCCACGCGGTGGTAAGCGGTTGGCCTCCCATGAGCGGGTTCTTGGAGAGAAGGGGCAGGGGGCGTCGGCCAAAAGTCACATGACCATACATAATGGCCGCCTGCGGTCACGCAGCCTCAATGTGCTGAAGCCAAGCATCATATTCTTCCCTACCATTCTAATCTACCCCTCACCGGGTTTAACACCAGGGTATCCCCTTTAAGAGCAATTTACGGGGCAAAAAAGCAAGAATCGCCACCAAAGAGCCCCGTGGCCTTCAATAAAGAGTACTTTTTTTTAATCTGCTTAGTGTAATGGGCAAGGTTGACCTTGCGTCTTCCCTCCTCTGCCATCTTCATGGTTAGTTTTCTCCTCTTTGCCCTCTACGTCATTACAGTGTCCTAACACGCCCTCGCTATATCAGCCTCTACCACCCCTGCTGGGAGGCCGTTTCACTTATCCCATGTGTTACTGCTGCATGTGATGGGAAAATCTGAAAGATCCTATAGGATACATTTACTACATCGCAACTGCCTGACCTCGCGGTGCATTACGAAGGGTCGGCCAACGCGTTTCTCCTGTAGGAACGTTCTCGCTGATTTAAGTACACATTACGCAGGGCCGGCTCAGCCCTTCCTCCAGGAGAAACGCGTCAGGGTGCTCCTGCTTTGGTGAACACACACGCCTTATTAAAGCGACACACGCATGTAAGCAGAGCACACGGATGCGAAGGGCGACATACAATGCCGTTACCTCGTAGAAGTGCCTGTACCCAGAGTCAGTGAGCGACTTGCAGCAAGGAAGAGAGAAGAGCCAATTATAAAAGGGTTAAAGAGTCACCGCTAACTTACGCATTTTACAACACGGTAGCTGTCGGCTGCCACCACTCAACTCTGAAGGCGGCCGAGACTACTGCCGACGGGAACAATTCCCACCACCCAAGGAGAAAGCAACTCCTGGCGTGACGGCCCCTTGGTGGGACAGAAGCACAACTTCCCTTGGCTCAAGATGCCCCCTCCAAGCTAGTGTCATGGCAGCTCGGACCAGTAGAAGTTCCTTCCCCGGGTCCCGACCAAGCCTTACCCTCAGGGGACACTAAGCTTCCGGATTGGCCGCGGAGCGCAACGTTACCTGCAGATAGGAATCCTGACAGCTGACGAACTCCGGCTTCTTCATGATGGACTCGGCGGTCAGCACCACCTCGTTCTCGCTTAGAGGCGGCTCACCGGGGCAGGGGTACACCGCCTACGGAAAGAGACGGAAACATTAACGCCTGGGGCAACGGCCTAAAACCCAACACCAGGCCACCATGGTAACCTCCAGCTTGCGGTTATGTTGGAAGATCCATCGTATTCTTGGTAGAACCTTAACAGCGCAAGACCAAAAATAACCTCCAAAACCCACCAAGACCTCGACCACCAGCCGCGGAAGACGCATTCCGTAGGAGTCTCCCATCGCTTTACTCACTTTCACATTGTCGAGGACGCGTTTAAACTCCAAGGGCTCGTCCTTTCCTTCCATGGCCGCCGGGTCCAGCCCGTCTCCACCGTAGATGAACTGGATGACGTCTCCGGTGGAGCTCCGGACGGTGAGGTCATACTGGGAGCAAAGGTCCTCCAGGGATTTCACCAGACGCCTCTGAGGAAAAACAAAGATTAACGGTTATTTAGCCGTCGATCGAGAACACTTCATGCTGCGATGGCTCCAAACTTGTGATGGTTGTCTTCTAACTCTATGAGTGGCCTCTCAATGATATCACACGTACTCACCCACCCACAAGAGGTTTTTGAACGGCCTACACAAGAGAAAGACGCTTGGTCCGTCTCACCTGCATATATCCCGTTTCTGCTGTCTTTACAGCAGTGTCCACCAGACCTTCTCGACCAGCCATGGTGTGGAAGAAGAACTCTGTGGGAGTGAGACCCGAGTAGAAACTGTTGGCCACAAACCCTTTGGCTGCCGGGAGCTGAAATATAGAGATGAATGAAGAGAAGGGGGTCAACGGATTAGAGCTTTAAAAGCAAAGTATGGTAAGGAACAGAGGGCTAGGAAGACCACCAAGACTCGAGAAGTCAACGTCTCGATGATACGACTCGGCAGAAACCATCACGTGAACGAGACTTTCAATGCACGTCAAGGATTATGATATCGTTTTGGGAATTTGTGAGGTAGAGACAGTAAAGAAGGGTAGTTCTAGTACTTGGTCATGTGACATCTCCACCCAACAGCGCGCCTGCAAGCCCCATGGGCCATTAGGAGTCCATTCTTTACCTTTGAATGCTTCTCAAAATGCGGGAGGGATCGGTTCTCGAAGCCGTCGGGGACCCGGAAGCCGCTGATGGCCTGCTGACCCACACAGGCGATCATCTGGGAGATGTTAATGAAAGACCCTGCGGAGGAGCCACGGAAACCGTAAGACATCCAGAAATCAAGACACGGTACGGGCCTACAGAGTCAAAAAGGGCACCAGCGCCCGGCTCAAAGAGCTTACAATCAGAACAAGCTTGGATAGAAGACATTTAATGGACTCGGCCAAACGCGGATTGGAGGAGGTGTGAAGCATCGCGGTACAACGCCCCCCCCATGAGAGATTCCCACACAAATACTTTGTTTGCCGACGCTACGCCAAGAACGTTAGAAGTCGTGATATTTGCACATGGAGACGTCTTGTTAAAAGATTCTTCAAGAGGTTGAGCGCCAGGATGACTTCAAATACCCCAAAGTTAAGAGTTTTTTTCTGTTTGTTTTTAGAACAGAAAAATAAATAAAAATTACAAAAAAGGCACCAGATATACAGCATTAAAAAAATACAAAATAATTTGGTGCAATTAAATATACTAAAATATTAAGTAAAAAAAAAAAAAAAACCCAAGAGTTACAGAAGATTTCCAATATTCCCTTTAAATTTATAATAAAAAATTATATAAATATAAAATTTGGTGGAAATTAATAAATGGAAACTTGATTTTTGTTTTTATATAAAAAAAGCAGAGAATTTTATGTAAGATTCTGGGGTTCCTTTAGACTCCCCCCCCCCCCACACCGAACGTTACCTTTGGAGCCGCAGAGCGCCATGATGAGTGGGCTGTTACTCTTGTCCAGTTCCCTCAAACAGGCGCTGCCCGCGTGGTCTCTGATCACTGACAACTCGCGCAGGATCAGAGCCTGGAGGAGAGGCAGAAGACAAATCACCAAGGGCGGTTAGAAACCGGAGCCTTCCGGAAGCCACCAGCCGAAGCCAACGCTCCTTCCGGAGCCACCAACCGACGCCAACGCTCCTTCCGGAGCCACCTACCTCCAGGGTCTCCTCCGCCGTGCACCCAGGCTGTTGCTGCAGCTTGCCCGTGTTCAGAGCCTCAATGTACTCGTCGCATTTCTTGTAGCCGGCGTCCAAGAGGTCCTGCTTGGCCTTCAGCAGTCCCTGCCCCGGGGTGACGTCCCCGATCCCGATGGAGAAGCCGCGGTTGGCTGGGTGCGGACAGCAGACAAACATATTGGTGAATGGAACAGACGCCAACCGCCAACCTAAACTCCCAGCTTCACAACAATAAACCTAAAGGGTTAAAGGGTGACAAAGCATTGCCCCCCCTATCATCGGTCCACATGGAACAGTCTTGCGATACACTGTATGGTTCCATCAATCTATTAGGATAGGACAACAGCCTATCAGCTTCTAGCCAATGGGGAAGAGACAGCAGCTGATTGGCACTCACACAGGTAGACAGGGGCCAGCCTGGCCAGGCGCGACATGGCATCGGCCGCTTCCATCTGTCCCCAATCTCGGAGGAGGATGTAGAAGATGTTATTCTTGGAGCCGGAGCCCAGGGTCCCCTTGTCCATGCTGCCGGACATCAGCTCGCTGTTCTGAATGGTCACGTCTAAGGAGAGAAGGAAGTCAGACGTAAGACACGGTTCCCAGCGGAGGACATCGACCCGGGCCTCCTCAGGCGCCACCCAGAGGGCCTCCTCAGGCGCCACCCAGAGGGCCTCCTCAGGCGCCACCCAGAGGGCCTCCTCAGGCGCCACCCAGAGGGCTCCCTGTAAAAGAAACGTCCTCGAGACAGCAGGAAAAGCACACTCACAGGAGTCGTTGCGACAGAGGTCTTCTCCTTTGCCGCAGTACTGCTTGCCCTTTGTACGTAAGTTGGCTCGGACCGGACTGTCAACGCTGGGGTGAAGGATGAGGCTGAAGATCTGCTTCCCCGTCCAAAGCGTCACCGGCTGAGAGTTTAGGAGTCAACAATCAGGTCCAAGAACTGCCCCAAGAGCCAAGTGAGAGCCAAGCGAGATGTTTAAGGGCCCCAATACCTTGAGGATGACTGGAGGAGGAAGGCGGACCTTGATCTTCTCGTCTTTCCCCACCAGGATGGACGCGATGATCTGGCAGGTCTTGGCGCGGTCGAAAAACGTATCTTTGAGGGTCAGGAGGTAGGCGGCTAGCGGCAGGAAGAAATATCAGGAACCGACGGGGTGCAGCATGGAGAAGAGGGGTGGGGGATGGGAGAGAAACGTTACAACAAGAGCCGGAATCAAACACGAGAGGGTCAGAGGCTGGAACGGAATAAGCGGAACAGCCGCCCAGCAGAAGCCAACACTGACCTGTGAGAAAGTCCTGGATGGCGGCAATGAGAGGCTCCCCGTTACGCGGAGTCACCAGGTTCGCTTTAGTCTGCAAGGCACAGATTTTATTTATTTATTTATTTATTTTAATAGCCAACGATATTAATGGCCGCCGGCTACAACACAGGGGAGGAAACCCCCCCCATTCATCTAATATATATATTATATAAATACCATATATCCTCATTAAAATATTTTCACGTAACCTCATAGGCGAGTCAGACGGGGAAAATAATTCCTCGGGGGAGGGGCTTCCGTGCTACGATCCCTTACTCACCCCCATAAGCACATAGGCTTCGGCCTTCGCCTCCTCTGTCTGGGGCAGATGGAGGTTCATCTCGTCCCCGTCAAAGTCAGCGTTGTACGGCGTGCAGACGCATTCGTTGAAGCGGAACGTTCGGTGGGGTTTGACCCGGGCCTGCGGGGAGGAAAAAACAACAAAACCTTGGGACTTCTTGGAACACGGCATTGGTCTCAAAGGCTTATAAGTTTTTAGTATAAATGGAGCGCCCCCCACCCCCCACATTGACCATAACCAGGCGGATGCCCCTTACGATATGGGCCATGATGCTGAGCTTGTGCAGGGACGGCTGCCGGTTGAAGAGGACGATGTCCCCGTCGATCATGTGCCTCTCCACGGTGTCTCCGAACCTCAGCTCCTGGGCGATCTTCTCGCGGTTGCCGTACTTCAGAAACCTGATATGAAGACCAATGGGCATATAAACCGTTTTCATAAAATTATTTCGAAACGTTATCTACTAAAACACGGGAGGCGGGGCAAAAAAAAAAAATAGTATATTAAGAATATATATATATTTTTTTTAATTAAAATTTTTATTAAAGCAATATCTATTAAAACACAAAATGAGGGGGGGGAAAAAAGCAAAAAAATATAAAAATTAGTTTATTTTTTTTCTAAAAGTTTTGAAGGATTTAAAAAAATAAAAAAAAATAAAAAAAAATTGAAATAAAAAATAATCTGCAGTTGTGTTTTTGAACCTCTTCATCTGCGTGTGACGCTGCTGGATGAAGTTGGCCCCGGGATGGACGTCCGGCCCGTTCTGCACCAGCTTCCTCATGAAGGTGATGTTCGCTTTGTTGACCTGTCCGTAAAAAAGGGAACAGGGGCCGCGCATCAGGCACAGAGCAGAGACCCCCCCCCCGGCAGAACCAACGGCAAGCCGTCGAATAACAGGGGGAGGAGCCAAGTGGTACCCAACCCACAATCCACGTAAACCCCACCCATATTTCCCGCAGCAACCATATTACTTATTTTTAGTGTTAAAGTTAAAATCATCCTCACCTTTTCTGGAAAGGTGAGAATTTTAGCCACGTGGACCGGGACGGCGACCTCGTCGATGCGGAGATTGGGATCCGGAGAGATCACCGTGCGGCCGGAGAAATCCACTCTCTTCCCAGAGAGGTTTCCTCTGAAGCGGCCTGAAGAAGAGATTAGTAGAGTGGTTTTATTTTATTGGGTCGGCCCAAGCAGGAAGTTGTACCCCACTTCCTGTTGACTCCCCGCGTGAGCCTCTAGCGCTAGAGATTCTTTCCAGCCGCGCAGGCCCCTCAGCTATTACCACAGATATAAGACAGGGGGGGGGGGGTACAAGATGGCAGCTCTCAGAGTCCTTCCACCTCACCTTGCTTCCCCTTTAACCTCTGGACAAACCCGCGGGTCCACTTCTTGGGGGCCATGTTCATGGGGATGCCGGAGAGCTCGCTGTTTATGTACAGAGCGCACTGCAGCTGCAGGAAGTCCCAGTCCTCCATTATCATCTGAGTCTTGGCTCCGGTTATCCTGTGCTGCAGAGAGAAAAGACGCGGGCGCCTCCGTCACTGACCGGACGGCTCTGACGCGCCTCAACTACTACCCATGCTCTAGCTTGGAGGCCGAGAGGACCCACCTTCTTGATGACATCATTCAAGAAGATGATCTCGGTCAGCTTCATGGTGAGGTCATCTTCATTGGTGCCGGATTTGAGCTCACTCACAACCGACGGGCGGATACAGAGAGGGGGAACCAATAGCCGGGTCAGGATCAGGTCACACGGCTTGGCCGCCTCCGGGTTCATGAGCAGCAGCGGAACGTCCTCTGCGGGGATCCGTCTCAAGATGTTGAGCACCACCAGTGGGTTGAGGTTCTCCTGCGCGAACGACGACAAACATGAGTTACAGCAGCGAGAAACCAAAGCCTGGAAACTACCCTCTCCGTATGTTGTGGGACTACAATTCCCATGATGCCCGGCGCCCAGCAGGCACAATGACCCAGACTTAGCTCCTGTAGGCCTCCCTTGCTCACCTGCGCCCGTCCGAGAAGAGCCTCCACCTCCTTGTTGTGCTCTATGGCCGTTTCAAAGGACTGCACGAAGCGCGTCACCACGGGGTCCGCCACCTTCTTGGTAGCCTTGTACTTCTCGTGGATGATTTTCAGTAGGCCGCACTTCTTCACCTGACCTGGGGGGCGAGAAGACCGCAGCAGCAGCGTACTTAATAAACCACTCATGGATGACAGAAACGTCTCCTCTCTCTCACGCACCACAGACCCTCACCGTTGAAGGCCCCGCAGTGCAGACACGCGGACTTTTTGCGACATTTCTCTGATATCTTCTTCTTCAGGCCCCGTTTCTGAAGGTACGCGAGGCCCGGTCTCTTCAACTGATCGAGGAATAGCTTCTTCTCCTCCGGGGTCAGCATGATACGGGAGCAGGTCTTACAGATCATCTGAGGAGCGGCAGAGCAATTACAGCCATGCCAACTCATGAGGAACGTCAACCTTCAGGTGGCATCCCTGTACCGGGACCCAGGAGCACCGCCGCCCCCTCCACCACCTGCCCTTAATTCTAGGCTCCAAGAGCATCTCCCCCACCAGCCGTTAACGGTAGGCTCCAGGAGTATCACCCCCACTGATCAGTTCCTATCAGACTCAGGCAGCCTCCATCCCTCGAGGACATTCCTGCCCCCCCCCCCCCGGCACGAGAACCTCACCTGTAAGATGCCGATGACGGCCTTGAAATACCCCACATGGAAGCAGGGCAGCTCCAGATCCAAGTACCCATAATGCCCAAGGCAATCCGCCAGGTTCTTCCCGCACGTCAGACACGGCCGGTCCTTCTCGCTCGTCCCCTTAGACACAGAAGATCATATTAACGCCAACGTGCGCGGACCCGGGACCAGCCTCACTCGATTAGCCTCTACCATTTCCGCTGGGAGGCTATGCCACCTACCAACAACCCTTCCCTCCAGCTCTGCTTACCATGCGGTGATCGAGGACTCCAAACGAGAGGGGCGAGTGGTTATTGTCCTGGGCATAGAGGTTCTTGCTCACCACCTGGATGTGGGCCTGCTGGCGGATCTGCTCTGCAGACTTCACCCCGAAGCAGATGTGGCTTCTGTTGGATCGAGGCGAGGGGAAGAGGAAAGCGTTTAGCCAATCGCAACGCCCGCGTGATCTTATTACACGAGGGGGTCCAACCTGCGGCCCTCCAGCTGCTGCAGGACTACATCTCCCATACTCCTCTGCCAGCCACCAAGCATTATGGGAGATGTAGTCCTTCAGCAGCTGGAGGGCCACGGGTCGGACACCCCTGTTATAACGTATTCTGTAACACAGGGGAGGGGTAAGACCTTCCGTGTCCCATCGGCTGCCCCTCTTAGTTTACACGGGAGGACCAGGTGCCTTATTGCCCTTTAATAGATTGGAATAGTTGGGCATTGCGGGGTTAATCTCCATCACTGCCCTTGCACCGCTCCGTGTACCACAGCTGTATCAGAAATACAGCCTCTGCCGGCAGATCGGCCCCCGTTCGGCCCGTGTATTCCGCTCATCTCTCCTTAATCGGTCGTTGGTCTCAGAATCAGGAGGCATATGCCTATCCCATGCATGCTTCACCCCTCACTGTATTAGACTCTACCACCTCTGCTGGGAAGCTGCTCCACCTATCCACTACCCTGCGCCTGCTCTCCCCCTGCCAATGTCTGCCACCCGCCTAACTCTCACTCACATCTTCTTAGCCACATCCGTCTCCCTGAACTGCTCCTTCATCTTGCCGTCCCGCAGCTATCGCCTCCCCGGCGAGCAGCCCTGACACGTGAGCTTCCGTCCCACCGCGACAACAGCAGCGCTCAGCTGTCCATGCTGCTCAAATCACTTCCGGGATGACCTCCCAGCCACCATAAAGTACCGCGCGCTGCCTAGACAGTATCACCGAGAGGATCATAGAGCTGCCGGGGACGTCGCAGCGACACCTGGCGGCAGGACGCCAAACTGCAGGCGCGCATGCGGTCTAGAGGTGTTAAAGCGGCTGTTCCACCTAGGCATCACATTAATTGCCCATGCATGTTTAATACCCTCACTGTATTACCTCTACCACTTCTGCTGGGAGGCTGATCCACTTCAGAATTTTCATACAGCTCAATGACACGTTTTCAGTTCTCATTTTATTGTAAGATTTTCCTCGCAGCGGTGCGTGATTTAAGAAAAAATATCTGTTTTTATTAAATTTATAATAATATAGTTTTATATTTGTCGAGTTAATTTATTTTTAAATATTTAAATACATTTTTCCGGAATTTCTGGAATGTCAGTTTTTTATATTATATATATATTATATATATATATATATATATATATATATATATATATATACGGTATATATTTTTTATTATTTATATTATTATTTGTTTTTTTTTTTCCAGAATTTCTGGAATGTCAGTTTTTTTGTATATATACGGTATATATTTTTATTATTTATATTATTATTTTGTTTTGTTTTTCCCCGAATTTCTGGAATGTCAGTTTTTTTATATATATACGGTATATATATATTTTATTATTTATATTATTATTTGTTTTGTCGGAATTTCTGGAATGTCAGTTTTTTTATATATATACGGTATATATATATTTTATTATTTATATTATTATTTGTTTTGTTTTTTTGGGATTGACACTTACAGCGCACACTACATGCAGTGGGCGGGGTCTCTACAGTTGATTGACGTGCCGCTCTGCTCTTTCTGGTTGGCCGCGTTAGTCCCGCCCCTTCCCGCTCCCCGCGATATGATTGGCCGCTCGAGGTTTGCTCTTCCTTTCCTTCGTCCCTGAGAGAGACAGCCGCCAAGATGGTGAGTCCCGCAGCCGAATTTTCGGGTTTAATCCGCTCGCTATCCGCGCCATCCCGCCCCGAAGGGCGCTGAGGGCTCCGCCAACATACCCCGAGCGCCTGAGGGGGGCAGATGGCGGGGGTATTTCTGAGCTCTCGGTGTTGGAGTCCCGTGACTTCAGCTCGAGTCTGGTGAGGCCTAGCAGTGGCTGAAGCCCGGAGCTGGTAGTGGGACTCTGCCCGGCCTCCCTCACTGTTTACCCCGCATACTCTCCTGCCCTGTCTCTTATTAAAGTTCCATGCAATTTGCCCCCTTATGTGCCACGTAATGGGGGGGCTTTTGGGGGTGGGTTAGGGTAGGCAGGGGTTAAAGCAAACTTTTAGGGGCGCTAGTAACCCTTTGTGTGCTGCTGGCGTAATGTTTCTGGTGCTAAGGGGCAGGTTTTGGAGGCCCAGGGTAACTTCCTATTATAAAGGGGGGGGGCAATATCTGTATGTGAGGGGCAAAATATGAAAATGTATGGGGTCCCACGAAGCCCCCCGTATAAGGCAGAGTATATATGTATTATATACACATGGCAGAGTATATATATTATATACACATGGCAGGGTATATAAGGCAGAGTATATATATACACATGGCAGGGTATATAAGGCAGAGTATATATACTATAATACCATGGCAGGGTATTAGGCAGAGTAATATATATTAATATACATATGGCAAGGGTATATAAGGAGAGTATATTATATACCCATGGCAGGGTATATAAGGCAGAGTATATATATATATAATACACGTGGCAGGGTATATAGCTGTGCGGGGTGTTAGCGGGGAGGAAAAAATGCGTTCTATTACATGAATGTCTGGGAAAGTCCACGTTTTCCGGCTCCGGTGCTGCCTGCGTTCCCGGGCTGGATTCAAACCGTGCAACTTTATTGTCCGCCAAGCTAACGTCCATCCGCAGACGGCGTCTCCCTGTGTACCTGGAGCTGGCGGGGGCTGCTGTCCCTTAACGCATGCTGGGGCAGGACTTCTCTTACCCTATGGGGGTAATAGGGCTGTCAAAAAAAGTAACCCCCCTCCCCCGACCAGAAATATTATATATTTAAAAAAAAATTATATATAGATTGTGGCTGCCGTCTGTAGTCCCAGGTTGCCCCAAGCTGTGGTCTTGTAGTCCAGGAGCAAGTGTGGTACCCTTTACCAGTACGGTGTCTCAGATGGGCCATTTATTGCTCGGCACACTGGGGGGGGGGATTATGGGGTGCGTTTGAGGTGCCGGTGACCGATGCCTGCTTTGTCTTCGCAGAACGACACGGTGACCGTCAGAACCAGGAAGTTCATGACCAACCGGCTCCTGCAGCGCAAGCAGATGGTAAATCCTTATTTCTATACATTTATACTTTTATCAACTTCTAGAATGTTCTCTGAATCAAACGTGGCAGAAATGGCAGAAATTTATATGCATTTTATGAATTTTTTTTTTGTTATATTTTATATATATATTTTGTGTGTTTTGGCTTTTTTTTTAGGTCATTGATGTCCTCCACCCTGGAAAAGCCACCGTCCCCAAGACCGAAATCAGGGAGAAGCTGGCAAAGATGTACAAGACCACCCCGGACGTCATCTTCGTGTTCGGGTTCAGGACTCACTTCGGCGGCGGCAAAACCACGGGCTTCGGCATGATCTACGACTCGTTGGACTACGCCAAGAAGAACGAGCCCAAGCACAGACTCGCCAGAGTAAGCAGCCAATCGGAGAGGCCGCCTAGGGGCGGGGGGGGGTTGTTAAGAACATATGAGCAGAATATAAGTGTTAGGGCTCTTAGTAGCCAATCGGAGAGGCCGTCTGGGGCCGGGGGGGGTGGAGTTACGAACATATGAGCAGAATATAAATGTTAGGGCTCTTAGTAGCCAATCAGACAGGCCGTCTGGGGGTGGGGGGGGGTTGTTAAGAACATATGAGCAGAATATAAATGTTACGACTCTTAGTAGCCAATCAGACAGGCCGTCTGGGGGTGGGGGGGGGTTGTTAAGAACATATGAGCAGAATATAAATGTTAGGGCTCTTAGGGATGGAGGATCCCTGTATATTATAATATCAGAATTCAGCGATTAGGGTAAATGCCCCCAAAGTGGTGATTTTTTTAGAGCGGCTTTTATTTAAGTTGTGGTAGTAGTGCTTAGAGAGCCGCTCCCCGGTGGGGTTTGCCGCACCCGGATCCATTTTTACCGCCTCTGCCCGTGATCTCTTCCAGCACGGCCTCTACGAGAAGAAAAAGACATCCAGGAAACAGCGCAAGGAGCGCAAGAACAGAATGAAGAAAGTCCGGGGCACGGCCAAGGCCAGCGTGGGGGCCGGCAAGAAGGTAAGGCGTCCGAGCGCCGGTGTAGCGTGACGCGTGTTCTCTTAGCGTGACGCGTGTTCTCTTAGCGTGACGCGTGTTCTCTTAGCGTGACGCGTGTTCTCTTAGCGTGCCGCGTGTTCTCTTAGCGTGACGCGTGTTCTCTTAGCGGGTGACGCGTGTTCTCTTAGCGTGACGCGTGTTCTCTTGCGCGTGAACGTCGTGTTCTCTTAGCGTGACGCGTGTTATCTGCGTGACGCGTGTTCTCTAGCGTGACGCGTGTTCTCTTTAGCGTGACGCGTGTTTCTCTTAGGCGTACGCGTGTTTCTCTTAGCCGTGACGCGTGTTCATCTTAGCGTGACGCGTGTTTCTAGCGTGACGCGTGTTCTCTTAGCGTGACTCGTGTTCTTTAGCGTGACGCGTGTTCTCTTAGCGTGACGCGTGTTCTCTTAGCGTGACGCGTGTTCTCTTAGCGTGACGCGTGTTCTCTTAGCGTGACGCGTGTTCTCTTAGCGTGTCTCACCGGAATAACCGTGTCTCTTCCTCCCGCTCTCGCTGTCTCCGCTCCAGAAGGTAACGCAGTTTCTGGGCTAGCGTTAGCTTGGTGGGATAGCCTGTAGTGATCTGAATAATAAAATGCGTGCGCGCCCCCTTTCTATGGGGACTCCCCCCACACCCCTCCGTCCCATTCGCTGGGGGGTCCCGGCAGAGGGCCCGCCCCCTTGCGTCACATGTTTTATCGCGGGTTGGTAGGAATTGTGTGGTCAGTAATCTCTGCTCTTCTGTTTCACACTTTCCCGGATCCCCTCGCCAGAAGTGAGGCGTCGCGCAGGTACTGTGGCATGAGTGTGACCGCCATCCACACCCTGCGCTCCATGCACGGGGTGCTCGGACCCCTCCTTACCTAATCTATAGATTTCTTTTTTTTTATTGTCCCTGCTGTGTTGCCAAGCGGAGCGTCTGCTCGTCGGTACCAATGGCTGCCTTTTTACATTTCACCCCCCCCCCAAAAAAAAAAAACCCCATAGCCCCTCACTTTATTTTTTAACTGTTTGTTTGCTTCTAGAGGTTTTTTTTTATTATTTTGGTTTATTCACTAATCTGTTAATGATCAGCCCCCTGGTCTTCACTTGCAAACCCCAGGTTTAGTGAATAAACCCCCTTTTATGCAGATGACATCACCGCTCCCCCGTCCTGTGTTTTCCTTTTGTTGTTGTGGAGAGACGTTGGTGTTAAGGCCGACGCTGGCGGCCCCCGGGCCAGGCTTTACGTCTGTATATATTTTAACGGTGCATCAGTAATGAACACGGGCTGGATTCGATGGCTGCTGCGGAGCGTAACCCCCCCCTGGGCTGGCCCACAGGGGAGCGAGCCTATATTTTAAAAATATATAATTTAAATTCCGATTTTGGGTCTGCAGCTGGAATTCCAGTCGATGTTCATTAGTACTGTAGGTTACTGCAAAGCCTCATGCGCGATGCGCCGAATCCCAAGATTTAGGGGTCTCAGGCGCCTTCTGAACGACCGCTGCCCCCCGAGGCTTTCCAGTAACCTCTCTTATACTTTAATTCATGAAGATGATGACCTCATGGTTGTAACCTCACTCACTGTCTCTCTCTCTTCTTTCCCCGCCACTTCCTCAGTGAGCGTGAGGGATGTTGTCACAGGTATATATGATACATGTGTGTTATCTGCCGCATGGTCGCATGCACGTGATTATGCTTTTTTTTTTTTTTTTTTTTTACCCAAAACGAGCTGAAACGTAGCCGTTTCTGCCCGAAGCTCAGGCTGGTGTGTAGAGCTCTAGCGGCTCGGCCGAGGACGTGCGATTGCTGCATGGCTTCCTTATCCGCTGCCCCCGAACCAAATCATTACGCTTCGACCAATCAGATCGCTTCTGCTGCGTTCCTCACCGGCAGCCGCTGCTTGAGCCGCGTTATCCGCTGCCTGCGATGCACTCTGCACCGGCCGCTCCGAGGTGACCTCCCTCCTCTAACAAATCTATTTTTTCCTCCCCGCAGAAAGAGTAACGGATCCCCGGGTGATGCGGCCGCAGACGGTGCTTTCATCTTGGAGCTTGTAATAAAAAACTGTAAAACCCCGCAGCTCGTCCTCGGCTCGTTATTGTTAAGGTGTCTCGTCTTTTGTTATGGTGGTGCCACGAGCATCATCTTTCTGTACCCCTGGGGGGTCCTGGTACATGTTACCTTGGGGCATTGGGGCAATTTCCACTCATCTCTGGGGTTTTAGTACTTGGCTGGAGGTAGAAGGCCTCAAAGTAGAGTCTGGTGGGAGTCGGTACCATGGATGGTCGTGTAGCTGGGGACTGGCTCGTCTATTTGGTTAAGTGCCGTGATCAATCGCAACAAAGGACCCCGCTTATTAATTTGCAACAATTGAGGGACTCTGCGTCTGAAGAGTGAGTCTGTCCAATGGGATGGTCCGTAGCGTGACTGAGCAGTCAGAAGAAACGATTGGCAGCTACGTCGGTGAGGTTGACGTTACCTACCATCCATACCCATAATGCTGAATATAAAGCAACTGCAGCTCGCTCGCTGCTTCGCCTTCCTAAAGGCAGGGATTTTTTTTTACAACGTCCTTTTGGGGTCTCCCTACTTTTACCTATTTGGTTCCTGCCTTCTTTTGCTCCTCATAAGAAGTCCAGGCGAGTTACGTCATCCACAGGAGCAAGGTCCTCTTCTTCATCCTAACTGGTGTATCAAAACTCTTCAACGTGTTTTCCCCGTCCCTTGTGACGGCGCCCCGGAACCTGATCGCTGGAGAACGGATCTGCCATAACTTTAGTTGGCGTGGCTCGGGGCGAGGCGTTCTATTAGATGCTGAAGCCACCGGGGCGAGAGTCTTATCTTCTGGCTGGAAGGGACCCTACGCCCTTTAAAGCGGATTGATACCGTCCATCTGACTTGAGTGCCATCTCGTCCGTGGATGAGCCAATCGTTCTATCAGCTCATCCAAGTCCCGAAAGAACTCCCCGGCAGCCGACGTTCTACAACAATGCTAGCGTCGGCCACTTGGACGAGACGAGCGATTTTCCCACCCGTTCAATCGGTGGCCTCTGCTTACGCTCGGAGGAAGGGTGGTGGTTTGAGGTCCTGTTCAAGGTCGCAGGGAGTTGGGGAGGTCAGCCGCGTTCGGGCTCGCGTTTCCGTGGGGACGGGCAGTACGCCGTTTAATCCAAATCCAGATCGTGAAGAAACGCCCAAGGTTTGGTGGAGATGCGAGTTTGAGGAATTCCCGTGTTTTGACACGGATGGCACAAGGTGGTGTCGAGGGTTCCGTGTGCCGGGTAGTGAAGTGAGGGATGCTTGGGCGTTGGAGTCGATCTGTAGCTGGCCGTCTAGGAGCCAAGTTGTGAAGTGGTGTCTCTGAAGGCTTTGCCATGGATAGGTAAGTAGGCTGCGCTCAAACCAAGTCGCAAAGTATTGCTGAGGAAGGCTCTGGTGAGGACAGGTAGTAGACCATGCTCAAACTAAACCAGGTGAGAATGTGATGTTGAGGAAGGCTCAGGTATCGATGTAGATGGCTTCTAAGCCATCCCTATACCAAACCAGTTCATTAAGCGAAATGACCAGTCTCAGGACCGGTGGGGCGGATATAAAGGTCTAGGTTAGCTGGATCCGATGGTCCTACCTGACACTGAAACCAACAACTCGTGAGCTTTGAGGTCTGGATCTTCTGAGCTTGGAGGAGGAATGAAGGTCCTACAGAACTGATGGGAGTTCCTTGCGATAACATCAGCTTTACCGGCGGCGTCCCCCCTCCGAGAACCTACGCGGCCGAGTCCACCTGTCCAACTATCGAACATCTTCCGTGGGTACCGGTCCCGTGGAAATTCATACTCGACATGCGTGGGGTCACCGTGGAAATCGGGATCTGAGCTTCCATGAAAGTATTCAACTCTGCTTCCAGGAGAGGGCTGGGAATGGGGGCAACCATGAGCCTCCACCTAAAGTCTGTGTGTTTTATTAGCAATTCCACAGCCACAGGGGGGGGGCTCTAGAGTAGCAAAGGAATTTCATGTTTCCTGCCCAAAAAAGTGATTGATCGCCATGGTTTAGAGCGCATTGTAACGCTTCGGCCTCTGACTGTGCAACACATCCTTTCACCACTGGGTGGCGCTGGCGCCCTGTTTTGTTTTTATGCATATTGGCTATAATATACCATTAAATAAGCCATAAAATTAACTAATGGAGAGCGGAGAAACGCAGGTTTGCCCCAAGTCGCCAATATAAGCCGCAGCAGTATATACCTTATATACCCTTGACACCTTATTAACCCTTTACTACATATAAATGGTTCTCTCCCTTTCCCACATCGTTTGCTTTCCAGTCCTAAACAAACCCACGTCATGTTATTTACATATTCAAATAAGCAATGTATATTTATTAGATACCCCCCCCCCTGACATGTATACCGTGGGAGAAGCCATCTTAATTTACTCTTCTCAAGATCTGCGTGATGATTCCTCCCCATTAAACAATATCCCCACGATTCTGAAACTCACGCTCATTTTCAAATCAATGTCATGTAAAAAGGTAAATTATTTTTTTTTTTAATATATTTCCAAACGATAGATTTGTTGGGGGGATTATTTCTGTATATATATATATTTTTTTTTTAACTCAGCAGCAGTGCCACCTAGTGGTAGCTCCTTGTGCATACACATCCAGCGTTAATGTGAGATACTGCACAAAAAGTCTCTAAAAATAGGTCTATAGGGGTCCTAATAACACTTTAAAAATATATAAATATGCATTTTATAACGCAATGCGACCTTAGACATATTTTGGGGTGAAACCTGCAGGAAGTCCCACGTCAGGGTGCCCACAGCGCATACTAGTGGACAAAAGTGGAATGGGAAGTAAAAATCAATAAAATATTATTATTATTTATTGTTTTATATATAGTGCCATCAAATTCCGTAGCGCTGTACAACATCCTAAAATCTTGTATTTAAGGGCATTTTTTGGATTTTTCTAGAAAGAAACCTAGAGCGGTAAATTCTCATGTAAGGGAAGAAATGAATTACCCAACCATAGCAGGGATTTCATACAAGGAATTACTCAAAAGGGCCAATTACGGTATACCCCCCCAACCGAAAAATGGGAAAAAATAATATTTAATGAAACTGGCGGAATCTGCAACGTTGTAAGAGGAAGCGAAAGCGTTAAAATGTAGGGGCCGGCATGCGCGACGTTCAGAATGATTCCTTGAAGACCGGGACAGATGGGTTGTAGGAAAGAAGTCCGCGCCTGGGGTTCCCCTGCGATCTCTCTCTACCGTTCTGTTTACCGTCTGCTATTTCTCCCCGCGGGGAAGGTGCTCGCACGCGCATGCGCTCGGAGAAGCCGTTCCCCCCTCGAAGATCATAATACAGAAGCTGGAATCGCCCCCGAGAGACGCGCGCATGACAATACGAGGAGGTAATTATAACACCGATCAGGAGGTAAAACGAGAAACAAATATGGTGATTTTGTGATTATCCGTATTTTCATCCCCCATGGAGGGGCGCTGTTGTACCAGTAGTCGTCGTCCATCGCTGACGACGATAATTTATTTATGAAGTTCCTTCATCTCACGGAAAACAGCGATCACGTAACAAAAACATTGAAATCGACCGTATAACAGCACAGGGTATAGATTACAAAGGAGGCAACCAATAGAGTTGAGCATAATAGTTTTTTTTCATTGTTATTCCTCCTTTCAACACAAAATTGGGATTTCACGGATGTACCCCCAACAGCACCAAAAGGGTTAAAAAAATTTTGTTATAGGCAGAATGCATATCTTCCTCCCTGCAGGGAATGGGCATTCGGGGATCTTTTCATGATGCGTCTTCTGTGGACCTCGGTGGGATTGGCTGAAGATGCGTCTGAGAATGTAGACGCGCTTACGCATTCCCGCCACTAGGAGGCAGAGTAGTAGCTCTAAAAACCAACAAGCTGATGCTGGAGAGCGGGTTTGGGGTCTCCAACCAGTTGCTCATGAACTAAAGGTAGTTTACACTACTCTACCACCTCCGTGGCAGACAAAAGGGCACGCGACCCACCGGGAGGAGAGAAGGGCTATCAGTATATTCCAACACAGCAAATTGGGCTAACGGTTGGGTCAGAAGTGGAGGCTGTTCCAAATGTCTAAGCGTTAAACCACGTAGCCATGCAAAGCCATAGTGCCTTCCATGTTTATTATTATTAAGGGGCCAACTCACTCTTTTCAGAGGACACGCAAGATTGCGAGAACCCATGGAGTGCCTCGTTGAAGCTCCCCAAGGAGCATACACATGTTGGTTGTATGAAGGAACGCAAGGTTCCTCAAGATACTGGAGTGTCAACTTCCATGCAAGTTTCTTGGTAGACCTTAAATGAGACTTCTCAGGAATATTAGGGACTTTGGTGACCTTCTCCTTGGAGGAGGGTTGAGTTGACCTCCTTTATCTTATGATGCCCTGTGGGTCATATCTTCGGGAAAGGTGAGAGATACTGCATTCCTGTCACATTTACCCCTGGTTGGGTTAAAAAGAATGTTGGAACAGAATATGGAGTCAGAAATGTGATTCCGGAGGATAGCGGCTCGGGCTGCCTTCTTGTGCGTTTCCCTGTAGGTGTCACTGCGGGAGCGATGCTGTCCTCTTGGCATATTATTTGGGGGGGGGGGGGGTTTGGAAGCTCCAGCCAGAGGCGACATCTGGTTATCAATTGGCTCAGATGTGGCTCCTCTCCCGACATCTGATGCTTTTAGCTGGGCCTTTGTGGAGCAGAAGACCTGGGACCTCTGGAATGAGAAGATCTAACAAATGTTTGCTTTCGTTCAGATGGGGGGGGGTTTAGACACAGGAGTTCAAATTGTCATGGTTTTCAAATGGAGCAACTGTTGCCTTACTTATAATCCACGTTTACCAGCATCTACATAATAACGTTTAGGTTTTAAAAAAGACTGTCACCGTCAACCCCACCGTTGACCTAGAAGAAGACACAAAACCCCAGATAGGGACAATTTCCAATCCTGCTACTGAAAGGGGAAGAATTACTTCTTGACTCCAAAATGGCCCCTGATTTGTCACCGGATGAAATCACCTGAAAAATACTTCTTTCCATCCCCAGCTGTGCAATAGAGGAGGACAAGGTGAGGTCTGAGCTGAACCAGAGCTTGGCCGACCTTGTGAAGCCAGAAAACAAGCCAAGTCCACCAGTAGATAGAGGTCTCCTCCAGTGTTGGTGGGGATGCCATGAGGACCATCAGGAGGGTGCGATTACTGTCACTTCTGGATCTGCCCAAACTCACGGTCCACTTCCTCATCAGGTCTCAGACCACTCTATCTACTACATTCAGGAGGAGGACCCTAGACAGGCCGTTGGGTGTAACAGCGAAATGTAGGAAATGGGGGCAATGTTTTTGGACCAAATCGGGACAGTTTACCACAAACGTATAATGTTACTGGCCACGTCATGGTGACAGAAACCTAGAATCGGCCACCAGATCAGACCCCGTCGGCGCATCTAGTCGCCCGTTTCTCCTGCTGTTGTTCTCGTCTTAGATTCAGGAGCCGTATGTCTATCCCATGCATGTTCCCTCAACCACTTCTGCTGGGAGGCTGTTCCACCTTTCCAGACGCATACATATTATTAAACAATATAACAATGAAAGGCAACCTATAGTTACTGAGAACTGATGTTTTCCGTGTAATTATTTCTGCGTGGTTATCATAGCAACGGTCTCATTTCCCCCTCCAGCATGGAAAGATTGAAAGAATCGTATGATTTAACGGAGAGAGCAGATACCGCGGACCCATCTGTCCTAAACCTGGTTTTCATTAATCTCGGGCAGGCGGCAATCATGTTTCGCTGGAATTGATCCGTCTAAAGAGGCAGCTGAAATCACAGATGTCTCGGAATCACACGGATAACCGCTTAATCGCCCTTCCACCTTGCGCACCTCATTATCTCTACTCCCTCTGTCACTCGCATGCTTAGAGGTACTATAAGGGCGGTAGATAAGTGGAACGGCCTCCCAGTAGAAGTGGTAGAGGTTAATACAGTTAAAACATGCATGGGATTGGCATATGACGAGACCAAGAACTAGAGGAAGAAACGGGCAGACTACATTCACGGTTGACTAGAAGACAAGAAGTCAAGAAGAAGACGACGAGAACTCCAAGAGTTCACTCGGCTCTCGCAATCCCTTCAGGGAGTCCCGTTGGTAAAATGCGAATCGTGTCGGGGTGACAGTGCGAGCGATACAGAATTACAGAGCGTTTCCAAGGTTAAGTTCACCAAAAAGTCACCGATCGAGTTATCATGGGTTATGATGTCATAATCCGTGGGCCTGCACGCAGTGTGGCAGGGAGCAGGCCCCATATATCCAAGCTCTACACCCAGGACTTCCGTACAAAAATATTCCCAACAGCTGGAGAGCGCCACTGGTTGGCTACTGGTGTTACACGGTGCTAGCCAACATGGCACGTAACTTCTTAGCCAGACACAGCCTGCATAGTTATGCGGAAAGCATATAAATGATGCCTCCGGCTGGATATAACTGCACATTCATCCCTATTAGAGCAATCGCACCTGTTCCAGTTACATTCAACGTTCATAAGTGTATAGTCACGCTCTTGGGGAACAAAGAATTCCAAATAACAAATTAGATGGGGCTGATTTAAGAGAATTATTTAATATTTTTGCCGCACCTGTAGAATAGCTGTGGACAAAGGGTCGTTCATTGGCCAAAATATACTTTAGTGGAGGGTGTGAGTGGTTACTCAGTCAGCAGGTGTTTAGGAGGAGCGCCTAGCAGATTTACTTTACTTACAGGTAAAATTGGGCTACTCCGTTCAAGTTTACTGTGCAGTCTGGTATGCAGATGGCCTTCTTCTGCACCGTAACTTGCATTCCCCAAATTTTTATTTTTAATTTCAATATTTTCGAAATGCCAGTAGTATTTGTTGGCCAAAATTTGGGGCAAATATCGGGTTGTAGTGCAATCTGAAGAC
>VKOC01000007.1:12229569-12242023 GCA_009364415.1 Spea multiplicata
TGTGCCATTGAGGGTTGACTGTGTAGAGGCCCATAACAGCTAAGTTATCATAGCCAGGGATACATCTTCCAGCTTCTTCCAGAAAATCTCACAGGTTTGTATAGCTGAGAATTGCTTCTCACCTTATTAAGGGGGTTGTTAAAAGAATACATGTACAGGACATTCACCTGACTCCTGAGTTAGACCTGTATTCAATCGCCACCAGCACAATGTCCATCTGTATGAAGCAAACTCTAGGAAAAAAAAGGAGTTTAGAAAAGTGAGAAGTCTGCAAGATATGAAGATGGTACTTAGGATTTACAAAGCTTTAATATTATGGGTCATGGAAAATTAGCTACTTTTTAGATGGTCCAGCACAATGAGATACTGGTATTAACAAGATAAAAAATGTTTAATTTGTGCCTGAGAATACAGATAGTTTGACCCTGTGTCTCAGAGTATCCCAATAAATGCTTTTCTCCCGTGTCTATCCATGTTTAAATCCTTCCTTGAATACAGGTGACTTGGTCCAAAATGTATTTACCTCTTGACAAGTCAGGGTTTTCATAAGGATCTATATTAGCGGGATTTAGTTACCACCATTAGTATGTCGTTACAACAGAATGTTTGTGATGGGCTATTATTACATGATTGATATCTGAAGAGCCTCAGGTTGAGTTCATTCATACAGTCCCCAGGTATGTGTATGGCCTGCAGCTGTGTAATGGACAGGCCCTTTGAATATAGCGATCACGTCTTGCTAGGAGAAAGTTAGCGGGGGTCATGGATGTATGGTGTGTAACAATTTCTGAATTGACACAGGTTTCTCAAGTCTAGCCCAGAGACATGCAAGAGGTATGCCATGTCCTATGGTGCCTCTGAGATGGAGGCTGTTTAAGTCGTACCTGCACACCTCGTTAAAAGACATTCCCACAAAGGCATTGGAGAGCACACTTGTCATCAAGCGGTTGTTGATGCTGTCCAGATAATGCCACCACCAGCTATTTTCATCCACCTGAAATAAGATACAGGCATCAACACGTTCGGTCACCTTTTGAAAACCTTTCCAACAATGCATCCTCGCCAATACATATAAAGAGAATCCCGACATCCCAGTTTCACATTATTATCGTATATTTTTGATCATTTGCATTTCTATAGAGGTTGCCTCTCCCAGTATCATATATATATATATATATATATATCCCTACCTTGCTCATGTAAACAAATATTCCAGCTTTTACTTTTCCATTCACCCCACACTCTTCTCCCCATTAATAGCATGTTCGGTCTCCATTCTATATAATCTTAACTATTTTACTGCAGATAGTAATGTCTTTTCAGTTTTAATACCAATAAAAATCGCTATCCTAATCTATTTCAAGTTGCCACCCTAATAATCTTCAGTAATAAACACACTATATCTGATATTTGGCACGGAATGGGTATTATGGGCGTCAGTCAGAAAAGGAATTTAAGTCTGGACCATACGTCCCTTATGACAGTTTTAGAGCATGAGATAACATATGTGTGTAATAGAAAAAAAGGCATTTAAAGTGGCTAAAATTTGCTTATTTTGGAGGAAACACATCTCAATCGATCAAACGATCTAAGTATGGTTTTGCTTGCAAAGCTGCAGCTGATAATTGATCAGAGAATTCCAGCTCTTATTAGTTAAAAATTCCAGCTCACTTAGTTCAAAATGCCCCAAAATTTCCAAGATTCCAATGCTTTGCAAAAGGGCATGTGAATGCCGCTACTATCTTTTAAACTATTCTTAAAAGTCCGTGCACTATGTCCCTCATACTTCCCGGCCAAGATCGAATCTTGAAACTTTTGGGTGGCTAGTAGACCCTTCCCTGGTATTTTCCTGAGGTTTGTCCGTATATTGTTAATGTGCCTTACCTGTATATTATCGGTCACTGAACACAGGTTTATTAGCACAGTGGAGAGCCCGGGGACTAGGCTGCTCTGGGCCATAAACCCCAGTCTAAGCTCTGAAAGGCAGATGATGCTGTCGCCGATATTCCAATTCCAGCCGGGGATATTGTGCAGGTGAGGCTACAGCAAAAAGTGGAAAGTGATCCGAATAATTTGTTACAGAAGGTGCAGTGGATAGTAAATATTTGCTGCCATCTAGTGTCATTTATGGAGCAAAGCGATGTTCACATCAATGTTACATATTCACTAAGGATAAGATGAATCAAAGCAGAAAACTGTAACTGTAACAGCGTCTATTTGTGTGATTATTTAAATAAATGTGTCAAATAAGTTATTTGTAATGGCAGTTGGACATATGAGATAAGGTAAGGTTATAAGTAATAAGTAACAGGCTGATTTGACAGGATTAATGGAAAACAACCACCACATACCTTTTATTAGAGTAACTCACCAATGTGGGTTCCTTCTTGCTTCCTTTCGTTGAGTTATTAATTTTTATTAAGGGTTGGAACCTAAATCTACCGTGAGTTTTGTATTTTTAAGCTCTAGGCCTTTATTTTTATTATTATGTATTGTTTGATATAGCACCATCATATTCCGCAGCGCTGTACAATGAGTGCAAAGGACATAAGTAGTATAACACAAACATTTGACTTACGGAAACAACAGGTGAGGAGGACCCTGTATTGTGTATAAACTAAAGAACACATTTCTGACTTAAAAAATGCTTTTTAAAGAAAAAATACATTACAATGATGTGTAACTTTACGAGGAACCTGTTTAATACTTCTATTAGTGTTTCCCCTTAACCTCTAAGTTGTCAGATACATTAAATATATATATATTATGTGGATGTGATGGTGTGTACATGTGAATCAGTGTGTATGTCATAAATATATATAATATAAAATGCATTTTATGTGAGGGTGTCCCTGAAGACCCTAAGACATCTTTTGTGTTTACAAATACCAGATACATATTGCTTCTTTCCTTGTGCTGCACAACTGATATACAGTAACACATAAGGCATAATGCATATATACAGTATATATATATATATATATATATATATAATATATATACACACACACATTCTGCGACATTCCTACATAAATACATACACATGCATATATATACCGCCTTCCATATGCATAGATCCAAACTCCAACCCACACAACCCAAAACAGAAAGCCATGCAGCTTCCACTCTTACTGACTGTAACAAAAGGAGCTTCTTCAGGGCTTTGAGTGAATTGAAACATGCACGGGATCGGCATAAAGCTAACCTGAAGCTACGACAAGACCAAGGGCAGATACAAGTCTTTACGACTGGCACATTAGGATGGACCAAATGGTTTTTATTTGCTGTGAGATGTTTCATGGTTTTCTGTCACAGGACGTGAGAAGCTCCCTCTGTCAATATTGATCATAGTCCTGAATTGATCTTGTTTATGTCTCTGCAAATACCCCTGTTATAGCTGGGGAGTAACATGCACTCTAATCTGGGCCCCGCATTTTACCCAGCACTATGAGCACCATGATCCTGCTGTTCGGTGTGGGCAACAACAAAACCGCAAGTAAACAGTGATTCCAACTGCCCAAGATTTCCCGAGTTTTGGGCACTGTCCCTCCAGGCTCTGTTGGGGAGATCAGTTGATCTCCTATGAGCTCACACAGCTTTTGAAATCGATTGAGATCTGACTTTTTTTACCCCAGACCTCAACTACAGTGCCCTTTGATGACCAAACACAAATGCTTTATTTTAATTTTAAGGATTTTTGCAGTATCTGTGATGTTTCCTGCTGTTGCTTGTACCCAGAAGGTATTTTGATGTTACTAATTAGTGAGTATATTGGCCTTATTCCCAGAGTCAACCGCTTACCATGCAACAAAACACAGAATCTGCTGGTGGACATATTAATGCTTGCTTTAGATTTGTATTATGGAAGTCAAGCCTGCATAAGTAATTATGTGCAAACATAAGGCTACAAAGACTTATGGTGTTGACACCGACATATATCAGTTGCATGTTTCCATGGAGCTCTCTGTTTCTTCTGCGGGACACGTTGGGTAACATTATCAGAAGATTTTTTTCAACTTATGGAGCTAGAAATATAGGTTATATCATGATATTTCTGAGATACATACAAGGAGTCAAAACAGAGCAAGAATTCAGGTCATACCCAGCAAATATTATTAAAAAACACTCCAGGAATGAATATTGTAATTCCATCACACTATATGATCATATATTGCTTAGTCCTGCACCACACACAAGGAATGCCATATGAATGGATACATGCGGTTATAAAGCTATTGGAAGCGTCAGTCTTAAAAACAATCCTATAGAGAAATAACTAGACTACGTAACACAAAGCCACTTGACAGCATAGAACAGGAATACAATAAATTGAGTTTCTAAGATTTTTGAGTTTAATGGTGTTCATTTGTCATTTTGAGTGTATTGGGTTCCATCAACTCGATGCCATTCTTGAAGTGACTTGAGTTGTTGGTTGAGTTAGTGCTAGAAATGTCACCGATCTCAGTTGAACTGCCCTGAAGAACATGACTTGACTGTGAATTTTATGCAACTTGGCCCTTTGAGAATAGAACCCATAGGATACATCCTACACAAGTGGTGCTAATTAGAACTTAACTACTAGCTTGAAATACATCCCATATTGCGGGAGTTATTGAGGCTGAAGTTCTAAACACATAAATTGGCACAAAATTAGGAAGATCTGAATGATCAGTATTTAAAAGGTATTATAATCTCAATATCTCCTAAAAATACTTTTTACTGAGAATAACACATACATACATACATGCAGTGCTAACAACTAAATAAATACTAACATTACCTTAGATTTGCCATTAATCTGTGCCCCCATGACATCTCCTGCTGGGATCTCTTCTAAAAGAGTGCCACTTTATGAAGTCAGCCAACCAAGCTGTACCCATGTAATGCCAATTGTGCATGATGGCAAGTGTCAAGATTAGAATCATGCCAGTGATTTGATATTATAAATTTAGGTGAATCATTTCTAGATCTTGAATTTGATTAACATAAATGCGAGCTGGTAGGATCATGGAAATTATCTCACTGCAAAATAGAAGGGTGGACAGTGTATTCCTTTTATACATGGTTTCTTATGAACGTTCAGGGATGGAACCCAAGATTGGTGAATTGGTTTGTAAGTGTCATGGGCTGGACAATGATCTCATACCCTAGAACTCGGAGTAAACAAACTCCAAGGTAGACGGTGGCATATATGAAAAAGGCAAAACATTTATGGCTAAATATATTCAGTGTGAGCTGAAATATAGAAAATATATCACTATAGAAAATATATGTTTTCATGTTGTCCACTAGGTTCTATAAATAACTAAATTTAGATATATACAGTGAACAAGCCTAGAGGATATTAACACCAATGGCCCATGTGTTAAAGAATATTCATACGTAAATATGTGCACACACATCCACTTCTTCTATAATTCCTAATAATATTCATATATATTGCTTTCTAACTATTATGGATTATTGCTTTACACTTACTTTGCTGTATGTTTGCAGAATCTGTATAATTACTCTAGTTTGGGGGTAATAGTGTTTGATCGATATGACCCTGAAAAACACATAAGCAAATAAAACAATGAAACTTAACCTCAGTATATACCAAAATGCACACGTTTACATAAAAAGACCAATTAGAGCTGTTTAGGAAAAGAAGCTACATTTAGTTTACTACTAAAAGAATCCATGTATATTGAATTTGTACATAGCTTATCATTGTGTTAATTGAGTGTAATTCAGCTACAGACAATTTAAATGCGACACAAACTAAATATACTTATAGGTCAATATTTAAATGAAAACCACGTCGTTTATACAATTGTTTGTTAACCATATATTCTTTATATGTATGTTGCAATAGGACCATTTCATAAAACGCTTTCTTTCTATGTTGTGTTTTGTCAATAATATAGTCCTAGACAACCTGCTGAACAATTGAAATTGCTATTTGACTTTACTGACCCAGAGCACGGACGATAACCACTGACCTCATAATGTTACAAGCATCTTCATGTTCCGGATCAGAGCTATGTTTGTCAGCTAAAACCAAGCATGCATCTGCACCATCCATCTGTGACCGAGACAAAAATACAGATAGTCTAGTATTTCACACTGAAACCAATTACCAAAAAAGTTTGCGTAGGCTCCCTGCACCCATAGGTGCATACATTGAGATAACTGTAGTGGATTTCTAGTCACGTAATTTTTTCTGATAGGTATTCTGAGGACGTTACATTTTCTCAGGATGCTTATCTTAACTTTGTGCTGATATCCATACAGAAAATTAGAACAATCCCTTTATCATAGGAAGGAACTGCCACTTTCACAGTTTTAGAATACCTCGTGATAAATATTATCGTTTCCTGCCCTGAAAATGTTCTCCCTACTTGTCATCCTACCAGAATCTGCTTTCACTACAGGGGGGGGATAACATTATGGAGAGAAATAACTATGTCGATCTTGAGAACAATAAGTTAAGATTGCTTCTCCCATGGTATACACATTTGGTGGCTTTTTAATTTTAAACACTATTACTCAAAGGATTAAGGAAGCTATAATGCCATAACATATCTTACCTTTACTCTTTTCAGGTCATTGACATTTAGCACAGATCCATAGAAAAACGTAGTTTGCGCGTGATAACGTTTTAACAGAGTCTCCAGCTCCAAATTTGGGATGATTCTTGGGACAGAGAAATACATATATTAACAAAGCACTACTGTTATATGCCTTAGATTGAATGATCTGAAAATGGATATAATACAGGTACGATATATAATAGAAAACTCACTCTCCCATAAAGATGACCTCTGTGCTGGTCCTCCCTTTATCTCTGTCCATGAAGTCCTTGAGAAATGAATTCACGCTGTCTAGTGTTATGTACCCACAGACTACAACATGTCTGAAAAATAGGACATTAGTCTATAAGAAAGGCCAATGGCTTGATCAACTATGGGCTTCCATTCATACACCAATATGCACTTGGGCCGTACTATATTTATTATATTATTTATAATTTTAACTTACTTTCTTCCTCCCATCACAACATGTGTTCCATTGTACTTTTTAGTGCTTCCCACAATATCCACGATTTCTGGAGCATGGCTGGCAAACAGAGCCTAAAAATATATACCTCTCCTAATTAGCAGTTCAATGCAATAGATAGAAGTGATTAATGCTTAACTGTATTTGGAAAGACTGAACCCTCAGAAAGGATAAATATGTCACTTATCTAGTACTAGCATAATGTCCTTCTATACAGAGGTTAGTCATTTATACATGAAACATTTTCTCCCTCTTATCGTACATGTCCTTTATATAATCCCCAGCAGTTGTCCCAGCGTCATTAAATATATGTATTTATACCACATTTGTGTTAATATCGTACAATCAATATTACATGTGATTGTTGTGGTATCTATTGACATCATATATCACATGGACCCCCAAAATGGATTTGTGTAGTGTATTCAGCAGCACTGATAATGATGTTTTGATAATGCTGCATTTAGTTACAAAAGTGTTAAAATCAGCAGGGTAGCTGATATAACACCTTTTATTATCTGTATAACTTGCTAGCCTCCCCGTATTACAGTGTTCTTTTCTTTTTTTTTTCCTCATTCGATTGTCATTTGGGGGGCTGTGTCATTTTGCAATGCAATTTGTTTCTCATTACTGTATGTTGTACCCTGGTTTCCTTGTTTTTATCTTTGAAAACGCAATACAAATAATATCTGTATAACTATTGTGAGGTCCCATTTTCCATTAAAATGTATGAAATCAAACTCCTTACTAGTCCTCCAACGATGAAGAATATCATGAAGATTCGGCCTTGGGTAGTTTTGGCTGTAATATCTCCGTAACCCACAGTTGACATAGTCACCATAAGCATATATATGCATTCAAGGTAATTCATGCGCTGAGAGTTATCGTAGTCTATCCATAGGTCTCCTGTATTTTCAATCTAAGAAAACACAATACAGACAGGTATTGTAGACAGTATGCCATACTGTGCAATTATAACCAAAAGTGGGATGCATGCACCTCCTAAAGTCAATTATGATTTTTATAGCATTGTTCTTGGTTTTATATAATTTATGTCAGAAGGGAGGGTGAGGGTATGTGTGTTTGAATGCATATGAGCATTAATGTGTATATAATCATGAATGTCTATTTATATGAGTGTGAATGTCTATGTATAAGTGCGTGTGAGCATGAATGTCGGAGGAGGCAAAACAGACTAAGACAGAAGAAAAAAAGATTAGTCAGTTATGCTGTACCACCATTAATGCCTGGCTCAGTATATAGTGATGGCAGTAATGCTGTAGGGTCGTCAATGTCTGGCTCAGTGTATATATATATATAGTGAGGGCAGTACCACTGTCAATGTTTGGCTCAATATATACTGATGGCAGTTATCCTGTAGCATAGTCAATGTCTGGCTCAGTGGAAAGTGATAGCAGTTATGCTGTACCACCGTCAATGTCAGTCTTAGTTAAAGTAGATAGAAGGTATGCTGTACCACCTTTAACGTCTGGCACAATATATAGTGATGGCAGTTATGCTGTACCACCGTGAATACCTAGCACAGTATATAGTGATGGCAGTTATGCGCTGTACCACCGTGAATACCTAGCACAGTATATAGTGATGGCAGTTATGCTGTACCACCATCAGTGTCTGGCTCCGTATGTGTTGTTGGCAGTTATGTCATGGAAAATAATATATATACTTTTATATTTTTCTGATTGATTTTCTGTATTTTTATATTTATGATTAGAATGATTTGTAGTTTTCTATTGATTCTGATATTTATTATTAATTATATTTATATTAAATTGGTTTACACTGTTTAAAAGTTATCTTTTTTAAATTACTACGAATATTGAAAAATAGATATGAGGGTGGTGTAGCCACAAGGGAGGAGCTTAACCAAGAAGAAGAGTGGTCATTATAGGGTGTGACTAAGGGATGGGCATTACCACAGAGGACCCATGACTCTTTGTTGCTCAGGGCCCTGGATGGTCTTAGTCCACCCCTGAGTATATATGTTATATATACTAGAACATATAATATTTACCAGGTGCAGAAATCCAGCCGCTGTCAGCCAGCTACTAAGGAAAACAGCTAGCAGGTTTGAGAGCTTGATAGCAGCACTGTCAGGAATGGAGAAAACAGTTGGTATTCCTCACTATGGTTAAAGTAACCACTTATAATATACTTCTATATTCAAATAATATACTAATATATTTTGTTTTTAGAATTATTCTTAAAGCCAACTTGCGGACATGTGGAGTTAGCACAAAATAGAGCAATTGGAAAATTCACCTTTTCTCAAGTATCATCCAGGTGGTGACCCAGCTAAGGTACTAAGTCAAAGGAAACTATACAAATCTGTATTACATAACACACCATCTTAGGCTAACTAATTAGTGACCAATCGTTTCACGAACCATACTCACTGGCTTGTTTTAAAGAAAAACTCTTGTAAACCAGCCAATATCAAGTCTGCAATATATCTCCTGACCAAACTGTGATTTATTTTTTAGATTCTGTTTAGTTTTTAGAATTTTAGTTGATTCTTACCTGGTTTTAGTTATTTTGAGTAACAGTAAAATTTTGGGTAGTTCTAACAACCGAAGAGCCCGGATGAAGCGAAGTCCTAAGTAGGAGACAAACTCCAAGATCAATAGGCAATAGTTTATACTAAACATCATTTTAACATGTATGAGAGGATACTGTACTTCCTACTCTCTCAACTACTCTTATTTTAAAATAATCACAAAACATGTAAAAACAAACTTGAAAATATTAAAATAAGAGAATGATATTTCTTCTTACCACTATTGAACTTAACTGGGAAAAGCTAAAGACATTTTATCTCCACAATCGTGGATTATATTGATCAAATCGGAATTTGAATAATTCAGTAATTGAGGAGTTTATTCACTGAATATTTCAGTCATAGGTGGGTTGAAGAGAGATAAAACACTTCATCTCACTTGCTTTATGAAGGACCTACCTAGTTGGTTTAGTGAAATTACATTTAAGAACACTAATATGGATTATGCTGGACCACCGTGGCTCTTCGTAAAGCGTGGTAAAAATGGCAGGATGGAATTGGACTGGAAATATCATGTGTCTGGGCTGCTCTATATCCCCTATGACATTCGCCCCTATGGCATGTGGAGCAGGAGATCAGTGTCTACTGTTTATAAGAATATATAAGAGAGTTCTGTTTCATGGAGGCGCTGCTTTTCTATTTTATCTGGTAGGTACTAGAGATGATAGAACTAGTACTGAGGGACCTCCCAGGAGGCAAAGGTCTGCCGCTCAGCAAAGGTGCTTGTGTTGAACCTCCAAAATTATATTTGTGATAGACAGAAACCACATTTCAAAAAACTAAGTATACAAATGGAAATAAGAGTAGTTTAGAAAACATACCAAGCCAGTTTTTCCCTAAATAAACCAAAACACAAACTGGCGGAATAGTCAAAAAATCCACTATTGAGTTCAGCTCTAGCCAGAATTTCAGCTTGTCACTGGCAGCAATGAACTGCAAGACAAAGTAAGTAATTTTACATATAACACAGCACATAAGTTATTCATGAAGAATAGAAATGACATTTTTTGCAATTAAGATTCATATTGATTGTGTATATTTAATGATAAAACATTTTGCAAGAGCGCAATCAATACAAAATTAATTTTAAGAAGTCTAATCAATTGTCAGAATGCATAGGGCATAGGAAATGCCTTATTATAGTCTTCAATTTATTTTTATATTGAAGTAAAGAACATTAAAGAAATATACATGTCTTTAATTCGTAACTCGGTTTTTGTTTTGCTGTAAACAATATCAACAATATCAAAGTGACCATGTCAGCTTTAAATAGCTGCAATGTCCACTTGTGTAATAGGTGATGTAAAGTACAAGGAACAAAAACGTGACCAGGAAGGCACCAAAGGTGAACCACAGCATGGGATAAAACCCAAGGGCACCCCTATGGAATAAGGAAGGTCCCACAGCAGGAGGTAAGGCCCCGACGGTAATCCAAAAATGTTTATATGCCATTCAGGAGCTCCACCTGAGATTATGTTCATGGTTCTGCTTACTTTTTTAATCTGAGAATACAGCATTCACTATACATTTAGCTTGGAGACTTCCAGTTGACAGCCATCCTGAAAGGGCACCAAGAACTCTTCTTATAATGTTTACTACCATCATGTACCTTATTAGTTTCAGCTTACTTATCAGCTACTACCATGCTTGCTGATCACAGCTCTGCCTTTGGGAGCTGCACGCCACTGTGAAGGTTATGTGACTGGTGAAGGCAAAAGGTTTTTACCCCCTTGTAGCTCAACAATCCCAAAGACGCTTTTCTATCCTGCATGTCTAGCTAAGTGTAACTATCTGGGAAATCATATATTACAAATATGACTACATAAGCAATGCCTAATAAATTTACACAAATGGACCAAAAGACAACTTTACCATTTTTTGGTTCATTCTTTTTCAGACAATTAATTTAATTTCCTGTTTATTTTGATTTCCATTCAGAAATTCAATTCACTGAACAAAGCAAAGAAAACAGAAGAATGAATACAGAAGGCACAAGAAAAGAAGCAGTACAGCGGAAAAAGAAGGCAGGAAAATGGAAGCAGTAGGGAGACATTGAGAGAGAGTGAGAGAGGTGTGACAGAGGGTGAGAGGGTATGTGAGTGATTGAGAGTGGACAAAAAAAACACAACAAAATGCAAGGATTCCAGAGTATAGTGTGTTGGGTTAAACACTTACCCGTAATCCAAAGTATAATGCAAAGAACCCATTAGCCAACACTTCTGCTGCAGCTGTCATTTTTCCAGGGTAGTCACACGATTCTAAAGGGCTAAAGAGAGAAAGGGAGGTATGGCAAAGCCCAATATACTTCATCCTTATGTTTATCAAACCAAATAATCTCTTTATTTCTGGCAGTGGCAGAAGGAGCAAAATGACCATATTTTGTTGACACAGCCCAGCTGTGGGCTGAAACGTTGGTGAGCATTTTTTCTTTTCTCTTGAGTTATATTGCACTATTATATTTCATAGCCCTGTACATTGGCTAAACATTAGTGGAATATTGGTTTGGTTAGTGAGAGAAGCTGTTAAGAAGCACTTCTTATTGCTTCCAGCAAAGCCCACCAAAATTTTTCTTCTCCGACATGAGTTTATTCCATTCAGATGAATCTGATATAGAAAACGGTGGCTTGGTATAAGAAAGAAGCAGAAAAGGCTGTAGTACTTACAACGTAGACAAAATAAAGTAAATAATCACTGTGATAATGGTGAGCACAAACACGCCAATGACCTAGAGGAGAAAGCAAGATATTCTTAGATATTTATATTAAATGTATTCTTAAAAATAAAAATGTTATGACTAACAAAACAAATACTCTAAATTGAGATATATATATATAT
>VKOC01000007.1:12242123-12323904 GCA_009364415.1 Spea multiplicata
GCGTTTCGCCGTCAGGAAGGTCTGCGCTGGCCCCGTATAATGTATTGTTAAATCAGACAGATGAGTTTTAAGGCACCTTCCCATATTCACGATACGCTATGCAGGGCCGGCTAAGTCCTTCAGCAGGCGAAACGCGTTGGGTCATAGTGAAGCCAGGGAATGGAGATGTTTCCGCTTAATACATCTCACTTGTTTTAGGGAATAAACTTTTACTCTTGGTGGTCCTTGGTGTCTTTTTTCAGGTTGCCCCCTGCCAGCCCCCGTATCCCGAACACAAAGCAGAACACATGAGAATCCATTTCTTCCCCCCACACCTTTCGCAGTGCGTGGGTTTTTGTTATACTGACTAACCTCCGAGCCGATTGTGGCAGTCCCAGATCAATATTTTCAGATTAATGTTTCAAAAGCCAAGCGAAAACCTTTGTAATAACATAGCAACAGTATTCCGAGAGTTATACATACCGAGGAGTGCGGAACAGTTTACCCATGGGTTTAACCCCCTTCACTGTTGAGCCGGAGAACAAGTTATTCATGTTGAGCTGGAAGAGACAGCGGAAGGGGGGGGGGTCAAAGTACGCATGTTTCTCCTTCGAAGTCCCAAAACTTAAAAAAAAAATAATTAAAAAACGTAATCAAACAATGAATTATTAACCTTCATATTAATAAATACTAAAATATATTAACAAAAATAAAATATTTCAGCCTTTTTTTTCCAATGTCAGTGTACTCTATCTGCGCCGATCGTTCTGCTCCGGTGAAGACACAGTTGACTCTCTGGTAACCAAAAAACCAACCCCCCCACAACCCCACAAACCCCCCCCCCCCCCATTTCTATACTGGGTCAATTGGTCATGCACAATGTCATCATTGAAATATGGCTCAGTGGAATAGATTTTGAGTGATATTGAGTCATTTTGCTAAACGTCCCCAATGCATTTCTCCCTTCTGGTTACGATCAGCAAAGATCCAGGACGTAGGCCCTTCACATAATATTTTTATTTTCTAGGAGATTTTTAAAATGTCCTTTTTTTTAACACAAAGACGATGTTCCTCTTGCTTCCAAATCCAACTAATTGCCTCCTGTTGGGTTGGACCACGGCAGGCAGAAGAACACAACCACAACACACAGCTTTGGCTCTCGATCTCTTGGCCGTATTATCTTGCTCTCTATCACCAGATATTTTGAGTGGCGTGACTCAGAAATGTGAAACCAATAACCTTCTGTGATTAAAACTGGAATCCATGTTACAAATGGTGGCCTCGTTGGGTTCTAAGGTCGCTCGTTGCAAAGTATTTCTAATATCCTTGCTGGGACGTTTCTAATAATAATAATAATAACCATGTGGCCGAGATGTACCAATAAAAGCAGGTATGTCCTGGAAGGCTCTAAGAACATTTAGAAGCTACTCTTTCTCATGTAGGACGATCCGAGTATAATGCTCAGAAGGGTGAGTCGTGAAGCCAACTCAAAAGACCTTGGGTGGCACTCAAGCGGTTTGACCGGTTGTGGGTAGACTCAACTCCTCGGGAAAACCCAGTCTATTTTGCTTTAGTGTTCCTCGAAACCAAGTTTTGATAACAGCGATGTCTTGCTTTCCATGGCGACCCAATCTCCAAGTTGATAGTAGAGCTGAAGAAGTTGAGTTGACTTGAGTTGACCTCAGCACCTCAGCTTGACCATTAGTGAATAGACCTCCAAAGCTTGTGCAAAAAGTTTAAAAGGTTTAAGGTTCTGACGTTCCGTCTGGAATTCTGACTCTTCATGTCTTCTCGTTGCAGGTTGTGACCGTCTTTGCCCTGAGCATCGGAGCCCTCGTCATATATTTCATCGACTCCTCCAAGTAAGTTGTTTTGCTTCTTCAGCTGTGACCGGTACACCGGTAACCATTCATGTCCATTTGTCATCACTCATAAAGTTATTTGCTCCAAGCATCACAATGATGACCCAATGACTTGGGTTCCACCGCAGGAAGGGCTGAGCTGGCCCAGTATGATGTATAGGTAAATCAACCAGATGATGTCCAGGAAATCTCCCCACATTAACTTTACATTATACAGGGCGCACTCAGCTCCTATGACTGGAGAAATGTGTTGGGGACGACCTTTCATAATGCACAGTGAAGTCATGGATTCTGGTCTGGATCAGGGTACAGCTGGTATGAATACCTTAGCAAAGGAGGTTCCTGTCCCCCTAGAGCTTACAGTCTATTGCTGGTATCACAAGTGTAGCGGCATTCATTTCAGTGCCACGTTTTGGGGTTAAACGAGAGACTATGGGCCTGTTGTCTTGAAGGCCTACACCATGACTTTCCTGATATAATCTCATTGCCCGGATCTGGGACCCAAGAAAAAGAGGCACAGGGCTTCCCCACCGGGGTCCATGTTCTCTCGGAAAGAAGCTGGACGAGGGCTTGGGACGTGGAGGCTGGAGCTGGGGTAGGATTAATGCCTGTACTTAATGTATCGCTGGAAAGGAGTGGTAAATTTGATTAAAAACGACGCGCAGTAAATGCTTTCAGGATAATTGGATGGAGCAGGCGGTGAGTTGAAGTAATGGGTTGGCAGGGAGCTCGGGCTTCGACGGACGCATTGAAAAGGTGCTCGATGTGGATGACGGTTTAGATAAGAGACGTTCCTACTGCTAATGTAGCCAAATTACAAACATCATATTCCAGAGACATGGGAAGGATGGAAGCCGTCTGACGTCCCATAATGCCCCGTCAACGAAGGATACACAGAGAAAGAGTCAGCTGATCAGAGGTCTCCATAAACATAACTCACAATGGCCATCTTTACACCATTATTTCTTCCTCTTGCTTAGTCCTTCTTCTTCGTCACTAGGCCCATGCCTTTCCTCTCTGAGTCTCATTCCATACAACCCCAACATTGCAGAGCATCCCCCCCAACTGGCTCATGATCCCCACTTCCTTCGAAAGCCAGTGCCATCGCGTGAAATCCAAGACTGTTGGGCAGTATGTAACTCCCACCCACCAGCTTTATTCACCCATGACCATTCTAATGAAAGCTCTGTCTTTCTCACCTCCCTCCATGATTATTTCTCACCATCCCCCCCCCCAACACCTAATGTCCATAAATGATTTTCCACGTCCCGACAGTCATAGAAATGGAATTCGCCCGACATCCCGGACCGAGCCGCCTCTGGGCCCCCCCACCCCCGCTGATATACTGAGCCTCGGTTCCTCGAGCTGTGTGGGCCACGGGCTTCACATTTTAAAGCAAACAGCCCATGACTTTTTTGTTATCGTGTGAATCTCTTCGCTGCCTGCGTGTTATTTAAACAAATTGGGACAGCTCTGAATTTCCAGGACATACATGGAAGCAGACAGTTCCTGTAATTCATAACGCGCCAGCAGTGAAGGGACGCTCAACAAGAGGCCCTTTGGATTTTCTTCTCAGGATTTGGCAAAAGCAGACGCGACGCTCCGTCCTGAAAACGTTGATTTTTCCCTTTTCTTTTTTTTTTAATTTGGAAAGTGTGTTTTTTTTTCTTTCTCCGACACTTCTGAAATGTGTTAATTAAAAAAAAAATGGACGCCATTTATCACTTAGTTTAGTTATCTGGTGTCTTCTCTTCCCATTTTCCTTTGGCTTTTCTTCTGCCCGGATGGGGAGTTTAACCCCATTTACGACCCAGATATCTCGACTCTCTGAGACTTTGAGGGGCACAGGATCTTTTAAAGCAGTCTACGGAGGCTGTGCCGACCCAACACATCCCCCCATGATGTAAATGGGCCAGTTGGGAACATCAGGGATCTTCTCACAATATGGAAACTTTATTCAACCTAAATTCTAATTTTCATCCCATGATGGTGCTCATACCCTGATTATTGTTGGATGTTGGACCTACAAACATTTCCCATTTTTTTGTGCTTGGTCTGTGGCAGATACATTGACGACGTACACATGGAGACCATGTCAATGTTCCCTGCTCCTAACAGCCCATCTTAAAGTATATAGGTGATGAATCTTTAGATATATGACTGATGAACGTGTCCATCTTAGTCTTCTTCTCTCCAGAACTCGACGGAGATGGCTTTTATTTAAGAGCAGGTAAGCCTGATGAAGGCTTCCTTGTGTGATGCACCATCTCGATGAGCGCCCCCACATGGGTTTGCTGAGTTAGTCCACCAAATCAATGGTTATGTCCATTGTAAGGAGACGCTGTCTCTGAGGATGTTGGATACCGAGGCCGGAGAGACGAGAGGCTGATGTAGTTTGCTCTGGACTAGACATGTGTTTAATGTCACTGCAGCTCTCTCTGAAGGGTCATACATCACTCTGATGACTCCTTGGAGCTTCAGGGGTTTTTTTTGGCCGGGATCGTAGTGATGGAATGGGAAGATGAACCAAAAAAAATCTCTTAAATCTGGCCATCATATGTCTATCTGATGGTAGAAGTCCTAATGAGACACAGCCGGTCCTGCATAGTTAAATCAGTGAGCCGGCCCTGTATAAGGCGTTGTTCAATCATTCTTTTAATGATGCTTTATACCTGGTCATCCAAGCTGAAACGTCTTGGATCCTTGGTCGTTTTATTGGGGCGAATCATGTCATCGCTTATTGAATTCAATGCTAATATAATCTTGGTTAAGGATTGTTGCGCGATGATGGACGCTGGTGAAGCTCAATTTCTCCTTGTGACATCAGAATGACGAGTGAACGGCTAGTAACTCTGACTACGTGATGAAATAACAAATGGGGATGATATGTTAAAGAGTTAAAGGTAGAATGTCTTCATGACTTGTGTCGTTTATGTGCTATGGATTCAGAAGCCTAAGGGCTCAATATTTAGGCTCGAATTGACCCCGTCCAATGAAACCCAAGGTTCCACAATGTCCAAAACAAGATGTCGCATTTGGAAGTCTTGTCTTTACGGGCAACTTAGAACTTTGAGGTTTTTGAGCGACGGGCAAACCCACCAAGTTGTTGACATTATACCAAAGGATGGGGGGATGGAGCAGTTCTGAAGGTTTGCTTGGTGCCACCACTCTAAACCCTCATCAGGATGGGCAAGTGGACCAAAAGCGGTATTTCAACCTTAGATCCATAATATCCAAAACAACCAGCCTCAATTTGGTCTCCATAGCCAATCCCTGTGTTCTTGTTTGTGTGTTAAACTTGGTCCTAAGAAGTCCCTCATGGCGGCTTATCTTTTTTTGTTTTCTCAGTGATATTGAATCCTGCCAACACTTCTACAAGGACATCACTCTTCAGATAGACATGGCTTTCAACATCTTCTTCCTGCTGTACTTTGGTCTGCGGGTAAGTGAATACAAAAAACTTTTGAAGGCCTCCCTGGGTCCTCCCTGGGTCCTGGGTTACCAATTCTTCTCTCCCTCTCGTTTTTCTCTCTTGCTGTCTTTCTGACCCCATCTCCCACTTCCATATTTCCCACTCTTCTCTCTCTTACTTCTTTCTGTCCTTCTTTCTTCTCTCTATTTTCTGTATCTCTCTTTCTTTTTCCTCACTCCCTCTCTATCCTCTCTCACCCCTCATTTCCTTCTTTTCTTCTCCTCTTTTCTACCCCAGTCTATTATCTCTCTCTCCTTTTCCACTATCTATTTCTCTCTCACTTTCCTCCTTCCATCTTGTTCTCCCTCTCTTTCTTCTCTCACCCCCCATTTCTTTCTTTTCTCCTCCTCTTCTATTCCCCCAATCTATTATCTCTCTCCTTCTTTTTTCACTATCTCTTTCTCTCTCTCTTCCTTCCTTCCATTTTGCTCTCCCTCTCTTTACTTCTCTCAGCCCCCTTCTTTCTCTCTTTTTTCTTCTTCTGCCTTTCTTGCCTTTTTTTTCTTCACATAGATTTTTCTGTATGTTCTGTGCCGATAATTCAATCACCACAATAATAAAATAAATAATAACTGAATAAATAAAAATGAACAGAACTATAATATTTTTCTCCTGCTTTCTTTAAAAGATGTTTAAATATAAATCCGAAGGAAGATACATGGGGTTGTATTTATAAGGGTAATCAGAAGGAAAATCCCATTGGTTTCCATGGCAACTACCCAACTTTAACGAATTACTGGCAGAATCAATTTTTTTGGATACAGCCTATAGTGTTATCAATAACATCAACCTGTTTTTATCTAAGACAGTTTAGATTAATTTTCCCATTTTTGGCTCAAATTGCACCATATACCAAAACTTAGTATATATTTCCGTCTCTCGGTGATAATAACAATAATAATATTCTTTTATTTCGTTATATTTAATATTTGATTTTAGGAATGTGTCGCCCCGTGGCATAAATTACCCCAATTTGCCAATCTACATTCATATTTCATCCTTCCATATGTCAATAATGTCAGTTTAGATCGCGTCGACGTGTCTAGGGCCGGTAGAAGACGCCACGATCGCTTTATTATTCTGGTGTCACTTATAATTTTAATTAATTCTAGAAATAAAGAAATCCAATCAGAGAAACCGGACCGCTAAGATCCCATTGAAATGAAATGTAAATTATTCAACGTTTTAAATACACATTTATAATCCGCCCTCATCGTCCACAGAGCTTGCTGTATGATGAATTAAAGCCCAAGAAAGAATGTTTCATCTAATTAAACTGTAAAATTTTTAATAAAAACATCTTATTTTTTTCTTTCCTTGTAAGACTAAATTTTTAAAGATTTATGTATATTTTTTATATTTTTAATTTAAGTTTTAATATTTTTTTTAAATATTACATTTATTTATTTTTATTTATTAAAAAAATAAATAAAATAAAATTTTTAGTCCATTGTCCTCGGAGGGCAGCACGCAATATTGTCTATATAGAGTAGTTTTTTTATTACTGCATATAGAATAGGTTTTTAATTACTGTAGAATATTGACAATCTTTTGTGTTCCGACGCGGATTTTCTCATTGGCTCTTTTCTCATTGGCTCTTTTCCCATTGGCTCTTTTCTTCTCCTCGCAGTTCATCGCTGCCAATGACAAGCTGTGGTTTTGGCTGGAGGTGAATTCGGTGGTGGATTTCTTCACCGTACCGCCCGTGTTTGTGTCTGTATATTTAAACAGGAGCTGGCTGGGTGAGTAATCAGGATCATGTGTTTCCGACGTAGAAACCCAGAACCTGCCAGAAGATCGGCCCCCATCCGGCCCCCGTCCAGTCGCCCGTTTCTCCTGCTGTAAAGACTCAAACCTTAATCAGTCGTCGGTCTCGTCTTAGACTCAGGAGCCGGATGTCTATCCCATGCAATGGAGAGTTGGCAGGAGCAGAAGGAAGGTCTAGGGTTTGGGTCTACCAAGGCTTGGTAGGTCCATCATCTAAGGAACCAGACCTTCCTGGTTGGCCGTGACCTTTACAGGGCTGTATTGGCCGTGACCTTTACAGGGAAGGCCTATGGCTGCGGGGCTCTACATCTATTTTTGGGGAGGGCTATCTGATTGTAATGGGGGTTACAGGAACCTGAAACGGACGTTTAGGAGATGAGAGACGTAAAGCTCCTTCTTTAAAAGTAGCTATGGTTGACCTACAAAATGGTTTCAGATGTTGCTTCGCCCAGGCTGGGTATTTGGAAGAAGAATAATGTTTTTTTTTTACCCCGTTTAATTTATAAAGCCAAATCCCGGCCCTCCCTTTCAGCACCACGGACAGAGGCAGGCTTTATAGAATTGTTGCTAACAGTTGCTGCTTTATTGACCTTACCCACATTTTTGGGCTATGTTATATTGATCATGTTGATAGGCAGAGCTGTGATTGTAGACCTACACATGGCTTGTAGATGGCTGTTTTATTACTCTACTGAGAGGGTGGTAGATAAGTGGAACATCTTCCCAGCAGAAGTGGTAGAGGGTAATACAGTGAGGGGATTAAACAGGCATGGGATAGACATACGGCTCCTGAATAAGACGAGACCAACGACTGATTAAGGTTTGAGTCTTTACAGCAGGAGAAACGGGCGACTAGATGGGGCCGAAAGGGGCCGATTTGCCTGCAGATTCTGGGCTTTTATGTTTACGGCTTGGTTTGATGCAGTTTTAAGCCGTTACCAGCTCTATAATCATCCATATATTGTCACGATGTATTTGTGCCGTGTGTGCGTTTGCAGGTAATAAATTCATTTATTGCGCGGAGCTATTTTTTTCTATGTGCAAAGACTGCCCTCTAGTGGAATACAACGAGAACAGCATGTGCTTTACCGTACATCTTTACAAAATACTAACGTTAGTTTGTTCCTACATTGTTTTAGCGCTGGGGGGGTTATATTACTGTATACAGTGCTGGGGTTATATTACTGTATACAGCAGCGGGGGGGTTATATTACTGTACTACACGCTGGGGGTTATATTACTGTATACAGGGGGGGTTATACTGTATACAGCACTGGGGGTTATATTACTGTATACAGTGCTGGGGGGTATATATATTACTGTAATATCAGTGCTGGGGGTTATATTACTGTGTATACAGTGCTGGGGGGTTATATTACTGAATACAGTGCTGGGGGTCATATTACTGTATACAGCTCTGGGGTTATGCTCAGAGAAGGAAACCTCTCCTCGGCCCGTCTGGCTCGGGGTGGCGGGTGACCTTGACGAGTCCAACACGAGCTTTGAGGGATTTTCCTAAGCTCGGGAAGCTCTCGGAACGCACGCGGACTCGGCTGGGAAGCTGGGATCTGTAAATCCACTCCTGACCTAAAACGTCCCGTATTCCTGAATGCCGCGTCTGCTCGCTGGCGAGATTTAAGGCTTTCACTCCTATGGCCGGTGCTCGCGCCGGAAGTGAGCCTCCTCCGTAAGGATTTAGCTCGTTTTCCTGACATATTTTCCTTCAGGGAAAACAGGGAGTATAATCCCCCCCCCATGGCAATGCATTAACACGCGTAGCTGCGGGAGGGGGGCGCCGCGGCCAGAACGAGCTTCCCTAGAGTGTCCGAAAGAGGCTTACGGCTTTAATATCCTGATGGCAAATAGGGGGTGTTAAAGCACCGCTCGGGGAGGGAGTCTGTTTCAGCTGAGGATCTGTTGAGACCAACGTCTCGGAGCTCCGTATTGTGCGTTCCTCTGCCGTGGGGCTTCTTTGAAGATCTCATTGACTTGGAAAGTCTTCATGATCTTCAGCCAGCCATAAACTTCCTACCCTTCCCCGGCCCCCTCCAGCTCTTCTTGTAGGACATTAATGTCTTGGATGTTCTCCACCTTCTCCAGCTCCTTCTGCTGGTCCATTTGACCACCGTTGACCTCTGTAAGGACAAGGAACGTAGTCAATCTTTTTCAACAAGACTTGGCACGGACGTGGGGCGGTTATTTTAAAGGTCTTCTTCCTCCTCATCAAGCTTGAGGCATGATTCCCAGCAAGATCTTAGTTTACCGAGCGCCCGGAGGAGCCACCAAGAGCGAGGTGTACCGGACCACGCGGAGACGCAAGAAATCCCTGGGAGACTTGTACCAAAACGGGTACCGGGTGAAAGCCGGCCACAGCCCCGGCCGCGGGGATAAAGCGGAGCAGAGCGGATGGCGTCACTCCGCGGCCGCTTGTTACCGAGTGGCCTGTTACTGGGGTAAGGCAGGTGGTATTTATCGTCCGTTCTTCATGCGCGGTAGAGTATTAACCATGCGTTTTAGTGCTCGCTAGGTAGAGAAGGCTCGGGACATGGACATTGGCAGAGGGCCTTTAGACAAAGACTGAAATTGCCCCCAGGGGCACATATGTTAAAGCTGGTATTTTTACGCAGGATATACAATCTGCTCGGTTATTCAGTGGTTAATCCACCGGAATTTGGGGCAGAAATTAATATATTTATGTATAATTGGGTCGGTGCCTTTTAACAGTACAAGTTTGAGTTTGCTCTGTCTCCTGTAGATGACATCACTATGATGCACTATATGCAAATGTGTTGAATAATCTGCATATGGTGCCACTTGATGATGTCATTAGTCATGGACAGCTCTTTATTTATGAGTTTAATGTTGGAATTTATAAAAGCGGTTACTAGAACGATGTCCATACCAACAGTCCGCATGGCCAGAGCGGGGGGGCATTTTTATATTAGGGGTTAGTTAGTGGCATGAGTGGGTAAGTATTTGTAACGGGGTGGGGTATTTAGAATAAGAATAATGGGGTTTATTTACCCCATTTAATTTATAAAGCCTCGGGGGGGAGCATTAAGGGAGGAAATAGGGGCACAGATGAAGAAAGAGTGGCTCAGGGGAAGAAAGAGTGGCTCAGTGGAAGAAAGGGGGGCACAGGGGAAAAAAGTGGGGCAACCAGGGGAAAGAAAGGGGGCCACAGACGGATACAAAGGGGGTATCGGGGAAAGAAAAGCTGTCGGCACAGGGGAAAAGAATGGTTCAGTGGGAAAGAAAGGGTGTGCTCAGTGGAAGAAAGGGGGGCACCAGGGGAAAAAAAGCGGGGCAAGCAGGGGAAGAAAGGGGGCACAGGAGGAAAGAAAGGGGGGCACAGTGGAGAAAGCGGGGCAGCAGGAAGAAAGAATGGTTCAGTGAAGAAAGGGGGGGCAACAGGGAATAAAGTCGGGCACAGGTGCCAATTAAAAGCAGGGCGCAGGGGAACGAAAGCGGCATCAAGGGAAAAAAGGGCTGCAACAGGGAAGTAAAGCGGGCAACAGGGGAAAGAAAGAATGAGCTCAGTGGAAGAAAGGGGGGGCACAGGAAGAAAGGGGGTCAACAGGAGAAAGATTGGCACTGGGAAGAAAGGGGGGCACAGGGGAAGAAAGGGGGGCACAGGGGAAGAAAGCGGGGCACAGGTGAAGAAAGAATGGTTCAGTAGAAGAAAGGGGAGCACAGGGGAAGGACCACAAAATACTGTTAATACTGCTTTAATTTCACCCCACAATGGTGAAGCTAAGTGGCTGGTATGACGTGGTGCGTTGTGACTTTTATTCTTGTGCGTTTGTATGAATCAGGAATTTTTTTTTGTTGGTGTATTCGATTTTTCCTGACCTTACCCACCTTGAGATAATCCTTCCAGCCACTAAGTGACAGTCACACAAAAGGCTTTATCGGGACCTGAGCTCTGATGGGGATTTTCCTCAATGTCCTTCATACTAACAATCATTAAAAATGTAACAGTAACACCTTGTCTATTCAGTCAATAATGACTTTTGTGTCAACAAGAACATCATTTAGTGGCATCTCTTAATAATTGAATTTGTGGAGGTATTGGGTCTGGAATAGTTGAATAGTTATTAATTTTAGACGCCAATGGGGTTAAATGCGTCGGTTGAGGCTTCATCTCGGGTCAAAACCTGAAGTTTTGAAGAAGTATGTGTTTACCTTGACATGTGTGTTACCTTGGTTCACGTCACGAGGCCATTTGCCAGCCATTCCTGCGATTAAAGGTCGTCCGTTGATGAATCAAGGTGAACCTCTTCGTGGTCTTTATCTGGTTACTGAAGGTGGATTGAGGTGATGGGACCATGTGTGTAGAATAGATCTCCCGATGTCCACTATTATTCTGTGAATCTTTTGGTTTTTTTGTGGTGGGCATACACAGGACCTGAGGAACCTCCTGACCATGGAGACCTCATACATCAGTGGCCACTCCATGGAGTTAAAATGGCAGCTCACACTGGCCTGAAAGACATGGTGGACATCTAATAGATTCAAATTGGTGGCTTCAGGAGAGAAGAACAAAAGTGAACTCCATTACAATTATGTTTTGGAGTAAAATTCTAACATGTCCTCCCTCTTTTTCCAGGTCTGAGGTTCCTCCGAGCTCTGAGACTCATCCAGTTTTCCGAAATCCTGCAATTTTTAAACATATTAAAAACAAGGTAAGTACGTCTTCTAAAAATATTTTTGTGTCCTCCACCTTACCGATCACATTAAAAATGGCAAACTGAATTCATTTTTTTTAAGATAACCCATATTTGAGTATAAACCACGACGTGAAAGTGGCTTCTTGGCTTAGATTGGCTGATTTGGCAGCCGACGAACGAGCCATTCAGTGCTACCGAGGCTTTCCATTGGCCGTTCAACGTTCTACTCTAGAACCCCATGGTCATTTCATTTTTTTCTTCTATATCTTTGGGACTGCTTACCAATAATTGGCCCTAAAAGAAGATAATTTAAGGAAGTTAGTGATCCATTTAACGGACCAATGTCTCAAGATCTAAGCAACTGAGGTCTGAAGAACCTACGGGACTGTACATCAGGACGTTACACCTGCACATGTTTTTCCATGGCATGTTTGCTGTATGAACGAGGCTTTGCTTCTTGATCCTGCATGTGGCGGGAGCGGCGGGGGGGGGGGGGTAACAGATGGCAGAGGGTGGGCATCCACTCGGAGAGGCATTAGGATTACAACGAAATCTCATTCATGAAATTAACGTCTCGCCATTCATAACACGGACAGGAGGCAGGAAGAAGCTTAACCCCTCGGTGGAAACAGGGCTTCAGTTAGAGAGGCTTCCTCTGTATTGGGCGTTTATCGGAATTTACTAAAATACAGCCTAACCTCCAGCGGGCCAAGAGTGCTGGAGAAAGAGCGACGTAAGAGAGAGGAAAGGAATTTTGGATTCCGCGTATCGTGACGTTCAGTTTATCGGGTTCTGTCCTAACCTGATACAAAGTATTTACTACACAAGGTTTGGGGCGTGTGTGGACAACAGATGACCATCAGAGGTCTCATGTTTGACCCATGTCCCATCTCCTACCTTGTGAAAACATGGAAAAAAACTATTTTATGTGTGGTTTCTGGAAACTACTGGCTACCAGACTTCTAAATGATGCCACTGATTAATATTTCCCCAAATATTTCCAATTTTTCTCAGTTCTATCTCTTAAAAACTCTTCTTGAGGAGCTTGGAACCTTGAAAAAAATGGCATTATCAAATAACGTGATACAATATGGATGATCAAAGTATTAAAAATAACTTTTTCATATGGCGGAAACTCAGATTTCCCCTGTCTCTTCCAAAATACGAGATTCCAACTCTTCTCCTCCCATCAGCAGGACTCTGGCGCGCATAGGGTGTTTCATGCCATAGTCTTAGCGTGAGGGGCCTGAATCCGGATTTTCCCAGATGTCGGCGGCAAACTATTTTTTTTCCCTACTAATCTAACCTAAAAATAGGATGAGCAGATGAAATAAATAATAATAACAAAAAAAAAACGGAGCATGAGGATGCCTCATAGTGCGGAGCATGCGCAGTGTGAAAGCTCCAGACTTAGGCGTCTTTCTTCTCCATAAGTTGAGCTCTCTTTGTATAACATTGGTGCACTGTTCAGGGTTGTCCATCTTCATTGTCATCACCCGCCCAACAGATACCATGATGTAGTCCAAGAGTGTTGAAGGGAGTGTTGAGTAGTCCAAGAGTATGATGTATGATGACCTTCCAGCCAAGCGGGGTTCGTTGACTCGTTGGAATCCCATCCGCGGAGTCAATCTTTTTTCTGTGGGTGACCATGTCTAACATCTTCTCTTCTTCGCAGTAATTCCATTAAGCTGGTGAACCTCTGCTCGATATTCATTAGCACGTGGCTGACAGCTGCCGGCTTCATCCACTTGGTGAGTTTATAATTGGTGGAGTATTTCCACGTGATATGGGGGGTAGAACCCTGACCCTTGCGCCTTAGAGTTAATCCAACTCCCATTGGAACAATATCGACAAATTCCAAAATAACGCTCCATAGGTGGTCAACTTTTCACACTGGATGTTGGGGCACAGTCTTTGAGTCTAGTCAAGGGAAAGAAGGACGCATCCAGACAGCTCAACCCATGGGCTTTGCCCCATGTGTCATCACCTTCTAAGATTTTAATTTATTAGGATAACGGCACCTACCTGAGCTCCAGCCACTCGTAACCTTCTTCAGCCTCATGAAGAAAGGTTTGACTTTGGCAATGTGTGGCCTACATCTAGTAGAACTTTCAACAATACCTAAGAAAGTGGTGGACACCATTTTTGACTCGTATTTTTACTCGTTTTTTTTCCTTCTTTTTTGTCTTCTAGGTGGAGAACTCGGGAGATCCATGGGATGATTTCCGCAACTCCCAGGCTCTCACCTACTGGGAGTGCGTCTACCTGCTCATGGTGACCATGTCCACCGTGGGATATGGAGATGTTTATGCAAAAACCACCCTCGGCCGTCTCTTCATGGTCTTCTTCATTTTAGGCGGTTTGGTAAAAAGCTTTTTTTTTTTGTTTGTACACTTTTAGTATTATGGTTTTACGGTGGAACCTGCAGAGCAGTGCGAACTTCAGCCGTATAACGAGGCACGTTGACATATGTAAATATACAGTCTTTAGGTCAGATCAATCATAAACAGAACACGTTACTATGGGAATAGCACTACCGGAGTATGTATGACAGCCATGTTTCTTGATTCCACCGGTTGAAGCGTCTCGAGGCGTTTCCAATGGATGTTATTGACTTAATCAATAACGTTTCCTCGGCCCAAAGTATAATATTTTTGGAAATACGCTTGGTGAGGCCCATAAACAGAAGTAACACTGACGTGGCCAGTCATATCCTCCTCCGTGAAATCTCTTTCTAACACTTAACATTGAAACAATGGTGAGGGCAGAAACAGGTCACGGGTGACGGGTGCCACAATCCGACAACCAGTTCAATAATCCAATTACTATTGGAAGACGAAGGCACGAGAGGCATCAACGTTCTTTTCTAGTCTTGCTTTAGAACAGGAAAATTTTATTTAGTCCAAAGAAGGCAACGGATCCCTCTTTCAAACCATGCCAATGAATTTATTTCATGGACCATGCATGGACCAGTGAGATCTTTGAGGTGGCCTCAGGGTAGATAACTTACTGTATTTGAGAAGAAGACCCTGTTAGTCAATAAATTCCAAAGCTTCACTGCCCTTACTTCAAAGACTCCTTCCTACTTGTCCAAATCTCCTCTTTCTTTACTTAAAGAACTTGGTTAACCGTTATAATGAAGAGGTCCACCAGTGAGATCTTTGAGATGGGCTCAAGGCAGATACCTTACTGTATTTGCTAAGAAGACCCCTTTACTCAATTAATTCCAAGGTTCACTGCCCTAACTTCGAAGAACCCTTCCTATTGGTCCAACTCTCCTCTTGCTTTAGTTAACCATTTAATTAACAGGTCTACCAGTGAGCTCCTCGAGGTGGCCTCAGGTTAGATGGTGGTCCTTTAGAAGTATCAGTCTTCGTATTCAGTGCCCAATGTTAAAACCCACTTCTTTAATAGAAGAATGTGACACCTGGCGAAGGCAGGTGCAATGCTCTGCAGGCTTCCATACGTTAACCACATATTTTTTAACTCTTTACACCCAAAACACGTGTAGAAGACATACCGTTGAGGCAAATAGCAAAAGAAGGGCATCATTTGATGTAAATATTATAAAGGGGGTGTGAGTATTGTATTCCAACCTCACCAATGAAAATGCTGACTTCTATAGAAGTATTGAGTATCGCTGGCTTCCTGTGAGTCGCGGGGGCCATAACGTTCTTCTCCGGTCTATGAGAGCCGCCTTGGGACGCCCAGTAGTACTCAATGCGTCTATACACTGCGGCCGGGAGAGCCGCGGCAGGTAGACTTATCCTCCCGGCTGCAGCAAAGCTATTTGTAATCAGTTATTTAACAATGAAAAAGGGGGTTAAGAACAGCCAAAATCTGTATTCATTTTAATTATCAGAATCTGGGCGTTAACCCCTTCTTTGTCACGGGGGATGTGAAAGGCACCCTAGCAGAGAACGAGTGAAATAGCTCAGCGGCTGTTCTGTAATGCATTTATAAATATGATTTTTGTGGTTTCGATCTACTTCCCTCCTTGCCTTTTTTTTCCCCCTTTTTGTCACCCCCCTTTTTCCGTCCCCAATTATTCCAACAAACAATATGGACCAGCATTGTTCCAAAGCGCAGGCGGCTTTTGGGGGGTCCCTCCTTTTATTCCAGCCCTCTCTTTCAATGACAATAAATAAATGTGGCGTTAGTTAGCGCTCTACAAGGATACGTCTGAAAGATCGGTAGAAAGAGGTCGGAGAGAAAGGAGGCTAGATGTCCTTACGAGGTTGGCCTTTATTTCCCGTTGAAGACCAGACGTTGTTTTAGGAGATTCCTAAAGATTCATCCTTCCCAACATGTTGAATTGTCAGAGGAGGTCACTTTTAGTGGTATCAGGGGAGGAAAGAGGGCCATTAGAGGAGGAAAGAGGGACATCGGAGGGGAAAAGAGGAGCATTAAGGAAGAAAAAAGAGCATCGCGGAGAAAAGGGGAAATTAGAGGAGAAAGAGGGGAATCAGAGGAGGAAAGAGAGACATCAGGTGAGGAAAGAGGGGAATCAGAGGAGGAAAGAGAGACATCAGGGGATGAAAGAGGAGCATTAGGGGAGAAAAGGGGGAATTAGAGGAGATAGAGGAGAACCAGAGGAGGAAAGAGAGGCACAGGGAAGGGAAGAGGTGCATCGGGGAAGAAAGAGGGCACAGGGAAGGGGAGAGGGGCATCAGGACAGGAAAGAGAGGCACAAGAGAGAAAAGAAGTAGACCAGGATAGAAAAGAGTGCCATCAGGAGAGGGAAGAAGGTCACAGTGATAAGCGGTCTGGCCAACTAATCAGGAACATTTCTTCCTATGCCTGATATTACATCATCATTCATATATGTGTCTGATATTCCTCCCCACCCCTTGCAAACATTGCATGCGCAATCTCCCACTTTTAGAGCAGGAAGTCGTCTGCGCTCGCTCCACGCTTTCACCCCCAAAAAGCGTCAGCCTTTGGAAACAATGCTTGCAACATATGTGTTTGTTGGACAAAACATGGCTCTGTGTTTATGTGAATTATTATTATATTTTTAGAAGTAGCTATAAAACCAGTCCTTACCTCCCTTCTCCCCAATGTGTGACCCTTCAGGCAACATCACCCCCTTTTTTTTGCAAACTTTGTCTATTCGTTTAAGTTTTATTTTAAATGTGTCACCCACCTACCTTCCCACTACCCCCCGAATTTAAACATTTAAGGGGCGCACCCGATTCTGCCGTCCATTGTGACGTTTCGCCCCTTAAGATGATTATTTTTTCTAAATTTTCCCTATATATCTACAAAATGTTTGATTTATTTTACTAAATACATATTTTTTTACCGTACCTTTTTGATTGGCTATGTGTTGACTTTGTCGCCTTAAATGTATTTTTTTCCCTAAACATATTAAGAACCAGAGATGGGTTTTTTCAGTGAATATGTGATCGAAAACAGAAATCTCACGTATTATACTCAATAAGATATAAAAAAAAGTTACTAGTTTGCCTGGTGCAACCCCAAATTGATGTTATTAACTGAGGCCTTCGAATTAAGATATTTAGATCTGAAAAAGAACACATTTTAGGTTCTCTGTGACTGTAGGAGTTGTTATAGTACCATTTTTTTTGCTTTTTTGCTTTCTTGTCACATAGTACCATGAAAGGCAGGTAACTTTTCAAACCATGAGTCTTCATTGGCTTCGTCAGTCTAAGGACAGCTTCAAGGTCCAATGTAGACCAGTTGGGACCAAGCCCAAGCCGTATCCGCACTGAATTCTACTTACGTTCCACTCAAATTGAGTTGAGCATAGCTGGCCTGGTCTTCAGCCATCTTACTTAGTTGCAAGTACCTGGTGGTTAGTAAGGGAACCTGGTTCCATACTTTTGGCCATGGTGGTGTGGACGTAGAATGGGGCCTGATAATTCTTGGTCTCTTGACCTTGATAAATATGGAGGAATGGAGGAATTAAAAATTAATGGCATTAAGATCTCCATGGTGAGACACATGGCCGTGGTAAAGTCTACGCTCCCCGTCGTTGACTTGGCTTTACGCGACAGTGTCCACTTGGGTGTCTCCTCAAGTCACAAGGACTTACTATCATTGGAATGTCCTTGTTAAATGATAGAACCCTTTCACATATTCAATTTGACGTAAAATGTGGTCTAGTGTTTGTATTACTAAGCCAGGCTCTCAATATCTGGCCCTATCGGTGTAATCCAGGGACGTTCAACTCCGGGCGTCAAAGGCTTGAGTACAGACATTAGCTTTTGGATGTCACAGATTGAGCTCAGAAATTTCAAGTAAAATTAGTGAATTAATTTGTTTTTTGGGATTCAGGGATACACAGAATTCCAGGTCTATCAGCAGGTTTCCGGGCCCGGAGTCCTGCCCCGGTGGTAGATATCGTATATGAGTTGGGTGTCCAACCTTGGTTCACAAAGGCTTGGACAAAGTTCACAAAGTCCCAATTTTGTATGTTGACCTGTTACCTAGAGAAACCCTAAACGTCTGGTTATTGACCATTGGGAACAGGGTTGGCCACCCCCAACATATAGATTTACACCCATAATTATTTAAGAATAACAGTAATAATAACATGAAAAGAAAAAAGTCTACTTATGGAGTAGCGAAATCCTTCTTAAAAAAACACAAATTAGGCAGAAAATAAAAGCTAAATTAAAAGAACAGTAACAAAAAACACTAATAATAATAATAATAATAAGTTAGATTTGTTATTATTTATTTTTTATTTTGTTTATTTAATTACAATATTTTTTTGATTTTGTGAAGTTTTTTGCTGTAGCGTAAAAAAAAGTCCAGCCTGTCCACTGTCTTAGCATCCTATTAAGCACATTTTTCACTGAAAATACTCATCATCTGGTTCTTAAAACTTTAAAAAAAGATTTTTTTACTTTTTTTTTTAAAGTATTTTAATGTTTTTGACCTTTTTTTGTGAACTTCTTTTTTTGTGACGTACTCCTTTTTTTTCTTCTTATTTTATAGATATATATATTTTTGGGGGGTATAAATCTAGTAAATCCAATTTTTTTGGAGCTCTTTTAGAAACGCTCGGCTGTGGGTGACTTCTCCCAGGAAAGACCGGACGGGAAGCAGAGCTGAGTTTGGGGAAAATTTACTGGAATTCCTCGTCGAAAACCTGACCTTGCCCCTCTTGTCATCTGACGTACACCAGGTTTCAAAAAGTCTATGCTGTAATTAAAATCAGGAGTTTTTAAAATAATTTAATAATTTTTAATAATTTAATAATTTATGGAGTTTTTAAAAAAAATATCCTATTATTTTTACACTAATATAGGCGTGTCAAAAAACTATTATTTTCTTCCATCCTATAAAATTATATCGCGTTTTCTTAATCAAATTTTTTAAAAACTGTTTTTTTTTAATTAATTTTCTCTTCCTGGATTTTTTTTATTAACTGTAAATATAAAGAATGCAGGTCAGAAATATTTATTTATTGGAAGAATTAATTAGGTGGTGTTTTTTTTAAACATCACAGAGTAGATTCAGGATAGTATATTCTACCAAATATGTTTGTTTTTTTTAATAAATAATCTGGCCGATGCCATGTCTGGTTTTCAATGTTTTTGGTATTCACATATCTAAAAATAATTAAAACTTTTAATATATAAAAATATATTTTTCTCCATGAATAAGTCGTAATAAAAAAACCCCCCGAACATGGCCAAGGCGGCCAACGACCAACTTATTCATGGAGAAAAATATACAGACGGTAGTCGGTGCTTCTAAAATTAGTTAAAAATATCTAAAAATATCTAAAAATAATTATAATTTTTCATTTATATTTAATATATTTTTCTCTGTAACTAAGTTGGCCGATGGCTGAAGATTTTAAAGATTTTTATTTAGCACCTATCTAGTTTATAGATGGTAGTCGCTTGTATAGAAAATAATTCTTATTGACCAAAAATGTGTCATTTTTTTTTTTCTGAAGGCTCTATATAGTCTACGGATTTATTCTCTAAAGTCTAAAAATAATTGTAATTAAATAAAAAAATAAAAATTAAAATAAAATCATATATATCATTCAGCCTAGGACCTGGTGTAGGACAGAAAACATTTCGGCAAGGTCTCGCTCGATCCGGACGCTTCCAAACCTGAGCTCTCTTCCCGTCCCGTGTCCTCTCTGGATTGGTCACCGGCCAAAACCGACCCAAACCCCTCCATGCCAAGCACGTCACTCTTTACGACAGACATCCTTTCTGTCTTTTTAGCCTTCTCTTCTGTCTCCTGTCTTCCTTCCTAGGCCATGTTTGCCAGCTACGTCCCCGAAATCATAGAATTAATAGGAAACCGAAAGAAATATGGTGGTTCTTATAGTGCAGTTAGTGGACGGAAGTAAGTATTGACCCGCGTGCGGTCTCAATGCTGCAGGGCGAGACTCTCTGCATGCAATTTGTCCTCTGTTTGTTTTTTTTTTTTCTTCCCTGTTTCTCGTTCCACGCACTCAGGCAATGTTTGCCCGCTACGTCCCCGAAATTGCTGCTCTCATCCTTAACCGGAAGAAATATGGCGGGACATTTAACGCAACCCGGGGGAGAAAGTAAGTTTTTTTTTTTTTTTTTATTGTTTTATTTCAGAAACGATTATCATTATTTTTTTTTAGGATGACAGAGTGGGACATTTTAGAGGTATTCCATGTTTGAGCTACAAGAACCCCCCCCCCCTTTATTTAGCCTGACCAATGAGTGGCAAAATGCGTTGGTGCCTTATGGTGAATGTTTTTTCACTTAATTTTCATCGCTAACGTCGGGCCAACCCATAGGCCGAGTTCACAATGGTCCTTCTTAACATCAAAATCAACTTGGCTAGGTCCTTGGCCAAAAACCAGTCTGCCGGCCTCTCCATCCCTCAGCACGTGTCCTTAGTCCTCTTTATTTCTTCTACGGACTTTTAGGGACTATTGTTTGAAATATGAGTGATCACCGTGTTCACGGAGGACTTCCATTGGTCGAATGTCTCGAGCCGATATACAAAGTACCAAACACCTTAAACATATTATCTAAGCCCTTCGTGGCGCGTAACAATAGCAGCACGTTATTCTACAGGACCTACCTTCTTTGGAAAACATATTAAACAGATGGTCGGCCATTTTATTTTTATAGAAAAGGGGAATAATTTCATTATTCCCATCTACTACATCTACTCATTCTAGGTCAGAAATAGAGAATGAAACAGGATCGGGGGGGCTTGTGCTCTTAATGTTACCGACGCATTTCGCTGCGTTTGTTTGTTACAGAAATGATATAGAACTTTCTGTATAGATTTTGTACAATTATTTTTTTTTCAAGAACAAAAAGAGTTCAACCTAGAAAGCCTTTCTACATGGACGGAATTTGTCCATTGTCTTTCAGCCATGTTTTTTTCCTCTGGATGTTTTTGGAATATCGTTACTTGACGATTTGTCACAACAACTGCCCTCGCTGATGCGTCTGCTTATACTCCTGTCACTCCGTTATTCACGTCTCTCTTGATTCTTGTAAGGCATGCTCAACATCGGAAGCAACATTTTCTCTTGAAGGCCAGCGTGGCGTCCCTCCACAGTGTTCTTCAAACGTAGATCTTCTGGAACCAAAGGAAAAAAACTAAAAAAAAGTTGCGTGTTGTTGCCCCTTTGACCACTTTCCAGACTGGAATACCTTTAAAATTTCTACTCGAGTCCAAAATAGGATGTCATGGCCTCTTAATGTTTATCTGCTCCATGGAGTCAGACGTAAAGAAACACAGACATGATTGGCCTCATGAGCGTCAACGTCATCGGTACAGTAAGAGATGATGTTAGGTGCAGTCCCATGTAGTTATCTGTGGGAAACCTAATATGTGGTCGGATAAAAAATGAAAAAAACATATATTTTTCTTACTTTGTGAATGTTAAAATGCTAGAATTTTCTAATGGCGACCCACATATTCAAAGGAAAATTCTCAGTATCCTAAATACCAACAATGTTTTGGGATCTCCTGATATGAGCTCAGGTGGTTATCATCTCACGTTGACTCGGCCAACATCTGTTCTTATATCAGAAGAATCAAAAACAATACTCAAAAATGAAGAGTAATGTTGAGATGAACACACTGGTGGCCAACTCGTTGGTGCGCGAAGCCACCCCCATCACCAGAAACCATCCATTACCTTCCTTATAGAGATGACCCTTGTGGGTTCTATAGACCCCCTTTCCTCCTTGGCCCCATTATAGGTGACCAAGGGTGGTGGGATGTCATGATATCTGGTGCAGGAACGTCCCGAGCTCAAGGTCCCTCACCCAATACTAGCAGGCGATGAAGCCACGGGTTGTCCGTACCATCTATATGAAGCCACTGTGAAGTCTTTCTATTAGGACCATAAGGGTCCTCAGAATAGAAGGCAGACTATGAGAGCGGCAACCCTTGGCTTTACTGTAGAATTAGAATATCCAAAATTAATTGTAATTCTCTGGTCGGCCTGGTTTCATGATATTTGTCAAGCTCTAAAATCCTTTAAAAACAACATGTTTTTAATGAAATATACACTAATTGTAGCACTACTAACACATAGTGCCTGTTTCTGTTTGACTTAACAGTAAAATATATATATTCATAAAATATAATAAATATAAAATGTAAAATAAATTCTGGATTTGGATGGGGGAACTGGGTTCTCACAGAATTTTGGGGGCTTGTTTTGGCCCTCACTGTTTGGGACTATTTTGGAAAGTAACATTTTTGTGTGTTTGGTAGCTCCCTATGGTCCCTTGGTTCCTGATTTGGAAATCCTTACATTTAGGGGAAAATCCAAATGCCATTGGCCAAAAAATCATTATTACACCACACATAATATTCGCAGCTCAAAAACTTTAGACTGCTTAAGACTTAAGGAGAATGGTAAAGTTGACTGAACGAGAGGATGCTACGCTCCCGAGGATGCCCCTGTATGTAAAACTGCGGACAGTGTAGCCCAGGCAGTCCATCAATAACATCTTCTTAATAATGGTGGCCCATTATCATGTTGACTCCAACATCTAGTAGACTGTTGTGGACCTAGTGTGGTGGAGGTCGTTGGCGGTGATCACAAATATCTATGGGTGTTGGGAGAGCAGGTCCATCGGGATTGTCCATGGTCACTCATAGATGTTGACCGTTGACCTGTAGGTTCTTACTCAACATAGTTCTGTGGTTATGTTTTTTGTTTTATATTGGTCTTTTTTCTAAGCTACATGGGACTGCACCCGCAAAAGGCTCAAATTACTCAGATTTGCCTTAAAAGACGTTGGTATTTCTTACAATTTGGCTTTCTACACCACATCCGTACCCCTAAGATTTTCAAACCACCATCGCTTGATCACAAAATACACGTCATCGGAACCGGGTGTTTATCCTAAATCGAGCTTGAAATCCAACTGAAGACTCAATAAATTGTTTGTGGCCCCCGAAAGTGATCATTCTGGGGGTGGCCTAGAATGGTCACATCATGAAAGGGACGGCCAGTCCCATTGGTCGTCCTCGATGATGGAAAGCTATCTCCAAAATGATGTTGGTTGTGCTCAAGTATGGATAGCGTAAAACCTTAGGGGTACTGGGCAACCAAATGAAGCATCCAAAGTATTCCCCTTTTTTATTTATTACAACCAAGAGGCCATTACATTAAATCCATTGGGGGTAAAAGAGAAGGGTATCCACCATCCATTTTTTTTTAGCCTTCCATCCCACCAGCCCCCCCCAAAAAAACGATATCCCAGTCCCACCATAGATCCTGAATTTCCAACCGCGTGTCGACAAAAACACCAAAGGATTAGAGCAGTAACATCGGAACTTTTCTACTTGTGCCTGTGAAATATATTTATCAAATATTTTCAACGTTTTACCCACCGACCACTAGTTTTAGGGAATCTATCATCAAAATAATGTATTTGTTCTTTTTGCTTCTTCTTATTTTATTTTATTTATTTATTTTTTTTGTATATATCTGTTGATCACCCCGGACCTCCACCATTATTCAATACATTTAATTAAACATATTTTTTTTAACTGGACTGCCAAACTATAGGGTGCCCCCCCCTGCTCCAATTTATGTTTGAACTATACTCTAGTTTTTACTGCTAAAACTACTTATTCGACGACTTTCAACAAAACAAACCAAAAATCAGATTTCGCAGTTTGATGCAAGAAATTTCATATATTTGAAATTAACCAAACACACAAATTTTTATGATGGATTCCCTTAAATAGTATTGTAAAGGGTGGAAAGTGTTTTATTTTACTGTTGAGGTGAAACAGACAACATGTCTAATATTGTTACAAAGAAAAATTATATTTTTTATATTACATTAAATCTCCGAAACCTAATTTCAAAGGGCGGTTTGGGAAATCCTTGCTTTTACTAAACTATATCAATGTGAAAACTGCTTTTTCATGTTCAATTTTTTTAAAATTGGGTAAATTGTTTAAAGAAATAATGATATGAGGTTAATTCTTCATTTTCTGTTTTGTCCATAAGAGGGCGCCTCTAGCCCACCAGAATTCACCTAGTTTAAGGATTATGTTCTTTCTGTTGGAAACACTTCTGAAAACTTTTATTATTCGCTCTTTTTTTTTAAGTTTTCAAAAATTTACTTAATTATTTTAAACATTACTAAAAATATACACCTTAATTTTAAAAAATTTTTTTTAAAGTTGGTTAATCTGTTCTGCATTTTAAAGAAATAAGTTCCTCGCGTCTTTGTAATTATTTTGGGGCTAACCCCAATTTTTTTATAGATCTAGCAAAACACTAGGACAGCTACACCATGAAATATATTATTCAATTGGATTGATTTTATTTCTGTGTTAAAACATTCTACAAGACAAACAATACAATATTGACATAGATTTTAAAAGCAAGTACCAGCAGTGTCAATGTAATTTCCATTTGTCAAAATCAGATTTTCTTTATTTAAAAAAAAAAAGAATAATTAAATTTGATTTTGACAAAGAGAAATTAAATTGATAGACAAAATACAATTGCAGTTACTGGATATCACCACTAGGCGGAGCTTTCTTTAAACCTATTATAATACTAATAAAAAGTGTTGTTTATTGCAAAGTATTAACAATATTAATGTTGTGATAATTATATATTTGTGGTAAAAGTTAAAGTATTCCCTCTGATTGTTGTTGTTGTCCCCGATCAGCTATTTCCACAATTAATCTAAGAAATGATATATTATATATTTTTAAAGTTAGTCGTGCACAAATAAGTAAAATTGTTCACTATTGAATAAAATAATACTTTTTTTTTTAATTTGATCTTTCTTATTACTATTTATTATGTGTTTGTTTACCATTTAAATGTATTGTAATTTTTTTTTGTATCTGTGATTTAAAATGAACATTTTGCTTGCACAGATTGGAAATAATGTGTTCATTTTTTAATTTTAATAAATATATATGATTTCTGCAGAAATAAACATAATACATGGGTCATTTTAACCCCCCATTAAACATCATTAAAGCAACATCATGACCTTTTTATTGCATAATTTGTGATAATCTCACTTAAACTACCCCACCCCCTGAAAAAGAAAGATGGCTGCTTCCAGAAATATCTGGAAGTCCTGTGCATGGTACAGATATAACGACATCTACCTTTTGGTGCAATTTTCCATTAAAAAATTGTATGCGCTTTGAGGGACATTTGCTTCTCTACAGTCGCCTTTATTTTGGTAAACAAAGAAATTAAATGGTGTTTTTGTAAGAATTAAAAAAAAATAATTAAATAACCTGCTAAAAATTATTGCCAACCCCCGTTATCCATTTTAACCATTACCTAATCCAGCTCTAATTTTGCTGAACTTACTTTATTATTATTAAAAAATAATTTTTATTATTATTATATTTCCTGCTGAATTATTATCATTATTATTATATTTCTGCTGAATATATTATTTTTATTTAATTATTGCTATATATTATTATTCATTTCTCAGGCTGCAAAAATCATTTGTTTATGAAAAGTCCCCATTTTAACCTCCATGTACCATAAAACCCAAGTTTATATAACTGTTGGTAAGTCCTTACTGGCTTTTCCAAATGATGTCTCCTCCAATGAATTATATGATGTGTTAATTGTTTATGATTGCATCTCGATTGTTACGTTATTGGCTGATGACTCTTATTTTTGTTTTTTTTTTATAGATGAGGACCATATCAAATTAGTTTAACCTCTTAACCGGTTGATGTTTTTTCCTTAGAGCTCCTGACTCAGAAGAACCGTCAGATCTTTGAAGGACGTCCCGTTTCCATTTCCTCGCCCCCAGAACCTCGCCCTCATTAAGTGTTTGTTTTTTTTGTGTCTTCCAGACATATCGTGGTCTGCGGTCACATCACTTTAGAAAGCGTCTCCAACTTCCTGAAAGATTTCCTGCACAAAGACCGCGACGACGTGAACGTGGAGATCGTGTTTCTGCACAAGTGGGTAGCCGGTGACGCCGCCGGGCACGTCTTACCTGTGGGACCTCAATGGCTGCCCATAGGCTCGTTCATTGACGGAATACACTATTTGGTTGGGATTGCTAGCGTGGCTAGTATATAGATAATACATTTGTGCATTCAAATCCGTACAAATTTTAATCTAAAATTTGCCGATTTTGTTAATTCGACTGATGTCCGAAAACAAGGAAGGGCCTCAACGAAGCTCTCTTGGTCTCTCTCTTTTCCATAGCTCAGCTTCTTGTCTCTGCTTCTTCTTCTTCTTCTTTCTGTGTTTTGGTGTCTTTATTCTTCTCTGCTGATTGGCTGCATTTCACTGATCAACTGGAGCACTTCCCCATCATGGCAGAGTCTTTGTGTCCACCACGGGGTCAACCTCTCCCCTGATTGGAGGTTGTTCCAGTGGTGCGCGCCGAGGCTCATCCCTGATGCAGAAGTGCTCCAGGAGGCCAGGAGTAACTGATCACCGGAGAAGAAAGAAAAATGAAGAAGGGAAGCACAAGAGCTGTGAAGACACGGAGAAGGGAGACATTGAGAGAGAGAGTGAGTGACAGCGAGTGAGTGACAATGAATTACACTGCGGCCCAGTTTGGGCCGAATGGAAAGGTCAGGAAATAAAAAAGAATGGACCAAAAGTGACAAATTACTCCAATTGGTTTGGGGTCCATGTGCACAAGTCTAATGGATAACCTTAACCCCTCTTCCCCGTTGACATGGACATTAAGGCTGAAATCCATAAATAGGTATGTGCACATGTACACGTGATAGCTTAGACTCATCACCCAGACACACAAACATAAGATATGATCTCAATAACTCTTGAGATGGAATTTCTTGGAATTCGCCCAAAATTTCCAACTCAAGGCACTGTCCAGCTGCCCCCAAGACTATAGTCCGTATTCAGATTACTTTGGGCAACTTGGTACAACTTTCAGAATCTCAAAGATATTTGGCGAGGGTTGGATCCATAGACCCTTCTTGTCATTGGCATCTTCAAGTTCCCCCCATACTCGCCGACTAGCGAAGAGACCCCAAGAACTCCTCGATATCACCAGCTGAGATTGGGCTTTGTGGACGCACTTTCGTTTTGTATTTTGGGGGAGAAACAATATTTTTTTACTGTTTGTTTTTTTTTTTTAAATATATGCCTGTTTTATATCCTGACAGCATCTCCCCAAACCTGGAGCTAGAAGCTCTGTTCAAAAGACACTTCACTCAGGTAGAATTTTATCAAGGATCCGTCCTGAATCCACACGATCTGGCGAGGGTTAAGGTAGGTGACCTGGCCATCCAAGAACCGTTGTATAAGACCATACGCTACATGAGTGGACCTGGTTCTTTGTGCATGCTTGACTACGGTTGGTTAAATATTAGCACGTAGACCAAGGCTCATGAACTTTAAATGATGTCTAGCTTCCTCATCGGATTCCATGTAATGTTAGCCTATGTTACTGATAGGGATGTATTCACTAAGCTGTGAGTTGTAGATGAGTTACAAAGAGTTTGATCTCATGCTAAGACATTTTTTCCGGTTTCTTGAGTGAAGAATGTCTCATCCGCCATTAGTGTTGTTGGCCAGCAAATCTTGGGAACGCTAATTCCTGGGGAGGGCGATGGTATAACGTTACTTTTCCGTTAATGACAGTTTTACGGGACTTGTTCTCTTAGATTGAGTCAGCAGACGCGTGCCTCATTCTCGCAAACAAGTACTGCGCCGATCCCGACGCAGAAGACGCATCCAACATAATGAGGTATGGGGTCTTGGAAACATTATTTTGCAACACAGGGTTAAAAGTCCATTAGTTTAAGTCCATATTGAAATTATACCAAGGTCAACTGGACACAGTGCCCTTTGTGGGCCCATAAGCGCAAGAGGAAGGAGACAATACAAAAAAGTCCTCTCTTTTGCTCATTAGGTTTCACAAAAAATAAGGAAACCTCAAAAGAACTCAAAAAGCCCACTGGTTGTATTGCCTAATATTTATCATTTTCTGCCTGATAGAGTCATCTCCATCAAAAATTATCACCCCAAGATACGGATCATCACTCAGATGCTGCAATATCACAACAAGGTGAGCTGAAAATAAGAATATTTACCTTGGTATCCATTGGCTTACCTTGACTCACCCATTAGATGACTCTCCGCCAAGTGGAAACCCCGGTGTAGATACCAGGGGGTCTCTTAACATACACTTTGTGTTGGTTTGATGTACACCAGGCTCATCTACTCAACATACCCAGCTGGAATTGGAAAGAAGGGGATGACGCCATCTGCTTGGCTGAGCTGAAGCTGGGTTTCATTGCTCAGAGCTGCTTGGCCCAAGGTCTTTCCACCATGCTAGCGAACCTCTTTTCTATGCGCTCCTTCATCAAGGTAACAGCAAATCAAGAGCTAGCTCAAACCCGTCCATTCAGTACAGTAGTATTTTAATACTCATTTTATACTAACTGTAAAACTTGTTGAGTGCTCATACCCAGCAACTTAAGTTGGTTTCCGTGGAGCTCTTCCTTCTCCTGCTCCATATGTGGAGTGGCTTGGGGAGTTGCTCGGTTGGAAGGCAAGTTAGCTATACGTAGGTCTTGCCCCATTAGTTGAAAAAGTGGTGGCTTGTATGTATACAAAGCTACTGGGAGGCCTGGTAATCTAATGTGATACCCCTAGGCCACATCTGCAGATATTAATTCTGGCAGTCCTAGGAGAAAGAGTTAAAAGAAGGGAGGAGAGCTTAGTGTATGGGGAGCAACTGGTTAGAAAATGTGGCCCCCAGATACCATCGGACCCATCTTTGCTATGGTGAAATACTCCCTAAGGCTTAAACTTACAATACAACATAAAAAATAAACCTCTCCTAAAATCTTAGATACCCATTATAACACCCAGACAGCCTTTTGCAACTTCCGTTTACCCGCAAGCTCTGTTTCGTGACAGATCGAGGAGGACACGTGGCAGAAGTACTACTTGGAAGGTGTGGCTAATGAAATGTATACCGAGTACCTATCCAACGCGTTTGTGGGTCTCTCATTCCCAGCGGTGTGTGAGTAAGTACAAGGCAATGCCGAGGTCACCAAAAATACAGTTATGATGATAGAACATACGGATACGTAGACGATCACCCAGTAAGAACAACAGGGAATGTTGTATGTGGATTTATTTTTGATGAGGGGGGTGAAGTCTTGGTGCCCGCTGTGCCGTAATGGATAATGTAAACAGGACATACTGCCCACTTATACCAAGTAACAAGAGACAAGGTGACCGTTTATTCAGTTAGCGTCTTGCTTCAGGTTTCGCCCCTTCTCTTCCGACTGTCTCTTTCTCAGCCGTCTCTTCAAACCGTCCTCTGTTGTCTCCTTGGGAATTGTAGGTTGTGCTTCGTGAAGCTGAAGTTACTGATGATAGCCATAGAGTACAAATCAGAGAAAGGCGAAAGCAGGTAAGTTACCCCGGGAGGCCCGTATGTCAGCATTGAAAGAAGGTTACACGTCTCCGACGCAGGTTGGGTTGTGGGTCAGAAGCTCCATGAGGTTCTTCACAAAGGTTTCCATAGTTCCCTTTTTCTTTAAAAACAGGAGATGTTCATGCGTTATGAACTTCCCAAACCAATAGCATCCAATCTTCCAGGGAGGTCGAAAAACCTGAGCATTGTGGCCCTCAAGTCCGTCTAGGAAGCTCACCTCCATCACATGGAGCGATGGTTCTCAAAAAGTTGCTACAAACTTTTTTTTCCTCACAAAATCCATTTTTGTATCTTGTCTTCCCGATTTCTGGCCAAATTGTTGTCAGGTTCCTTAGCCCGAAGACGAGGAACGATCCTGAATCCGCTATCTGTTCCGGATTAATCACATGTGGGGTTTTTTTTTAACTCGAGAACGATGACGTTGGGTTTTTAGAGACAGGTTGGAAATTCACCAAAAAAAAAAAAAGGCACATTGGGTTATGGCAAGAGCCATGATATAGCCCACCCTCAAAAATGTGTGAATGACCCCAAACACGAGCACCCCCCCCACTCCCTTCCTTCACACCCCTGTGAATGCCAAATCTAACGCAACAACAGCCTGCCCCGAATCCCTTTACTTTTTAGACAACTAACCTCTCCCCACCCTTATGTTTTGACCCTTTGTTTATTTCTCTTTTGTTTTTATCCTTTTTTTTTTTTGTTTGTTGTCAGAAACCCGGTGCTCTTTTTCTGCTTTTTCAAAAAACTATGTGCCCATACATACCTCTCTGCTGTTCCACCCTATCAGGCTACTGAGACCCTCAAACCGTTGGTGTTTCCATTGATATTTTGCACTTTTTTTTTTTACCTACAAATTTAAATTACATAAATGTATGACCTTTTCATAATTGATAAAAAAAATAATTTATAAAATTTATGAATATTTTCTAATTCTTGGTATACTATATATATTAAATACATTCATTTTTTACTAATTAAATTTTAACTTTTTTTAATTTATTTTTCTTTTTTCTATTTTTTTTTTTTTCAAACTTAATATGCTTGAAACAAAGTCAATTAACTAAAAGTCATTTTCTTGCGGTTGTGGCTTTTTAAAAACATTATATCTTAAACGCAAATATTTTATTCGCCCGTTGTGTACGCATTAAAAAAAAAAAAAAAAAAAAAAAAAAAAAATGGAATAATCAGTTTGAGAGTTGCTTACCCAAAGAAAATAAGACAGCATTTCGTTTTAATTTCTATCCAAATATTTTGTATCTTTATTTTAATAATTATTTTTATTTATTTATTTATTTTATTTTTTTAAATTAAATTTTTTTTTTCTATGGGGATTGAGGTCTTGGTGTCCATGCATTTCTTATCAAAGTATTTGATTGGAAATCTATATTTTTTTTTTTCTTGTTGTTTGCAGAAGCAGAAAGCGGTATGGCTTTCAACATTAACTCTGCCTAACCCTCCTTCACCAAAAACTTCACCCTAACCTCTCCTCCTCACCTCCGGACTCATATTCAAGAGCTCCCTCCGAAGAGAAAAAAATATAAAAAATAAAATAAAACCTCCGGTCCTCCTATCTCCTCATCCGTATACATGCACATATACGCCTATGTATACATACGTATATGTGGATATGTTTATACACCCACCTCTACATATGAGAGATGCTCTAAAATGTACCATTCAATTTTTATGATTTATGTTATATTTACTATATTATATACATATATAAATATTATTTATTATAATATTATATGGAATTTTTTTCTCCAATATATTTTAATAAATCCATATAATTTATAAAAATTAAATAAAAAAAAATAAAAAATTAAATTAATCAACTAAATAAGTCAGAAATGGTCATGAAATGTGTCGCTCGTCTCATATGGAATGCTGTGTGTATAGATATATATATTTATATTTATATATTTATATAAGTGTATGTATCTTTAAGCATTAGCATGGCGGAGGTATACATACACCTATATCCGGTTGCATCTATATATCTACACACATATATATATATATATGTATTGTGTGTATACCCGTATACATGAATGCATATATACAGCCATAAAGATACATTTTTTTTTTAATTTTTTAAAAAAATTTTTTAACAATTATTTCCTGTCTTCTCAGCCTCTCGCTGTCGCTGTAACTTCTTTGCAGGAATCTGGTTAACCCTTTTCCCTGCCAGGACAGCTACATCTTTAGTAGTGGTCTCAGCTGCGATGAACAGGGTTAAAAGAATTACTTTTTAAAAAAAAAAAACAACCAAAATCATAATTTTTGAGGCGTCCTCTTTCCCCCAGTGATGCTGTCTGTCTTTGGCAACGTATCGTCTGCGTCTCCATCCCAGTTTTTGTTGCTGCCCCCCCCCTTTATCCCTAATGTTTCTTCCCCCTTCATGACCTACAATGGTATCTTTAAAATGTTCAAAAAAAAATAAAAATCACATATTTCCATTTTTTTAAACTTTTTGTCCATCATATAAACAATTTTTTTAAAAAATTTTTAAATTACCCCCTTTTTTCTTTAAAAATACAAATTAACAAATTGTCTTTGCCTGCTGTGCCCCGGGAGATCGACTACCTCTTAATTTAATAGAGAAACCCACACCTCAGAGCTTTTAAATACCAAAAAAATGATATACATTTTAGATATTTTATCCAACTCTTTCTCTCTAATGAAACATTTTTTTTTTGTTGTTAGAGGTGACAATAAGTTACTTAAAGAACTGTTTTTTTTAATTCTATCTGAAGTTTTCTTATATTTCATAAATTTGTCGATATTTTTCAGCCCAACAAGTTCATAATAATTAAAAAAGAAATGTAACTTTTATTGACCAAAAGTCTAAATAATTGAGAAAAACAAAATACTTCAAGTGAGGTTACAAATAAAAAAAATGGCTGAACTATTTTTAACTTTACCCTCTGCATTTTATTTTTCATTATTTTTGGGGGGAATTTTTGGTTAGTAATAGTTATTTTTCCCCCCCAAACTTAGGCTTCAGTTCCTTTTCCTTCCACACGAGGGCGCTGATGGTTATATGTAGGTTTTTCGCATCTATATCGCTATCGAAGTCTCTCTATGCCAATGCCTCCTAGAATCTATGGTTCCCGTAATGCGTTTGGTTATTAGGTATAGCCCTTCATGCGCGATGCATGAACACGAGCCTTACCCAGCGTGGTCTAGAGCATAAAATGCTTGAGGTTGGATCGCGAGCCTTGGTAAAACCCTTCTTCTCCGGTGTTTTATCAATCTGTTTTACATCTTACCTCCTCTTTCCAACTCTGCTTGAACAAGATCTCCTTTTTGCTCCCCTGTGCTATTCGTTATATGAAAGCGCATGTAGCCCAACCTTTTCGCCCGTCTTACCCAATTCTCTCGCCCACTTGTGTCTTCGCCTCCTCATCGATATCCCAGTTTGCTCTGTCCTTTCCCATCTCGTTGTTCCCAACCAGCTTGGCGTTGACCCCTGAAGTCTCGATGGTCTTCTCCAACTCATCACTTTCGTCTTGTCTTGTGTGCTGTGTTTCATTAGCTTCTGACCTGACATTTTCGGCCCTTCAGTTGTCCTCTATTTTTTTTTTTCACCCCCTTTACATGTGGGCGTGGCTTTGATCACTAGTGTGCGTGTGTATTTTCACGGGGGGAGGGGGGACTTCCTGCACGTTTTGGTCACTGCAGAGAAGTTATTGCAACCTGGAGAGTTGCAGTAGGAGTGCTTTTTCTGTCCCATCGATGCTTTTTTATGTCGCATGACCTCATTCCGAGGGTTGGCCGGCTGATTTTTGTTCTCAGAAATCTGGGTTTCATTGTAGAGCTTTCTGTGGACAAACTGAGTGTGCGGGGCTTGGCATGGACCCCCTCTGTGGTTGTTTTTATTTGAGGAAAGCTGGTGTTTCGCTTTGCAGCATTGAAAGGACGACAGCCCTTGATTGCATTCTGAAAGCACTTCTAAGAGCACAGGCTGAACCCAGCTAAGGTCGGAACAGGGCACAGACCCTTGCTCATGTCTGAAAATGGTGACCAAGGGAAACCCACCCATGAAAAACCTTGTTCCCCTGGTCAGAGTTTCTGCTGGCAGCTGTGATGTCTACGTCACTTGTGATGTCACATTGTTGGCAGAAACAAGTGGTTTCTTGTTCGGAGGTGGCTTGCAGAAGATACAGAGAGTCAACTGAGATGTCCTCCTAAGTGTGGACTTACTGATAGTCACAAGAAGGTCCTTCATACTGGGACCTTCCCATTTGGAATCATGGTGGCCCATTGACCGTTCTGCTTTCATAATGCAACAAGGCTGCCTCGAGGCATGTCGTACGCGCATGGTGGATAATCTCTCTTGTGCCTTGCATTTCTTTTGTCCTAATATTTAATTTTTTTTTTGGTTCTTGTTGACATCTTCCTTTGGTGAACAGCATGGACTTTGCGGACATCAAGGGGTGTTTTTAATCTGAGCAGATACCACCACGCTGGCGTGCTTTTAGCGTGTGCAACTTAAAGCCCATGCGATCGAATGGCACGTGGCGTGTTGAGTAAAAGGTCTTTACTGCATGGGTGAAATGGTACAGAATATCTAGATTGTGGCGTTGGGATGTTGTGCCTGCCATTTTTTTTTTGTGCTTGCATGAGGATGACAAAAGAGATCTGCCCCCCCCCCATTTTCCTACCCCTTACCTGCGCCGCCGCATCTCGAGAATAGTATCCAGGCAACGTCGGAAAAGAACGCATGCGTATGCTTGGCGTGGGTAGGGTTTAAAGTAAGATTAAAATAACAAAATTAATGGGAAAAAGGGTTTTTTTCAGATCCTAGAACGAGATTTAGGCATTCGTTGTTGGTGTCGCATTGCGTAGACCCTCTGACGAGACGATGTAGACCCTCCGATGTATTGCGGCTCGTAATCCATTAAGCAAACTTTTCTCTCTCTCTGGGATGGAATTGTCCTTGTCAGCTACACGGGATGTAAATAAAGCTTTATACCTTCCCTTAGACAGCGTTGGCACTTTGCAAATTGCTCCGCATCGTTTTAATGAGAATCCCCGGGAAGGAGACGGGATTACCTTGCCACAGTAAATAAATAAATAAATAAATTGGCAGGCCCATATATCTCCCGGCTTGGCAATGAACTGCGTCTCAAATAGCCGCTTCTCCTCCGGAACCCCCCCCCCGAGAGATCTATCAAACTTCAAGAAACGAGGAGGCCCGTTTATCAAGGGCTGCGATCCCTGGCGGCTCTTTGTCAAGTAGATGCGACACGCCGACAGACAGCGCCTTGTTTCGCGGAGCTCCCCCCCCAAAAAATAAATAAGTAAAGATGGAACGAGACGCTGCGTACGAGCGCGGAATTGGTTTTCTTGGTGGATGTTGTAAACGCGCGTCGAGAAAATACCCACAATGGTTATTATAAGATATAGAAAGCTCAGTTATAGTCCTTATTGGGGGTTCCATTTCCCCACCATCGCGTTCCTTGGCCCAATTTCCGCACTACCTAGCCGTTCTGTACCATTTACCCTCCAAGTAACCGGTAGAGGACCCGTTCATGCCATTGCCATTACATTGACCCACAATTCACTTAAGCCTTTTTGGGGGAGATATTAGTTGGGGGAGGGTTGTTAAAAAAAATATATATATTTTTGGTCGAAATCACCTCCATTTTTTTTTAATGGAGGCTTGTGAAGGTCCACAGCTGAGGTTGTGGCGTTTGCCGATGGCTTGCGCCTCCAAAAGGAGAAATGGGACCAAAATGAAGTTTGTTGACTGTCCTTGGCTTGGTCCAATGAATAGGAAGTATGAATTGACGCAGCAAAATGTGTGGTAAAATAATCCAACTAAGCGAGCCGAACGAGCTTCTTCCCACCTTTTTTTCCATGATGAGGGTAAGGGCCGTAGAATCGAATAATTCCAATGGTTGACCATAATTCATGGTTGACCAAAGATACCTCCAGGTAGTAGTAGATGCCAACACCCCCAACAAGCTGAATGATGCAGGAGGTGCTTAGTTTGGAAGATTTTTGGTCACGGCGCCATTTTTGGCCCAGAATCATTGCACTGTAGTGGAGTTCATACCATAGACTCCATGGACGGTACTGGCCACATGTCTTTGTGACAGATAACATGTACCTCCAAACGTGGGCATCACTGGGTTCAAGTCCGTCAATCCATCTCTCAAAATTCTCCATTGACCCCACCGTCCTAACATAAAGAGCCATCTTCCCATCAAACCAACGAAGACCACAACAAAGTCGCCAAGTCATCCACCCACCAGCGACTAAGACTCCACAAAGTTTAAACCTTATATGTTAAGACAGAATAAAGTAGATTTCAGCAAAGACCTTCCAAAAAAACGGTATTTTTCAGCAAATCTGTAATATCTCCCTGATCATTCCGACTGGAATTTCAACCAAAATCAAACTTAATATCATGAAATCGTCAGCAGCCCCCCCATTATTACGCTACAAAAAATAAGCATTTTATTGTGAGGAATGTCACATTCCTAAAATAATTTGATAAATCTTACTTTTTTGTAAGTTTCATACCTTAATTTTTTTTAAGATTTTAATTTTTTTTTCTTCCTATAAATCCATGCGTATTTTAAGGCGAACCGACCATAAAACCCCATCCAAAAAACATGTTTAGATATTGAAATCCCTCGTTTTACAGGATTTTGGGGCGTTTCATAGATGGAAGGGGGTAATGTTTTTTTTTTTAACAGTAATTTTTTAATTTGTGAATTCCCGCCCTGGAGATAACGCCTAATTCTTCATATATTTCTCACCAGAATTATAATCAATCCTGGAAACCACGTGAAAATACAGGAAGGCACCCTGGGATTCTTTATCGCGAGCGACGCCAAAGAAGTAAAAAGGTAGGACAATCAATGATCGTCTTCACGTTTCTTGTAGTCCTTTTTACGTCAAAATGGGTTGGTCAGCGGACCCGGCCAAAATTTCAATTTCAAATTTGTAAATTCTCCCCTTAGTATGTAAAGGTAGCAAAAAGGGAGACAATTACAATGATTTAAGATGCTATACCGTGATACAAAGCCGTATGAAGGTCTGGCTTGTCTTGGCCATGGAGGAGGACACCAAAGAAGTCTCCAAGATCCTTCTACAAAATCTTGTTGAAGGTCTGTTGGACATTTTGGTGAAGTATCCAGGTCCGGGGTATCCCTCGGCGACCAAAAGAGATAAATTATCTCTCAAGTACTTAGAGTTTAGCGAATTCAACCCAAAAACTACCACACAATGTATGTTCCCAGACCGTACAATGCTACAAAACTTCAAAATGTTGGCTAGAAATATGTGATATTTTACATAAATACATCTAAAAATGGGCGATAGGCTCAATACTTGTAAAAAATGGAAGAACATCCAGCCTTTTCTTTATCAACGAGGTTTTAATGAACAATTACATAACCTCACATTGTACTCCAAGACAAACAGGAAACTCCTTTGTCGGCCATTTTGAACTCAAGAACGGGGAACGCGGATAGTTCCATTGGTTGCATTGTCCATGCCTTCCCTTATGTATTCATGCTGCGGTTCTTCCCGTAGGGCATATTTCTACTGTAAAGCGTGTCACGATGACATCACCGACCCCAAACGGATCAAGAAATGCGCCTGCAAAAGACGTGAGTTAAACCTTTGTATGTTTTAACCCCAAGACCTTCGAACGTTGATACACGAGACCCCGCATTGGCCAAGGAGCCCACCAGCTTAAGCGTTGTTTAAGCAACAGACGGAAACCCTCGTTGGTCCGGCTCCTCCGTTAGTTTCAGATCAGACGGGCAGGCCGGCCGCTTGTGCTTTAGCTTCTCCGTCATCCTCAGGCTTGTGTCTGGGGATATGACCTCATTTTTAACTCGTTGCCTTCCAGTAAAGTACGACATTCCTCGATTTACTAAAATCAACAATAATCCCCTACAGGCGGTCTGGATCCTATTAACCCTTTTTTTAAAATAAAGCAATGACGCATGACGCGTCAGGGACATAATAGTTGATGAGGTCCATTCTTTGGGCCTCGTATGTTCACCCAGGGCCCCAATTTGCAAGAGTTTTATGAAAACTTGAAATTTCCAGGAATTCTATAAAAAAATTCTAATACCAAGTACCAAAATGTAGCCAAATATATATATTTTTTTCTAATAATTTCTCGTGTCTATGTAACGGGGCTTGAATGTCCCATTAATATGGGGATCATGTCTGCAGTGAGAGCTGTGTAGGGTGTTTGTGGTCAGTTCTACGTAGGCATGGTAGCCTCTTCTAACAAGAAAGAAACCTATAAATCCTGTTAAAAAAAAAGTAAATTTATTATTAATAACTATTTTATTATTTTTGTTTCTTCTTCTTTTTTTATTTAATTTTGTTGTTGCTTTTTTTTTTTATATTATCTCCATCTGCTGCACTTGGACAATATTTCGCTTATTAGTTGTGTATTGTGAGTACACAAAGAAATTTACGATCACGTAAATCACCGTGTTAACCCCTTCTCTGCTGGAAGGGCCAACGCGGCCCTTCGCCCTCGGCAGAGACAGTTCCTTAGTGTCTGTGTTACATAACCAAAACCATACACCGCATGTGTGTTCATTCTTTTTTGTATATTTGCCCCGTTCCAGTGTGTTTTTGTGACTCTGGAGAGAATACAGCAGATAATCACCCCATCCCCCCATTTGCTACGGAAAACCACCAGAAGGAGACTTTAAAAAGAAAAAAAAAATCCAGTAGGGTACCTATTTTTGGATTGTTTATTGAAATTTTGTAGTGGATAAGAAAAATATATATATTTTTTTGGAAATTATTTTACTAATTATTTAGTTGTGCAGCAAGGATGCCTATAATGGATATAAATATATACAGTTATAAGAATAATTTTATAAAAATACACATGCATAAATATAATATATGTAAAAAAAATATATATATATTTAAAAAAAAATAAACAAAATGGCGTCAGCTATAGGCAAGAGGCCATGTCATCCACCCAAGGGAAACCTAATTTTTGACACCACATCATCCACTTGACACAATGGACCTTCTCCTTCTTGGCCATCAGTGGTAGGTCCAGGTATTATCTGATAGTAGAGGAATCCTGGAATGCAGGCTGTGGCCTATGGCGGTTATGGTCGGAAAACGCATATTTTCCAAAAGAGAAAAGGCCAAAAAAAAACCTTTAATTCATTCCAATTTGATCTTAGAATTTAAAATGTAACCAAGAAGTTGTCCAGGTTTCCATGAAAGTTACGGAGAGTGGTGTTTGTTAAACACAATTAAATTGGATTTATTCGACATATCACGTAATATTAGGAGCTAGAAACAAAAACTGGCGATGACCCCGATGCATGCGGCCACCTAACAATATTGAGGGAAATGTTCTCCAAATTATTTTCTGGATGATTCTAAGAAATATAATTTAGGAGCTCGCGAAAACCTTTTAGTGACCAAAGAACAAGATGATAAGTAAGACCTGGGAGGATTTTGGATGTGAAGAACAGATCCCTGAGGTCTTCAAAGTTTGTGAGGTGTGAAAGGGTTGTTCTAATATGGCTGACGCTGAAATACATTACATCAAAAGTGGCGTTGAAAGTCGTAACTTGGGTTTGCCATCATCATAACGGAACCCCTAGAGATCACTGTGGCATCAAACGGCCCTCTTATTTAGTGCCTTCTCCTGCCATCTTGGGGTCTTTAAGGACCAAGTTGTTAGGATGGCCTAGGAGCTGTCATAGAACACTAAAGACTTAAACCCAAGGTGAAAGTGGAATTGGCGTGGCTGGTGGTGATATCTTTGTGACTAACGTTCCAGCTTCAAAGTAAATGGCATACGTGTTTCGTGAAAGTGGTTTCCGTGTGCTGTGTGAAGCCGCGAGAATGCTGGTGGAAGGACCATGTTCGTGAATAGGCTGTGCCAAGAACATTTCCCCATAGTTAATGAGTGTATCTTCGAGGTTGCGTTGTCACGCGTGCTCTGTCTTTGTTACTGTCAGGACGAGTGTGCATGGTTTCCGTTGCCATTGTCCTAGTCATCTGGGGTCTGGTGGCCAGTTTCTGGCATCCAAGAAACCACAACATCTATGTCATTGTATGTTGTGGCTCTTCGCTGCCAGAGAAGGCCTCGTTTTATGCTGTTCCTCCCTTTTACTAAGTAAAGAAAAAGCGTCTCCAGCCTCAGGTTTGGTTTTTGAAGGCACAGCCTCTTAAGTTGAAGAACATCGGTGCCTTGGTTTATAACCCAGCTGGAGATTCACGTGTGGTCCTCAGCATCAGACCGTAGGGCGCATGGAGCATCAAAATCAGCCACGGTGCCAACGCATCACTCAAGTGCTAAAAGCCGCACCTTGAAGAATGTCCTGACCCAAGGCTGGTTTGTATCGACCACGGTCAATAGCCCAAAACTTCCCTGTATCATTCACCGGTTGATCGTAAAGATCTTACCCAAAGAAGGTGCGGTGGGTGAGGAGGTTGGAGACGCTATTTCATACCGATTTAAACTTTGACAACTGAACCTCTAATCTGCTGAAGGATCTTTAAGTCATTTGTGTGATGCATGGAGCCCTGACCGATGCATGGAAGTCATCAAGCCAGGACCTGGTTGTATGTTTATCACCGGCAGATGGTCTTCCACCTCCCACATTTCATACCCATTCAGGCCACACTTTCGGTGGACCTCTTAGAAATGCCGGCCATGTTATATTCTTCTCTTATTGTACCGCCAAGGACAACACATATGCATCCGATTCCGTTCCCCTTGTTATGTCACAAATTACCATGGAACTTTTTGGTTTGCAAAAATTGGTGCCTTTTTTGATTTTTGAATTTCCAAAAGTTTATGGATAATATGTTTTTTTTAATGAATAAAATGGTTATTAATTAGACTAGTTTTCTAATTTGAACATTTCGTACCCTTTTCCATTAAAGAAAACCGCTATAATCCAGAAAAATACATTTAGTAATGGAAATCTTATTTTTACGTTTCAATAGTTAAGATATATTACATCATTTTCAGCCAAATCCTGTTTTTTTTTTATCATTAGTAAAAAGTCAGTATTCTGAAACATTATGGTTAAAAAATATGATTTCTTTTTCATTTTTTAGTTTAAAAGAAATAAATAAAAGGCAAAATAACGTTACACTACCCCGTTAATTTTCTTTTTTTTAATACTCACTTGGCGAGAACTGATTTGTAGAGCAGGGAGTATAAAATGCGTCAGGCTGTTATGGTGATTGATTTTTTTTTTTTACATTTTTAATAAATTGCGGTGGCCAGCCTTTCGAAGACCAGATTCTACCTTCCTGCAATTTCCTCATTAAAAATAATTTTTAAAAAATGCTGTACATCATGGGGTCTCCTCACTAAAGAGAGTTTGCAGGGGAGCTGGACATCTTAACTTGATGGTATCTCTATGCAAACCCAAGTGGACTTCTCTTACGAGGAGGTCTACGAGTTTGCAGGAGAGCTGAACATATTAACTTGATGGTATCTCTATGCAAACTCAAGTGGACTTCTCTTACGAGGGGGGTCTACGGGGTTTGCAGGAGAGCTGAACATATTAACTTGATGGTATCTCTATGCAAACCCAAGTGGACTTCTCTTACGAGGAGGTCTACGAGTTTGCAGGAGAGCTGATAACTTGATGGTATCTCTATGCAAACTCAAGTGGACTTCTCTTACGAGGAGGTCTACGAGTTTGCAGGAGAGCTGAACTTATTAACTTGATGGTATCTCTATGCAAACCCAAGTGGACTTCTCTTACGAGGAGGTCTACGAGTTTGCAGGAGAGATGAACATCTTAACTTGATGGTATCTCTATGCAAACTCAAGTGGACTTCTCTTACGAGGAGGTCTACGAGTTTGCAGGAGAGATGAACATCTTAACTTGATGGTATCTCTATGCAAACTCAAGTGGACTTCTCTTACGAGGAGGTCTACGGTGGCCCTGTATATTGTATAGATAAAGTGTAATGTTCCAAAAAAAAGTGTACATTATACGAGGCCACCTTCACGAGAAGCTCTCCTGCAACCTCCCAATTTCTCTTTCCATGAGGCCCTCTCCAGAATTCCACCTCACTCACGCCATCTTCTAGAACAGTTGTAGAGCGAGTGCCTTGTTGTCCATAACTACATTATCCTGCATCTTGTGTCTAACTGTATAAACATGATTGTATATGTGTGTGTCTTTCTTTCTGTACCCTGCATTAATCTTTACCACTCTTACTGTCCCTTTCATCATTACTGCGATTTTTTTAGCCAAGATTTCCATCCGCAAGAGGCTGATACAGGCATGTTGTTTGGGGTGCTCTGAGATAGACTGCACATGCATGTCAGATACTAATAACATGGGGACCTTTCAGCAAGCCTTCCCACACTCTCCTGTCTCTGTTAATGATACCTCTACCAGTTTTCGTGGCTGTAAGTTCCAGAACCATACCGTTCCATGTTCCGTGCCGTGCGTGTGTCTTTGCGTGTAACGTTGGACGTGTCTTGTGTCGTAATTTGTGTTTCCGTAAATAAATGTCTTACCGAGCAGAAAATTATTCTCAACCTCAACAGCTGTCGGCATTCCTTAGAGAGGACAACCCAGCGAAGGGTGATTGTAGGCTATGAAGAGAGTTGGGGGGTGATGGTGGACTGTGCGATGGAGAAGATGCCCGTTTTATTAAATTTGACCATTTTGTAGAAGTCATCTCCCGGAACATCACATGGAAATCGTACCATGTAGATCACACCTAGATCATTAATGACCCAGTTTCTATGTTTCAAACTGTTGACCCGATTGACCAATGTTTATCCCAATCACCTTGCTAATGGCTTTGTGGGTTCTCTCGTTGTTATAACAAGTACCGAGAGAGCTTAAGCGCGTTTCGCAAACATTGTATCTCTTTCATCGTGGTGGGATCGAGGCTCCATTACGGAGTAATGTGAATGGATAGAAAGCCTTTGGCCCTCTGGGAATCACGCAGCGATAAAACGCTTGTAGACCAATTAGAAGAACATCTTATGGATCTTCATAGGTTGGTGGTATCAGAAATACAATTAACGAGTAGTGTTTTGACTGGTAATTGAGGAAAAAGCGTGCCAAGACAGGTCTGACTTTTCGCAAAACCTCTCATTAAACCAGACCAGGCATTGAAGGTGATGCCGGTCTCTGATTAAAGATGGCAGCAGCTGGGTTCCTTAATGAACTGGCTGAGCTTGGCCTGATCATGTTTCTGATTTTAGTTAATTAGCGTCACGGAAAACCACAACAGCGTCTGAGCTCGCCGCCTTCAGATGTTAAGACCCATGATGCTCGTTAAGGCTCATTAGATCGTTACAAGGGTCCTCTCTAATTTAAGGTCCCTCAGAGATCTTCAACAGATCTTCTAAGGTCCTTCAAGTCAATTCGCCAGGAAAGTTTGTGGTGGGCTTTCTACGTACCTATTAATCATTTCATTACTTTCTTGAGGTATTAAAAATGCCCGATACTTAAACATTAGTAGTAGGGACGGCACCCAAAGCCTTTTTGTCACCATTAGATGGTCCGCCAATTAAAAATTTATTTATTTTTTTGATAAAAAAAACAACGTTTAGCATAAATTTTAAGAAAAACTCAAGATATCTTCAGCTTTACCGCTAGATAGTGTCACTTTGGATATATTGGGGTCACGTATGACATCATACGTGTACTTTAGACATCAAGTCCATCTTCCACCAGTTTTTCCAGCAGAGCTGTAGAACGTCGTAACGTAACCGATCCGTTTTTGCTTGTACTTTGTTGATGCAATCCAGAAGTCGCTAGAAGGCAGTGTTGGAGCACAGAAAGCACTTTCCATTTTTCCTGTAATCCCCTTTCGATGTTGAAGTACGCGCCCGCACTGATTGCCTGCCTGCAGGAACCATGCCTGTGCGCCGTGTCCCACGCTCAGGGACTTATCCGAGGTGACGTGGAGATTCTGCTCGCTTCATGCCTGCTCCTCAGCCTGGCTGGTCTTACCCTGCCTGACACTTTGCCCCCAGCAGGCTTCGCAAGCGTCGTCTTCACTAGGTGGTGGAGGACAGGAGCACAGCTCCGTTCTGTGCTCTTTTGATGTCACATCCCACCACTGACTCCATGTCGAGGTCATTCTAGATGACCATGGGTAGAAAGGGACCATCCAGGACCACCTTTGGTTCTATCATCACCCAACCCAAGAGGCCGTAATCTAAAACGTATCTACCACCCTCTATTATGTTTGTTAGGGTAGCACAACTGAAAAAAGGCATTTAAGGTAATGAAGTTTGTTTGTTCACAATCCATAAAACAAAAATTAACATTGGGATTTTCTACAAAGAATACATAAATTGAAAATTGGCAGAATTTCCATAATAACCATGGCCACTAGGTGGTGCCACTGCCCTATGACAAAGTAAGCCGTGATCCTGTTTCTTCCCAAAGAAGCTACATTTTGCCTCAAATGCCGTGTCACAGAAAACGCTATATTGTCCTTAATATGTGTTTTTTAACCATTTTTTGGGGGTATTACCGAGATCTTCTCTCCCAAACCACTCCATAAGTTCCATACCAATGAGAAGCTGTTGCCTACATCATGAATACACATTTATGCATTTATTCGGGAACAATCTGGTTAAAATTTCACGACACCCCATTAGCATACCCGGTCAGCACTGTTCCTCCGGTTTTCTTGGTCAAGACCCGAATCCTCCGGGTCGCGGGAGCACGGTCTTGACACGCCCCGCTCCCCCACCATTTTTTCCTTTAAATGGGGGTGTTTCCCCCTGCCGTCAGCACAACTCCCCCGATGTCAGTGGGAACGCTGCCGACGTCAGCAGGAACTCCCATTAACGTCAGTGGGACCGCCCACCGACGTCAGTCTGCAGTCCTGGCTGCGTCCCGCAAGGGTAGCCGGAGCCCAGAAGTTCCCAGGTATGCCCATTATCTACCGTGGTAACTACTCCAGGTTTACTCCCAATACTGTTATACAATACACCCAAAACCTACCCTGCTTCTGAGAACCATTGGCCTAAATGGGGGTTCTTGGTCTAGACGGCCCCTTGTCCAAGTAACAATGGTGACCCTTTGGGATCCCAATACAGAACCAAACCATTCAGTACTCTGAATGGATGCAGCTACATGCACCGAGTGCCGCTTGTTATGGAGGTTGCCTCTATGATGTAATAATAACCAATTAGGTCTAAAACTGTAGGTATAGTACTGGCCATCCCAGCATGCATTGCTTGTCGTTGGTTCTTTCTACGGAATTCTACCTTTTTTTTATGAGTACGGTTTCCTCTCCTGGTCTAGACTGGTATCGTACCCTTGACATCGTTAAATCTGATCTGACTAAATTTATGGAAGTTGGTATCTGCTCGGAGGGCTCTGCCGTCTGCATATGTTGCATGTAGATTTCAGACAGAAATTTCCATAATTATTGTTGGTTGCGCTACGAGGAACGAAACATAGTAAGGACAAGGGACTGTGTCCCCCAGAGGCGATGGTTAGAACACGGAGAGGAGAAAGAATAATACAGTTTACTATAAACGCCAGGATAAATCCTCCGCTAGCTAGGACTTTGTTCTTTCTGCTTGCGTTGAGTTACGTTGGTTATTTAAGATGTAGAGGCGTCACTGCGCTTGTTGGGGTGAGTTGAGTGGGTTCCTTAAGACGTAGAGGTGTCATTGCGTTTGTCGGGGTGAGTTGAGTGGGTTCCTTAAGACATTGAGATGTTGTTGCATTTCTCTGGGTGAGTTGAGTGGGTTCCTTAAGACGTAGAGGTGTCATTGCATTTGTCGGGGTGAGTTCCGTGGGTTACTTAAGACATAGAGACGTTGTTGAATTTGTTGGGGTGAGTTGAGTGAGTTCCTTAAAACGTAGAGACGTTGTTGAATTTTTTGGGGTGAGTTGAGTGGGTTCCTTAAGACGTAGAACGTGTTGAATTTGTTGAGGTGAGTTGAGTGGGTTCCTTAAGACGTAGAGACGTTGTTGAATTTGTTGGGGTGAGTTGAGTGGGTTCCTCAAGATGTAGAGATGTTGCTAACTTTTTCTCTGACTTACTGGATGGGTCTTCACAGATATCCTGGTGGAAATAGGTAGACATTTTCTAATTAGAAAAGGGTCCTGCTGCCCTGACAACTATAACCATTGTGGGTACACAACAGCAAACTCACAATAGATCCTTCCATCTTGATCAGATTCACAGGAGATCCACCCATCTTGATTTAATTTAATTCAATCACCTCTAAAGTGACCCTAGAGGTGGATGCCCTTGACTAGAAGGATTGGAAGGCGGTTGCAAGGCTTCTTACTAGGGATTAAATGGTTTTAAAGTGTGAACCTTTTCATAACATTGAGTTGAGGTTGGCCTTCAAGACAACGATGGTCTACAAAGAGCTCCTCATGGAGTTCCTGTATTATCAACCAAGTTATTTACATATTTGTGAGTGGGTACTGGACAGCTTTAAATGTATGAATTACTGTGGCATTACTGACCTCACGTTGGCTCTCAAGAAAGCAGGTCAGATTTGAGATGGTCTACAAGGTCCACAACACTCATCATGCATAGATATTTTTGAGTGCTTGCTCATTAGCTTTAAGTGTAATTACGGTGATGTTACTGTGAAATTCCCCTCATGTCATCTCATGTGTGGCTGGTGAAGACCCTCCTGCCACATTAGAACATAATTGAGAACCAGAAGGTGGAACAAAGTAGTGGCCCATTAATAATATCATCTGGTGAGGTCCCCACGAGATTCAAGGCCCGGATCTGCTACAACATATGACACAATGGTTTTAATGAAAAATATATACACGTTTTGGGCTCGTTTATGGCCCACGATGACCTCACCATGTAAAACTAAAACAAATCATGGAATATTGCTGCAGAAGAGATGTCGACGTGATGTTCTCTACCAACGTGTACCATCTTACATCAAGCATGGCTTCTTGGTGGACGATTGAACGCTTCAGCGGCACTCGAGTGCTGACAAAAAGCAGGCTCCTAGTCATCTAATCCCCCGTAGGAAACATCATACGAGGACGAGATGAGGGAGAAAATCCAGTCTGAGATTGATGGCTAGACCAACAGAGACTAATAGGTAGGTTCAGTGCCTGGAAGTGAAATGGAGACCGGGCAAACTGGTCTGACAGTCAGAGGATAGGTGCAGGGCCTACGAGAGCGCTGAGGAAAGCAATCACCTAGTTAGACACGCGGCTCGTAGATCAAGGAAGGTGAACGTGGATGGAAGGCAGAGACAGACGCACGGCTGTGGATGGATAGGTATTGAAAGGTTGATAGAGATTACGAGTGATAGGTGGAGAATTACCCACTGATACATACAGGAGGCTAATTAGAGGCCGAGAGGAAGGACTCGGAGGGCTGGTTGATCTTATTCTGCCGGACAGGTGGAGCCGAGACGTATCGGTTCAATGACATGGAGTGACATGGAAAGGATGGGACACGGGTAGAGGCAGGCACTTAGCGGGAGAAAAGCAAAGCTAATAATACAGGTAGCCCCCCTGTGTATACAAGCTGGGAAGAGACCCCCGCGGCTGCGAGGAGGACGCCAGCCAATCGCACACAGCTCGCGGGGCTCCTTAGCTGCTTGTCTTGTTGAGGGCTCTTCTCGCGATTCTTTAGCTGGAGTTGATATCTTTTATTGGTGGGTGGGGGGGGGGCAATTTGAAGTTACGCGTGCTTTTGGGATCTCAGAGGTCTCTTCTTCAGAGCGCGCCATATTTTTCTCGTAGGAGTTTGTCACTTGGTGGAAACCGAATATAATTACCCGGCTGAGTTATGGGTTTATCTATTGGATACATTATACGGGGGGCCGGCTCACTGATTTAATTATACATTATGTAGGGCTGATGAAACTATTTATACCATTTTTTGAGTTTAAGTTTATATAGAACGTAACCTCGACCGCTGACGTCTCCTCTCCTGGGCTTACTTGACCTGATAAAGGCTTGTTAAGCAGGGGAGGGCTCGCTACCTTCGATAAGGAATGCATTAAGGAGCCGTCACTTGCGGTGGCCGAGAAGGAAGAGACAAGGGCCGTCTGGGCTCTTCCAGCTCCACAGTGAAGCTGCCACACCGCGTCTCCTCCGAAGCGGCCTTCCCGGCTTTGACAAGGGGCAGATGAGACTGGAAGTTATCGTGCCGGCTTTTAACTCTATGCGGCAGCTGACGGCTGCAATAAGCGTCTGCGCATGGCTCACAGCGAAGAAAACCGAGGCTGAGGGCTCAGCAGATCCCGCGTTAACCCTTTTCTGGCACCAGGCGACCTCCGCTCGGGCGTCGGAACCAACCCGAGCGTTACTTATTGGCCTTTTCGTTATGCTCCAATAGAACGTTGTTAGAAACGTTACTATAGAACTACCTGAAGCGTCTAGAGTACCCAACATTCCGAATCCCCCCAAAAAAGAAATGACCAATGAGATGTTCCTGCCGATATAAAGATTTAATAATAAAAATTAAATTGTGAACTTATTAATTAAGAAAAAATGACCTTTTGGAGCCCACAAATGATCCATTGGTGTTCCATACGAGTACTTTAACATATTTTTCACTTTTTTTAACGTTATTTCTTCTCACCCACTCACATTGTTTTCTCTCCCGCTCCTCAGCCGCAAAGAAAGAAGCCAAATTCAGTGTCCGCAGACTGTCCATTCGCCCCCAGAACGCCACGGCTAACTCCGTGCCCGGCTCTAAGCTCTGCCTCCAGACGCAGGAACCCGTTCCGCTTGTTAATAATCGCAAAGGAAGCCTGTTTTTGCCCTGTGACCCTTCCCTGTTGCACCTCCGGTTACTGGGTTCCAACGACACAAGGAACCCCGCCAGCGTTAAGCTACAAAGAGCCCTGAGCCTGCCGGGCAAATACTGCTACCATCCCAAGCAACCTGTGTTCAACCAAAAGCTATGTAGGTAGACTCAGAAGTCCTAGAGGAGGACTCTTCTAGGACTCTCCTTACTCCTGTCACAACGTTAGTCTTTGCTGTGGCTTATTACGGCCGGGGTGTCCTCGGGCCGTAAAAAATTGACACTTACAAGCAAAACTATTTGAGAAATTCACGATGTTGAAGGACAATGCCCCCCCCCCAGGTCCAGGAGGTCCTGTTTTTAATGATGGTGGACTTTTATTATGGGTGGTTGAGGACTGATCGTGGCCCAGTGGGGTCTTATATTTCTAGGGAAGTTCTACCACAACACGTGGACCTCATGAATTTAGTATGTTGTCCACTTTACTGGACAACCATCTAGTTGGCCATGGTTAGGAAATGATTAGAGAACTTCTTCTAGAAAATTAGCTGACCGGTTAGGCTGGCCCTTCCAGAACGGAACCCTAATTATTATACCCAGACAGTTTGAACTATACCCGAGCTGGTGGCTAACAACATATAGCATGTAACTAAAACCCATACTATCTGTCGTCTCCCAGATCATGCGCGTGCCGCCATACCCCGTCCTTTTCTGTTATTGCTTTTGCCGCCGTGGTGACCCCGGGAAGGGGGGGTTCTGCTGCTTTGACCGTTTCGTATCACGCTATGGCCTTTTCGCTATGTCTAGAATAGATACTTTGTCTGGCAACCGATACATAAATGAAGACCCTTGTTTCGCAGCGGAATATGATGGCGCTATATAAAAATATATGATGGCAATATTGCTACAGCGTTAACATGAATGTGTGAGTGTCTACTAAAGCCGATATACCAAGATCTCGCTCAGAAGCGTCTTTACTCTCCCCAGCTGTCTATCAGCAAAAGGCGTTCCACCTGCTTCTTCTGAAGTCTTTCCTTTCACTCACCCGCTAGACGAGCCTTTCTAGAGAAACCTTATGAATCTAGAACCCAACCCTCAAAAGGCTCATGTATACCATGGTCTGACAGTCGCCATGTTCCCACATTCTTCATCATAATCCAGCAGCCACCACGTTGCCACATTCGTCCTCGTAGACCGACAGTCGCCATGTATGTTACGGACTTCACAAATAAAGCTGTCGCTCATAGTCCCGACAGTCACATGTTGCTCACCAGCTGTCTTCGTAGACCGACAGTCGCCATCGTTGCCACAGCTGTTCGCTCCGTAGAGTACCCGACAGTCACCATTTTGCCACAGCTGTCCTCGTAGACCTGACAGTCGCCATGTTGGCACATTCGTCTCGGTAGTCCGACCAGTCACCATGTTGGCCACAACTGTCCCCTGAACATAGTCCGACATCGCCCATGTTGCCAACAGCTGTCCTGTAGAACCGACAGTCGGCCATGTTGCCCATTCGTCCTCGTAGTCCGACAGTCACCATGTTGGCCACTGTACAACTGTCGTCAATATAGTCCGAACAAGTCGCCATGTTTGCCACAGCTGTCCTCGTAAGACCTCGAGGCAAAGTCGCACATGTTTGCCCACAGCTGTCTCTCGCGTAGACCGACAGTCGCCATGTTGCCACATTCGTCCTCGTAGTCCGACAGTCACCACTATTGCTTACTCTTCATTCACTGTATAGATTTCATTAACCTCCACCCTACCACCCTATCTAAGCCCCATTGCATTATAGAATTATATATTGTTCCATTCTATCATTTTTCGCAATCATTTTTTACACACCTATTTCTAGCCACAGTAAAGACGGCACGTTGCCACAGGAGTAAACCGGTCGTGGAGATGGTCCATGGCATTACTTACAGCGTTTGATGTTATCCAGACTAACTTTAACCAAATTCCCCGCAGAGAAACCCGCTGTCCTTGAAAATCTAAAAGTCTCAGTCCCAGATGCCCAAATATCAGAAAATATACCACTAAAAATGCCAATTTACTTACTAAAACTTCTATCTATACCACCTAATGCACCCACTTCCCCCGTATGATCATGAAAAGTCAGCCCCAACGCATTTCGCCTGAATGTGAGAATGTAGTCTCTGCATTTAGAATTCATCCCTATGTGGTTTTTTAAAATTTTTTTACCTATTCATATATTTTTTAGTTTATTTTTTTCAGTGATTGACATAAAATCTCGTATTTTATTATTAGGTCACACTGGCCATTTGGTAATGTGAAATTATAAGGCTGATAGTGCTTTAATTCACAGGTTGGGAAAAAAACCCTATAATTTGGCGGAAGCAGCACAAGCCTACCTAGATGAGATAAAGTTTGGAGAGGACATTAAACCAAAAAAGAGTAGAAAGACACATACATAATACAGATTTAGCAGGCATTCTTAAATGTATGCTCTACGATGTGAGGTCAGATGATGCAACTCAAAGTTCCATCTGATGATGTCACACCCACCTGGAATTTGCTCGTGTTATCAGGTGCCTTCAAAGATGAGGTTCTGTCTCAGCTGGTTCCTCATACTTGATACTATAGGAAAGAGGTCATTGTTGAGGTCTGTCTTTTTTCGTTGCGTCTCTTAAGAAGCGTTGAGGTTTTGTGGAGGTCCATGGAGATACAGAATACATTTTTAACCCCTGATGACCAACTAACTGTTTTGTTGACCAAACGCGCCATCGGATTCTCTGCCGATCCCGTCGTAACAATGTGCAAACTTTCCAATAACATAGCCCTTAGAAATCCATTGGCTCAAGAGCGAGATCGTGCATGAACTGTGAATCCCCTACTTATTGTAACAGCTCTTTCCGCATTTGGGACCGAATGCGTAATATCTTCTCCTTCTCGTACTCTGTGTCCTCACACTTAATCACGTCCCTCCTCCTGGCTTTAGATTACCTTTGGTGGTTGATGTGATTGATTGACCCTTGTTAAGTGTTGTCTTTTCTCCTTCAACCTTCTTCTTCTTCTTCTGTTAGTTTCTTGTTGTGTTCTGTCTGCAGTCCTCCTCACTCTTCCCTGCCTGACCGCTTTGCCTGTGTTTGCAGTTGAAGATGACCAACCTTCTGCTTTGTCGCCTAAAAAAAAGCAAAGGAACGGAGGAATGAGGCATTCACCAAACTCCTCGCCCAACATAAGGTAAGAGAGAAAACCACAAGCAGAGCCATGTACCAAACGGTACAACTCACTGGTCTTTGATAGGCCTCATGTTAAGTTCAAGGCCGAGTTTCCAAAACAAAAGGTACTAGGTCTCCCAATTGTGGGCTCATTTAGGGTTACGCAGGCTCACCATTCACTCAACGGTGTCCCATGAATGCCAAAGTTAGATGCTGAGGAACATATGGGGTCTCCATCTGGTTTACATGTCCTTCAACTTCACTCCTTGCTATAGCTTTAATTATCATTGACCTGTTGACTGTCTGGTCTTCCCATTGCTAATCCCATTTCTAAACACTGATATGATGGCTCGGCCCTTGACCAAAATGTATTGCAAGTAGCCACCATGCCTCACGTGCTTGAAGTCCAAATAATTGTTCCAATATTCCATTTTGGAATTTTTTTCTTTAAATTGACTTGTAATTATCACATTCAGGTTGATTTTGTGCCACCATTTTGAAAATGTTGTCTAAAAAGCCTCAGTTGATCCTCAACTTTCAACTCAAGTTATGTTGAGATATTACCAAGCACCTTCTCTCTAGTATCCTTATACCGACACTACCAAAAAGCTGGCCATTTGTTGGCTTATCAACGTTCGTGGCTCAAATGTAGGAACCTAACACAGGACATACGTGTTTGAGGCTTGTTCAGTTGAAACATTAATCATGCATTAAAAGGGCTCCTGTTGGCTCTGAATACTCCATAGCTAGATTGGTGGGATGTCACGGCTTAGGTGCCATCATGTCCCTGAGTTTTGTATGGGAACGTCAGTGAGTTTCTGATCACCTGAAATCTCACACATTAGTGAATAAGCCACTGTTAACGTTGGCCTGTGGTCCCTCCTAATGCCCCATTCATTGTGTAGTAAGTGAGCTGTCCATGGTACCGCAGCCGCTTGGCTAGATGGATGGTGGTCGTCCATGGTGCTGATACGCTGGGACTTTTCAATGTGTCAATGTTCATCTCTATTTTACTTCAAAAAATATGTTTCAGCTGGAGAAATAAAGGAGTAATTAACCCCAAAACGCAAGGACGCGTGGGAGAGAAAGCCACCGGCCCCCACCAGTGTTGTTAGGTGGCCTTTTAGGACCGGAGTACTTATTCTGTCAGCGGGTAACGTCGGAGCTGGGGAAGAAAAAAAAGAAAAACAATTTGAAAAAGGCGTTTGAAACACGTCGGCTGTAAAGCGGGAGCAGTCTCCGCGCGTCCTGTACCTTCGTCTTCACAAACGAGCGATGCGGCGTTAATGACAGCAAAGGACCAATCAGCCGGGCTCCGTGATATGCTAGCCTTAGGCAAGTCTCCCTTTGAAGCGGTGCTTCTATCCGTTCACGGGGACCGCGCTGAATGTATTACCACGATCCGAGGAGAACCTGAGAATTACCTTCCCTTTTATGCCGTCAATTGAAATCAAATCTTCGTTAATTGATTTGGACGGCGCAGGGAAAACGGGAGTAAAAAGAGAAGAAGAAAAAAAAAACACATGAAAAAAAAATGGCAGGTTTCTCATCTGGCTTTGTCTGGAAGTTACACGACGCAGCTGCGACGCGACAGGGCGGTAATTAGGACATTAGAAAGTTTGTAACCAGCTGTCGAGAAGACAGGAATTCCAAACACAAACTCGTGATGAGGAAACGGATGTCTCGTTAGGGACCGCGAAATTCAGGGTTAAATCCCGGTGAGATTTCACATTTTTAATTTATTTATTTTTTTAAAAAAATTTAATTGAAGAAATTTTTTTTTGATTGAAGAAAAATATATTTTTCCAGCCAATTTTTTTTAAATCACAGAAAAATGTACATTTTTTTGAACTGAAGAAAACGTCTAAATTTTTTTTTCAATCGGAGACCATTTTTAATTTTTTTAATTTTTTTCCATTGAAGAACATGCAAAAAAAATAAAAAAATAAGTATATCCTTAAACCATAAATGTATCTTAATTTCAATAAGACGCGGACCTTGTTTTTTTTTTTTTTTTTGTGGTTAACCCTTTAACGAGACTCAAAATAAATAATGCATTTTTTTATTTTTTTTTTGCTGAAAAGATAAAAACCTTTCATGAAATACCTGACATAATATTACCTTCTGTCGCAGTGAAGGGTAATTTGCGATGATTTTTTTTTTTTTTATTAGACGTCCAAAAAGTAAAAAAAAAAAATATTAATTGGCCTGCGCCGAAACATCTCGCCCCCTTTTTCCCCCGTTCTGTTAAATTGGGCTCCTTCCTTTGATCTTGAGTGATAATAATTCCGAGGAGTTATTTACACAGCGTTCATGTACTTCAAAGCCATGTCAAGACACCGAGGTTTTAGGGTATATCTTTACCCTACGGGCCGTGGGGAATTTAACTGACAGTTCAGTGCGCTAGGTGAATATTTTTATTTAATTTTTTTTTTTTTTTTAATGCCGTTGCCGTTAGCAAAACATCAAATTACCAAATACCAGACAGTCAAGCTCTGCAAAAAAAAAAAAAAAAAAAAAGCCCGTTCCTCTAGGTATATTATACCATATATATTAAATACTTTAGCTTTATCCGCTCCGTTTTATCTGCAATAGAAAGTGATGGGTGTAGGTTGCCTTAGGGTGAGTGTTTTCTTTTTTTTTTTATTATTTATTTTTCGTTTTCTACACAATTTTTTTTGTGTATTTATTTAACTTTTTTTTTCCAGCAGCTGGAAAAAAAAAAAAAAAAAAAAAAAAGAAGAAGAAGAAAACGAGGCTGGCTAGGGTATCGTACGTGGCTTCTTACAGACCCCTCCAGCCCCGGAGGCGTTTGTAAATAAGTAATGATTAACAGATTGGATACGGGGTTTGTGAAAAGTCTGGCGGTGTCAGCTCGTATGATGAGGTGGGATGTTCAAAGTGGGAGCCGGCTTTCAGGGCTTGTCAGAGGGACGCTGTAGGGAAACGGCGTACTGAGATATGAATGAAGGGAGACAGTTTGAAAAGAGAGAGGGAGAGAGGGTGTGGACGGAGCGAACGGTGATCTGGAAAAAAAACCCAAAAAATTGGGGGGGTGGAAGGAGCTCCAGAGGAGGCTAACAAACAACGTGTGAAACTTAACGGAACACGAGGTGTTAAAATGTAGACCCGATAGAAGGTTCTAAAGTCAACTAAATTAAAAGGAAATATCTTTTATATATGTAGTTGGGTTTCTTTTTTGGTCTGGGTCGGGTCGTTCCAGCGATGGACATTATTAAGGCCTGGGGTCCACGCTGACGGGATGTCTCGTTCCTCTGCTGCATCTCTGTGACATTGGCCCCTGGACACGTATCCTCATCATCAAGTGGTCAGCATAATTACGGTCATCCCTGTGATTTCCGAGTACATGCACACGAATGAAACAGACCTAGAAACCCAGAGACGGGGGTCTGACAAAGTTCTTCGTGGATCAGGAGAAGGTCAAAGGAATTTATGAGGCCCGTCACCCAAAATATTTTATTGTACCTCTTTTTTTTTGGTTATAGAGAGAATCCTTAAAGTTTTTTTTAGGTCTTTGTTTTTTGCCGGTTAAAGAGGTCTACTCAGCTGATGCATTCCATTGGTCGCTAAGGTGGATTGTACCACGTTTACCATTTTTCACTATAATGCTTCTTTAGACATATTGAGGAAAAGCACTACAGGTTGGTCATCTGGCTGCACCTGTTTGGTGGATCCCATTTTATGTCATCTTCTCTTTCCTTCTTGTTGCCTCCTCGGTCTTCTCCGGGGGCATTGTTTCTCCTTTTCTCACCCCCCCCCGTAATGTCATCCTGATAGCCTTCTTCCCCCTTCGCCTTACATTCCACCGTTTTCACCTGTTCTCCAACCCACCATCCTTGTCTGGAATCTTCTGCTTCATTATTCCCAGCTTGCGTTCCTCAAGGACTCCAAGGTCATTCGCCCCAGGGACCCCTCTCTACCCAACTTTATGAGGACCGGTTAGAGACACATTGTTGTATCTGCGCCAAAATCCCATTAAAGCAACTGCCTGGCTTCATTCTCCAAATCAAGAATCCAGAAATGTACCCTATAATTTTCTAACTTCAAGTAAGATGAAGGCCTCCTGGCTCATGCGCATTGGAACTTCTCCTTGGATCACCTATAATGTGTGGTACCCATTGCCTCCACGGGTCCTAAAGGGATAATTTGTCCCAGCAGATGATGCCCGTGTATCACTGCTTGTCGCGAATCATTAGTTATGTGTCCGTGACAAGCTGTCATCGCTGACAGTTGTGAAAGAGAGCCGTCTCATGCATCTGCTTCGGAGCACTAGTCTACCCTGTCAGGGAAGATTGAAATGACAAGGTCCCATGAGTCGCACCGCTTACCGGACCAACGCGTTCCTCTCAAGGGCATGTGAACTCATGCCGGCCGATCCTGCAACATATCAAGATTCGGCTAATAGTCGAAGATAAAATATAACTTCCATATGAGGCACCTCCTGGACCAAGAGCTTCCAACTTTTAGAACATGGAGCGTCACATAGCTTCATAGTCTACTGGCCAAATACCCTGGGCTGCCAAACAGGGTAACAACCTATGTAAAGGCACATGGGACCCGTCAACCATCGGTTAGACAACACTTTAATTGTAGCTTTCTCCTCAGTATTGGTGAAGGTGTCCATAAATGTGCAAAAGCAGGTCAGTAGATCTCTACTTCATGAAGACCTTCATGAATGGTCTCCAAAGCCCAAAGGACAATGATCCTTGATCTGTGATGATGACCGTTAAACTTAGCAAGGCTGGATGGTTTTTTTCTTCTGCAGACGTTCTTGAGGAGCTGCGGAGACTGCGTCCGTTCTGATATTACACAAAGCGCTTCTATTATGCAGGTCCCCGGGCGCGTCTCCCGTCTGAGTGAGTTTTGTGGTTTAGCTGCAGGCTCTCTGTCCGCGAGGCAGGCTTTTTTCGGGGGGTTGCCTTCTGGCATTTCTCTCCGCTCGCTTTGCTCTTTCGAGTCTAAAGCCGTGTTGCTGGTTTCATCTAAATGTACTTAACGCAACGTTTCCGTCCTCCTCTAGAGAGACCGACTATTAGTGTCCTGCAGAAGAAACCTTTTATTTCTTTTTTCTAATTTATCAAATTTTATTTATTTGGTACAAATTAAGAGATTATTAATGATCCATTTTCCAAAATGATGGGTCCAATGGAAAGCATTTCCGAGGGACCCGCTTCTTTTCGCCGATGCGTTCTGATACATTGTTGCAAGTTGGTGTCAAGATTCTAAAGATCTCCTCCTAAATCCTGAAGATCAAATGGGGGGGGGGGGGGGTTGGAAGTTTTTATGAAGGTGAAGCCTTCATAAAAGTTTCTTCATGGAGGCTTCACAAGCACAAGGATCTCCGAGGAGCGAGGAGGAAGCCCAAAATGGTCAATCATGGTCAAAAACCCAGCTAGATCTGCACCGCCCCCCTGGCTATGTATGGGTTAAGTGGATTTCTATCCATGGTTTGATCTTCACAAGATCTTTTTCTTCCTTTTTTCCTTCTTTTTCTTTTTCGTCCCCCCCCCTCCCCCTTCACCAAGGTGATTGGCATCAGAAGACGCTCAGCGTAGCCTCGGCTTTGCAATTTTGTATCGTGTGTGACGGGCGCGCGGGAGGGAGGCCGGGAGAGTAGACATCCCCTCTCTCCGAAGCGACACTCTGTTGAATCTTTAAAAAGCCGTCAGCTGAGAAAAACCAAACCCGATTGGGCAATTTGCTAAAATATTAAACGCCCGGCCTGTTAATGCTTTTACCGTTCCGGGCAGCTCGTCACAAAGTGTCCACCATGAAAGGACTTAATTGACTTTCTATCCTCACGCCAAACCGCTCAGCGTCACGGAGACTGAATCCGCATCTCTTCTGCTTGACTGAGACTCCTTATAGAGGTTCCTTGATACTGATGGACGTGAAGGAGCCGACAACGGCTCCTTAAATCACCCTCGGTGGGAGTGAAGACACCAAACGTGTCTACCTCTAGCAGTTATGAGCAGACCGCGTTGACTCCTGAGATAAATAGAACCCGTTTTTAATAATTTAATAATTATTAATTAATTATTTTTATTAATATTTTTGGTTTTTGGCAATTATTCCAAATTTAATTATTTCAATTAGGGATAAAACCAACCTAATATTTTAGGAACGTCTTTTTGAGGGTTTCGTCCAGCAGATGATACCTTTATTAGAATTTTTTTTAGGTAAATTTGACTTTTTTAGAATAGTTTGGTGAAATGCTTTTTTCGGGGGGGGGGTGTTGTGAATTTTCCTTGATTCTGAGATTGAGTATTTTCTCTCGGCAGGCATGACCCCCTACTTATGTCAGCGAACGATCAGATCGACAACATGGATTCCAGTAGCGTGAAGAGGTACGACTCGACGGGCATGTTCCACTGGTGTCCGCCCAAGGAAATGGAGAAGGTGCTTCTGGTGAGTTAAGGTTTGGAGACCTAGAATGATTTTACGCATCTGGAAAAAAAGTTTTTGGGCTTAAAAATGAATAAAAAAGATAATAAAAAAATAAAAAAGAAACCCTGGAGGGGGTCTCTGACTAGATTAAGTAAACCCAACCTTTTGGAAACCGCCATCTTCCCTTAATATCGTTGTATGCGTTCTCGCTCTGTTATCTGGGCCCCAATCTACTAGACAGACACGCTGACTCCTTATCATACTGCCTGTGGGAAAAAAATAGAATGGCTCAGTCTTAGTCACCCAGTCAGACTCTCTGACTCATGAAAGTCTATGGAGGAACGGACTTCATTAGCATTGCCATCAAGCATCAGCTCAGCGTGGTGTTTGAGCCTGGAAAGTCACCCAAAATATCACATGACTGACAGCAATGGCGGCCACCAGGCCTGCAGACAATAGCCCGAACTCTATGTTTGAGGTACCCGCATTACTACAGTTTTAACCCTTTAATTGTGCCACTTACCTCCTGACACCGAAAGCATAAATGGTAACACATCATTTTACCAGTTACTTCATATGTTTCCTTTTCCCCCCCCCCCCACCCAGACCCGCAGCGAAGCGGCCATGACGGTTTTGAGCGGCCACGTGGTCGTCTGCATTTTCGGAGACGTGACGTCGGCCCTAATAGGACTGCGGAATTTCGTGATGCCGCTGAGGGCCAGCAACTTCCACTACCACGAGCTGAAGCCGATCGTGTTCGTGGGGTCCTTGGAGTACCTGAGACGGGAGTGGGAGACGCTCCACAACTTCCCAAAAATCTCAATTCTACCCGTACGTTTTTTGGCGCAGAACGCGCCGGGGAAAACCCTTATACTACATAATATATCGACTCAAATATATAATGCACAGAGAGGCCGACTAACTATACATTATACAGGGGCCGGGTCACTGATTTTCTATACACTATACAGGGCTGGCTCAGCCCTTCCTGTAGGAGAAACGCGTTGGGATCGGCCCTTTTTTAAGGTTGAGTGATGTATTTTTATGTGTGTCTCTGCCGTACTTTAATATATTGCATTTGATTTCTCTCTCTCTCTGACTCCTTTTCTTGCTGCCTCTCTCTTCCTCCCCTTCACCCTTTTATTCCCCCCCACACCCCTTTAGGGTACGCCATTAAGCCGAGCTGATTTACGAGCTGTCAACATTAACCTGTGTGACATGTGTGTCATCTTGTCAGCTAATCAGAACAACATCGACGATACTTCACTGCAGGACAAGGAATGTATCTTGGCGTCCCTCAACATCAAATCCATGCTGTTCGACGACAGCATCGGAGTCTTGCAAGCAAACTCTCAAGGTAACGCAGACCCCGGCTCACTTCCCGGCTCAGCCCCGCGGCCACCGACATGGCACATGAAATATCCATCACTCAACCTCGGGAGCAAGCGATACATTAGCCATGACGTCTATGAATGTTGACTATTGTTCTGTAGAATGGGTAGAACTTTTACTTTACTGAGAAGGTGGTAGGTGGGTGGAACAGCTTTCCGGCAGAAGTGGTAGAGGGTAATACAGCGAGGGTGTTTTAACATGCAAGGGATCCTGAATCTAAGACGGGACCAATGACAGCACAAGACTAGACTAGAAGGGCCAACTATTTCGAAGGAGGTTTACCACACTTTTAGTGACAAAGGGGTTGCCCTCAAACCCTTTCATATGTTCTAGCCATTCTACTGGCCTTCTACCCAGGTTTCATGTTAAAATGTCACATTTAAAGATCGACCAAGCAATGAAGAAACTGAAGTCCTCCAAAGGGACGGTACATCGATGAAGCCAATGAGTGGTGGGGCCACAAAGGGTTGCCCTCAAACCCTTTCATATGTTCTAGCCATTCTACTGGCCTTCTACCCAGGTTTCATGTTAAGACGTCATATTTAAAGACGTAGATGAACAGATGATTCCTCATTGGGGTCACAAATGTTGCCTAAGGGACCTTCCACCCAAATCCAGCTGACTACCAACGTCAACATGGCTGACCTTGCTTCTGAAGACCCATCGTCTTCATCGCGACCAACATTTCCCCCCGACTGCTTTAGCGCGAAATGAAGGAATCGTACAGCTTTGCGAGTCTTTAAAGAGAGTTAATTATACAGCAGGAAAAAGCCAGCATCGCATTACCGCCATGAAATATTAAATCGATGTCTTTTATTTTCCCCCGCGCGCCCCGGAGATATATACGCAGCATACCGAAAGCCCCGTTCCCAGCAGCCCGACGCACAAATCTATAGCCTTCTCCGCGTTTCTTGCCCATTGTCCTCTACTGACTCTTCTTCTTTGGTCACCGCGACCTCCCTTTTCCCCCCGCTCCCGATGGACGGAAACCTTTTCGACTGCGAAGACGAAGGGTTACGAAAGCAATATTTCCGGCGCTTACTTATGTGGACAGCTTAACGCGTTTCTATTGGACACCGGGGACCACGAGCCGAGAAACATCTTTACCGTGATGGATGGAGCTGTAACCTTATTAAGCTTGATTGTCTGAGCTCGTTCGGTGGCGGGATGAAGCCCCCGAGCTTCATTCTCAACCGTTTTATAAATATTTAAGCTGGGCTTGCGCGCCTTTAGATATTAAAGCATATTTTACGCTCCCTCTAACTTGCGTTCGCTAAACCAACATCCAGGGCTCTGCGTGTAAATATTACATGGGACAATCTTCTCCGTCCCGGCGTTCCGGAACGTTAACAAATACATCATTGCCACCTTTTTTATTGGAAGCTGCCTCGTTCTTCTACTTAAAAGATAAGCCAATGGCCGCCGGCGCGACAGGACTGGGTGGTAAACCCCGTGCGTAATGAAACGCTGCTTCGGTTCTGCGAAGGAGAAGAGGAGGAGGACATTGTTGTTCCTCAGACGTTCTTCTTGGTCTTGTGGTGTGGAGAACCTTCCATAATGGTCTTGCTGGAAGCCATTTTATACGAGTGTAGACCCCTTAGATCGATACGGTTCAGGTTGGTGTATGTGTCGAGGGGTAGGTGTCCCACCACTAGGTTATGGTCGGGGTTTTTTTTCCTCCCCAGGCCCAGGTTGGAATTTGCACGGCGCAGAGGGAGGAGACGCTCAGCTAAAGCCCATCCAATCTTTCTCGGTTAAACGGCTCTCCTTGTTAAAACTCTCCATGGCGGTTATTATAGTAGCACCAGGGGAGCAATTCTATTGGCTCGTTTATAGGAGTTTAATAGATTAAAAGTCCAAATTGAGCCTCGCGAAATCGCCCTAATCGCTTCCTAATTTGCATAATTTTCCCATAAGCAGCTAACGGGAATTGCAAGGACTCCTCTTGGCCGACGGGTCTAATCGTTAACCCTTTCCTCTTCCTGGCGGACTGTGCCGGCAGCACCCGGCGGGTGAAGGACAGTAAGCAGAAGGGGTTAAAGATTTTTTCTCATTGTATTAGCTTTTTCTAATTGGGTTCAGTAATTGCCTTTTTTGGACGTCAAACTGAGCCACTTCCTAACCGCGTGAAGCTTAGCTACCCCTCTACCTTTACCGAGAGGGCGGTAGGTAAGTGGAACGGCCTCCCAGCGGAAGCGGTAGAAGGTAACACAGTGAGGGAATTTAAACATGCGTGGGATAGGCTCAGCTTGGACTTTCTCGAAGCCTGTCGTGCTGTGAGCAGAGGCAGCCAGCAGAGGGCGACACAGCCTCATACATCATAGAGACTCAAACCTTAACCGGTCCTTCATCTCGTCTTAGATTCATATTAGCCTCTACCACTTCTACTGCGAGGCTGTTCCACCTATCTACCACCCAACATATCACATAGTAACATAGACCAGTGGAAGTATTGAGGTCTTCTCGGTAAGAGTCGACTGTCTATACCTGCCTCGAGGTGGTCTTTGTTAACCCTGCGTGTGCTGATTTATTTATTTGTTCATTTTTAGGATTTACGCCCCCTGGGATGGACAAGTCTTCTCCTGACAACAGCCCGGTTCACGGTTTGGCCCGCCAGGCGTCCATCACCACAGGGGCCAACATCCCCATCATTACAGAGCTCGGTAAGGCTTCTCCTTGAATCCCCTCGTATTAGGAGGGGTCTGCGGGGTTCCGAGAGGGGCAGTTCCTAAATACCCCAGCTGAGGACGTTCTTCTTCTTCAATACAGAAGTCATGCATTCTCCCGTGTCCGGCATATTATTATTTTGAAGCGTGTAATAATTACGTGTCCCATGATGCATCACTTCCCGTGGTTCTGCCGTGGTCCTGACAAAGCTTTATTAACCTGTAACCGGCGCGCACAGTGCATGGACCCCCTCTCCCTCCCCGTCTTACATCTCCCTCCACCTGCCTCGCTAGAGCTGCCATATTGCCTCACTCTCTGTCTTTTCTCTCTCTCCGATCCCTTCCTCCTCCTTCTTTCCTCGCCCGTCCGCACTCAGCTAAACCCGGCAAACTACTCCCTTTGATTTCACTCAGTCAGGAAAAAAACAGTGGGACACACATACCAATTATTACCGAGCTGGGTAAGAAGAAGTCTCTCTTCTTTCTTTACCTTTTTTTACATTTTTTTTAACATTTTTTTACCGTGAAATCATGGCTGTTGCCCCCCACCTCCCCCGTCCCCATCATCCCAACTCAATGGCGCAACCAGAAAACCCCAGCTAGGGAGGGTAGAATTGTAAAACCGGTGCTGTCTCCACGGCAACGAGCAGGATGTCTATGTTTTACCACAAAAAATAATAATAATAATAATAAACTTTCAGGGCAAATCCTGGATTGATTTATTAAGCTGTGACGCTAAGGCTTGGCCCAAGGGTTAAAATGCTACAAAATCTTTAAAAACATAACTAAAACACTTTGGTCAAGGCTCTAACATCATCTGAACCAAAAATGCTTATTTTTTGTGTGTTTTTGATAGATTTTGGGGTTTTTTCCCTCTCCCAGCTATTGTACAGGATGCTGAGGAAGCGGGGGAAGGATTTTCCTGCGCGCTTCTCCACATCTAATAGTCATACCTGGGAAACCTCTGGGCTTCGGCCGCAGGCTCCGGGGGGGAAGCTCCACTTTCCTTGTGCTCCATGTCAGGGGTGCTAAATCTCCTGATTGGGCTTTTCGTACCCATATATGGGAAGTCCCGCCTCTGTGTCACAAGTCCCACCCATGTGCCCTGCCCCTCATGAACCCAATCCCACCCAAAAGAGGCAGGGCTCTGGGCAGCTGGGCCTGTAAGTTCCCAGGAATGCTTCTGAGCAGCTGGGCTCATGACAGGAAGTGACGAGTGCGACATAAAATGGCTTCCCTCAAAACTTCATATTTTTTATATATTCTAGTCTTCTTATGAGTTTTATACAACTATCAGGCTTAGTAAGGAGTGGCTGTCCAGGCCTGGCCCTGTTTAGCTGAGCCCCAGGGCCCCATTTTCAGAAGAATTAACTCTGCGTAAGCCAAGACCCACCGGTGTTACCAAAGAGCTATTTGGAGACGTGTGCTTTTAAAAAAATAAAAAAATAAATGATTTTAACCCCTTACGCCGGTCTGGTTGCACCATTGGTCTTTATATATTTATTATTTTCTTCATATATTAATAGTTTCTCGGTGTTCTCAGTGCATTTGCATCCTTTTATTTGGAGACGGACAGCAGCGTCTTGCGGCATTCCGTCTCCGGCCGCGGGCCCGCGCGTGTGTGTGTGTGATAGGGCTGGCTCTGTACTCTGTGCTGTACACGTGTGCATGGCCGTGGTGGGCTATCTCGGTAACGATTTTGTGTTTTGGGCCCTCGTTGCTGGCTTTGATCACGCTGACCTCCGATACAGTATCTTCTCTCATAAAGAAGTTGATGCTAAGACGCCCCCAGCTCCTTCTTGGCAGTATGATTGGCCGTCCAGACGAGAGACGTGACTTAAAACCCAAGACTCCACTCGCCCTCCAGCCTTTTTTTTTTTCTTCTTCTTTTACTGGCTTCGCCTTTCTTCCTCCTCTGGAGTGATCAAACTCTTGGGTTATTGAAGACCAGATAGAATCTCATTTTCTGGAGGGCAGACGTGAGCTTCAGAAACATTTGGTCTTGGCGAGAAACATCGAGCCGTAGATATTGGGAGATAGATTGAAAAAAATCCAAAAAACCCCCCCAAAAGACTCCCCTTATTTCTATTTTTCTCCTGATATCTCCCTGCTAGTTTGGTTTTTGGCATTTTTTCTTTTTTTTTTCGCAGGAGATTTGGACTCTCCTTTAAGCAAAATATTGCTTTTTGTTTGTTAAAAAGTACGAATTTAAAAAAAGCTATAAGTATTTTTTTAAATATTTTGTATTGTGTATCATTGAGAAACCGAGATGAGAAAAAAAAAACTTTTAAAAAATTCAAAAATATTTAAATTTTTTCGCATATTGATAATAAAAACCATTTAAAAAGGTTGCCTTTTTTGCATATAGATGATAAAAATAATGTAAGAAAATTAAAAAATATATATATTTTTTCCATATAGATGATACAAATTAAGTTAGAAAAATGCGAAATAAAATATAGATGATAAGAAGCATATTTTTTTACACATAGATGAACAATTTAAGAAATCAAAAATATATATATTTTTTTAAATTTTGCATAAAGATGCTAAAAATCATTTAAAAATCAAAAATAAATAAATATTTTATTTTTTTGCACATGAGAAATGGTTTCACGCCGAGGAGTGCCAAGATACCCTGATTTTGTTCATAAGTCAGGGCGCATTGAGAAAGACCCTTAATGATATTAAGACCCTAATAACTAAAGCCCCATAGTATCTCATTGTCTCCACTGCTGGGATCAACGCGTTTTACAAGATTGGTATTGGGAGACTCGCCATGGTCGGCGTCCGGTATCTGCTTTAGTTATTAAGGTCAATCCGACGCAGTTCTTGGGGCAAAGTGCTCCAACTGGAATACACCCATAGTTGGGGCTTTCTTGGGGCCCGGTGGGCGCTCCACATCCGGTTAATGACGTGAAATCCGGTGTGGAGTGGACCTTGGACCATTATACCTCGTTGCTCGGTTCTGCCGCTCACTGGTCCCTCTGATTTTGCAGTGAACGACTCCAACGTACAGTTCCTGGACCAGGACGACGACGACGACCCGGACACGGAGCTCTACCTGACCCAGCCCTTCGCCTGCGGCACGGCGTTCGCCGTCAGCGTGCTCGACTCCCTGATGAGCGCGGTAAGACAAAGCAACCCTTCCCCTACCGCTTGGCTTCCTGCACATGAAGTTTTTTTGCTCCAGGCCAATAGAATACCCAAGATCTTCATGAAACCTCAACTTTCTTATACATCGCCCACCCCCAACAAACTTTATAGAAATCATGTATTTCACCGCGGTCCGTGGGGGTTTATATATCCAATCACGCTTTGTGGACATGATGGGTGTTGATGGACGTCTACCACGCTGTCCCTTTAAACCAGTATCGGAGGAGCCATATTCCCTTAGCATTACTCCGAGCTTCCCGCTCCTAATGAAGCAGTCATCGGCCCGTCTCCACATTAATATTTAAAGTACCCGCTCAGGAATTTGTAAGCAGAGACCCCATTCCCTTATACCCTAGGGTTTCTTAAAAGGCCACGAGCCTGTCTCCCATTTATCTGAATATTTAATTGATATGCGTTCCCGTTAAAGCTTTCAGAAGCTCGCGGGTCCTGAGTCCGATGAGGTCTAACCAGCCGTGACATTTATGACACAAAAAGGCGTCACGCCTGAGGAAGCAAACAGGCTTTTTCGGCGCGCGCGGGATAACACAGTCACACGTCCTTACACCCCCTTCTTAGACGTTGAACTAGGAGAACCTTCGGCTCTTTTTTATGGAGGTCACACCTCAGCGTAGGCCCGTAGACTATCCGCTCAGGCTGAGAACGGGACCCTGTGTCAGACCTGTGTGTTTTCATATCACATTCCAATGATAAAAGCTCTTTGCCAAAAAATAAGATGGAAATGCATAATAATGCTTCTTTTAACCCAAAGCCGACCATGTTTGGAAGCCATGTTGGGAGGGGCAGTCAGGAAGTAGCCCTTACGGTGGGTCAATCCAAGCTAAATTTGTGATACTCTGGAACCTTTGGAAGAAAGGGTTTCAGAACGTAACTTTATGAACATCGATATAAATCGGGAAACAGTAATGATAATATTAATAGACACAGCTTGACCAGAAAAAGGTCCTCTTCTCCACCTTAAGAGGTGGGCCATCAACATCTCCAAAACATACAAAAAATTCCAAGGCGGACGAGAGAGAACCATATTTATCAATAGCGATGGATCTGTGATCATCAACACGCTATATAAACCAATATTTCTTGTATCTTAAATGTGTTGGCTCTCGGGTGGATGACGATGACAATAACAGGTCCTACAGCCCTAAGTGACAAAAATATATATATAATTTTATTAAAATGTGTTTAGAATATTTATATAAAATTAATTTAGATGTCGTTGCCCAAATATAAAACTTTGATATCTTGAGGTATCAGGAGGTGGCAAATCCTGGAATTCATTAGCTTTGGTGACATCACAAATAAAAAGTAGCTGTTGTGATGTCATCGACCTTCTGTGAGTGGAGCTTCCCACGAAGACGATACGTTTCATATGTTACGGTTCTGCTTCTTCTGCGTTCACAGACCTACTTCAACGATAACATCTTGACTCTGATAAGGACGCTGGTGACCGGTGGGGCCACCCCGGAGCTGGAGTCCCTAATCGCTGAGGAGAACGCGCTACGCGGAGGGTACAGCACCCCACAGACGCTGGCCAATAGGGATCGGTGCCGCGTAGCGCAGCTGGCGTTATACGACGGGCCATTCGCCGACCTGGGGGTAAGCTAAGAAAACATTGTTTCGGAACCCGATACTGGGCGACTCTGGGCTCCAGGGCCACCTCAGATTCTCCGCAGAGCTAGTCCCGCTCTTTTGTTTTTCAACAGCCTATCAGTGCCTTATTTTGTGTCACGTGACAATATAGTTATCCTGGTAAAAATTATGAATGTATTAAAATTTGGTTTCTAACGCGGCATTCATTTACAAATCGTTAAATCCAGCAGAGGAAGTGGAACGGCATCTTTAAAACATGGTTTTTTTGTACAATGTCGTCTTTTCTGTGCATCAGGACGGTGGGTGTTACGGGGACTTGTATTGCAAAGCACTGAAGACGTATAATATGCTGTGCTTCGGGATATATCGGCTGCGGGACGCTCATCTAAGCACTCCGAGCCAGTGTACCAAAAGGTAAGCCCTCCTCTCTCTCTCTCTTCTCACTTAATTCTCTTTCTTTTCTTTATCCCTCTTATTCTTTTTATATATCTTCTCTTTTCTTCTCTTTCCCCTCTCTTGTCTCATAATTCTTTCTCTCTCTCTCGTTTATGTCCCTTATTTCTCTGCTTTTTTTTTCTCCTTTCTTCTTTTTCTCCCTCTCTTTCTTCTCTTCCCATCTTTCATCCTCCCTCTCTATTTCTTCTGTCACTTCCTCTCGCTTTTTTTTTCTTCTAACTTTTCTATTTTTATTGACCCTCTCATACCGCTCGTTCAGCAGCCTCTTGTTGAAGTATTAATATTATGATAATACATCATCAATAGGGTAAAAGTTGCATGTCTCCCGACGGTCTAATCCCGAGTTGGGGGTCAGCCCTTCTTTCCCCTTCTGACCCGTTTTCTCTTCCCCACTAGGTACGTCATCACAAACCCTCCATACGAGTTTGAGCTGGTGCCCACGGACCTCATCTTCTGCCTGATGCAGTTCGACCACAATGCCAGCCAGTCTCGGGCCAGCTTGTCTCACTCCTCACACTCCTCGCACTCGTCTAGCAAAAAAAGCTCGTCCGTCCACTCCATCCCAGCTTCGGCCAACCGGCAGAACCGCGCCAAGGCTCGCGACGCTCGTGACAAACAGAAGTACGTGCTCGAGGACAGACTGTGACCTGGGACGCGTTACGGGTGGGAGAAGGGGAGATGATTACGGAGAGGGGAACTTTAGAGCGGATCTCACTTGCCCCTTCATCGAGCAATACTGTGCAAGCACGGGTTACTGAATCACTTCCGATAACTACGGCCAAACCCCATGCATTGCTTTAACCCCTTCAGTTTTTTTGAGGGGGGCTTACTAGAGATAAAACACCACCACAATATGCACGTTGGACTTAGTGACGTCCGTCAGCCTATAGTCAGTGAGGGGCTTGAGTGAAATGTAGGCATTGCTGGTGGTAAGACACATGGCTGTAGGGTAGGGGATGTTGCCCCTTGGCGCTGCAGAAGGGTACAGTCGTACAACTGAGATCCTACCAAAGGAGTACATTTGCCCTCAGGGCTCTTACAGCCTCCGACAAGAAGACAGGTACATCTGGAAGCAAACAAACCCTAATGTCTGACCTCGTCTCCCATGTGTACATGCGTTTCCCTTCCCCCCCATCCCGACAACGAACCGTCTTGCCCCCTTCCGCCTCATGTCCACCTGTTGTCATTCCTCGTTTTATTTTGGTCATGGGCGCATGGCAGTTGTTGTCTACTAACCTTTACGAGACCAATGCGTAACTGAATGGTATGTAGTGGGCAACCCAGTTTGCTACAACCAGACGTGGTTCTGAAGGAACACTACGGTATCCAAAGACATGGAGGTCTAGGGAAAACCTTCTTCAGTCTTTGCGGTTATTACTTGACTTTCCCTTAAATATATTGCAAAAAAAGAGTTATATTAAATATTAAATATTAAAAGCAGAGTAATATTATAGGTAAAGTGTTTGCGAAATATATTCTGGTGAAAGCCAAAAAAAATTATAAGCACTTAACCCATCCAGAAGTCCTCCTTATCTCCAGGAATTGATGAAAGCTCTCATTGCCAGATTTTGCCATATATTGATGACATGTTTGCATGTACCGGAATTTTCTGCACCGCAACATAGCGTGGTGGGAATTTCCACATTAAGTCCAGGTACACAAAGATTCCATCACCAAAACCTGACCAAGCAAAGGGTAGAGACCATATTCCTCAAGATGTGAGGCCTCCAGCCTCATTGAGTCTGTCCACATGTTGGCGGAGGTGGACTCACAAAGGTTTATGATGCTCTGGATTCACGCATTGAAACTTACAGGCTTCTCTTATGTCCTACAACCACAACTTGAAGTTGGAGATGAGGCCAAGCAATTTAATGAATAATTGACCCAATAATATTGGAAGGTTAACAAGGCAGGGAAGACGACCAGTTCCTTCACTGCACTAGACCTAAGCATTGAAGCCAAAGACGAGGGCATAGGTCAAGTATAGAGTGTATGTTTTGGCTTCCATTATGGTGGCTTCCCCAACTTTGGAAAGTACCACCAGATATCACTTAATCAAGGGAGTGAGTAGCCAAACTCCATAAAACCTCCAACCAACACATAATCCTACTCATCAGTCTGCGGAAATAGATCAGAGACAGTGTTGGTCAACAATTCAAGCTTAGTTCACAGCCTGATTATGGTTCTTGTTAGGGAGGATTGGCTGTGGTATGAATGAAAGTAAACTTTAATGCATTAATAAACATAGTGCCAAATTTTATTGTGGAAGGCCGCGGTGGTGTGGTAGCACATAGGGCAAGTAGCAAGATTTTGGGTGAGCTAAGAACACCCGGGTCCATTAAGAAAGCCCAGACTTCTGGAGCTCCAGGTTCCGAGTTTAGCTTCTCTTGACTTGTTGACCAACACATATTATTTCTACAGTGAGACTTTCTAACAATATGGGTGTCGCTTTGGGAAAGGGTGATTTTGTAGGACAGTCTGGGGTCAACAGACCCACCAAAAGGTCAAGACCCTCTATCCCTATTATGATGTGAGAAGAAGACGCTTATAGAGAGAAGTTCATCACTAGAGCAATCAGAAGCATACCTTATGCAGCCATAATATATCTATATATGCAAGAACGCAACTACATTAAGACTTCAAAATAATTATATTTTTTAAAGCTATATTCCACTTAAACCCCTCAAAGAACCAGCATGCCTGTAGATACGTCTGTGCGACTTATAGAATTTTTTTATTATAAAAAAAATATGTGCCAAATGCCATTTGTTCTAACGCCTTCCTAACGGGGGTGTGTGTACAGTGTTGAGTATCAGTATTTCTGTCAGTAAATATATGTTTGTGTGCGTAGATATATCACAGGGAGTACAGAACTGAACCATGTGTACGGTCAGAAAGATGGAAGGAGCGAGGGGAGCCTCCATCTCTTGAATCTTGCCCTGGTAAACCATGATGACGAGATGCCCACACACTGCCTCGTAGTTAGACATATCTTCACCTCATATGTTTACTCTGTAACTCTCCCTCCTGTCCTCCTACCCCTTGTGTTGTCTTGGAGGACACTAGTCTAGCTCTATAAGGTCCTCCTGCCTATTTGAATCAAGTCTCCTCAAGTTGTTGTAGGGCTAGAAGAAAAAGATTACTATGGTGGCATCTACCCGATCTACCAATACCTGCTGTCATGAGTTAATACCAGCTATGGTATGTGTAGACCAATTCTGGTGTAAAGGACCATTAGTTAAGGTATAGAGACTAACGACCCACACATGAAGCCTGGTAGATGTAAAACTAACTATTGTGGAAAGACATAGCAGAAACCTAAGAATATGCAACCCGTTGAGTGGTGGTACTGAGCCTTGGACACATTGTAACACCGTGTATGGTGGGACAAATACTTTATGGAGATATGCTAGGGATGGGTGTAAATTAAATTTAGAATTGCTCACTCTTCCGTAGTTTAGGACCAAAGATACATATTCTCACGGGATGAAAGACGGTATTCTACGGGAGGCTTTTTACCTGGTTGGTTGGATTTAGACTGGGAACGAACGTGAGAATTGTTAGAGGACCTCAGATGTTTGACCCAAAAGGCTCTTGGAGATGGGAGTTTGGGAGCGATCGTTACAGATTTTGACCTTTTGTACATTAGGGCAAATGCCACATGGTCTATGACTTTGGAATAACATTTGGAACATTTGGCTCGGCTCTGGATCTATCTCCGTAGAGTACAGAACGTTTGGAAAGCTTTGTGATTGTCGTCAACGTCTACGCAACCTTTCCCCCTATTTATTTCTATAAATTACTTCATCCAAAGGATATTGGAGGGTCCGGTTAAAATAACAGTGCCAGAATCTCGTAGGTTACCTGAAAGAAAGCCATGCAGTGCCTTATTGCTCACTATTTTGTTATTGATAATATATATATATATTAGTTTTTTTTCTCATATTGTGTCCTTTTTTGCCCCTTAACTCTTCACTTTAATATTGCATTTATCACTCGAGCTGATGCCACACGGGCATTTTCGAGTAACACTAGACGTACAGTGAGAATGCTATAGCCATAACTGGCCACTAGGGGGATGAGAATAAATCCGACATTAGAAGCCCAAGGCACATGATCGGGAAGACTTAATGTATGAGGCTTCGGAACGTTCAAGCTCCGGCTACCTGGAGACCAGGCAATGGCTTTACAAGGGGCATGGGAGGGCTAGCCACATATGTGGGTGTGGCTAGCCATAAACAAGTTCAAATTGGGCGTGCCTAAACATCCCCCCGGAGATTAAGCTCTGTGACTCGGAGAACCAGAGAGGCGGAGCTTCACCCGGCGTCTCCGGGCAGAAGCTGGAGAGTTCCAGAGTATGTTAATATCTACACCTAGAATGGCTTCCAGCCCCATTGCACTGTGGGTATTTCACCCAAGAACCTGCCTTGGGGTATCCAATATTGCGACTTCTGCTCTGTTGCCTCAAATGCCGTATTTAGTGAAGTATAACGTCACCTTCCTGTGTCCATCTACATCAAGCCACTAATATTAAGTCAATGTAATAGTTACGGGGCACACAATGGTTCCACCAGAAACGTGCCTGCGCGATCGCCTCCGATGTATAAGTTAAAACACTTGAATGCAGCTTCCTCATACCAAAGCACCCCTTACGCATTTCGCATCATCTGTAGTTCTAGGCATGCTTTTTTTTTTCTAAATTGAGGAATTTGGAGCTACTTATTGAAAATCCGACACACTGTATTCTGACGAATGGTAGGAGAGCCATGGAACCGTTGTAACTATCATGAAGATCTCAATTTGTTAAATGTGAATGTGTTTTATCAATTAAAGATCTGATTTATCCCTCGGGAATTGTACCTGTTTCATTAATGGAGGCCAGAAACCTCAGAAGTCCGCATTTCCCTAACTGTGGAGATGGGTTTGTAAAACGCGTCAGCAACACTAAGCTATTGCTAGAGACAATATGTGAGATTATGTGTAGAACAGAAAGAAAGTCCATCAAATACTAGCCCCTCTGCCCTCCCTAAACCCCCCCCCCAAAAAAGTGTAGCGTTTTTATATGCATCAAACGCGTTGGAATAACTCACCCTAGCTTACTTCTCTCTCTAAATTGCAACAAGGACGAATAGAATGGGTCAAGGTATGGATCAAACCAGTTCTGCATGCACTTAGAGGCTTCTGTGGGCTTCTTTCTCCTTCTACAACTCTGTCCTTGTGAAACCTTTTTGTGAAACAATTTGCGACACGCGTAGACAACGACGACATCTGAGCCGTGTGGAGGCCACCGCTCCAAGCTTCTTTACGGCTGGAAGGCCGCGCGACTTTTCTAACCCATATTACTTGGGCGTGGGTGCTCCATGGGGCTCGCGAAGGACCTTCCAGCTGCAAAAAAGGGTCCCCCCCCATTTGGTATTTTCCTGTTTCTCGTTCTGTGTTCTGTCGTCTGGAGTTTCTCGGAGTCCTGGTCTGAAGTGGCTGCTGTGTTGCTCCTGTGTCCCTGTGGCTCCCCATGCCCAGCTTGCTTGCCTTCTCGCATGTAGACTTGTTATGTCTTGTTGTTTTTTTTTCCTCCCCTTTTCCCGTTTCCTCTCTTTTTGCCCATCATTGCCATATTGTACGTGTTATATGTGTCTATGTATTCACCAGATGTAGTTAAGAACACAGAGAATTCTCCGTAGATCAACACAACCAGGGTGGGGTGTCCAGTCCCACCTATGAACACTTAGACCTAATAGTGCTATAAAACAATGCAGAAAAAAACCAAAACAGATTTTAAAGATCAATTAATTATTAAAGACTGAAAATATTTTTTTGTTGGGTTATTTTTTGTTGTTGTTTTTTTTTTTTTACGGATAAATGTCCCATCCCGTAAAGACACAAATCAACAATTATTTTTTTTTACACTGTAGCAGAGTAACCCACAAACTAAAGGGTTAAAAGGGTGTCGAGAGAGGGGGGCGAAAGGCACTGAAGCTTTAATGGTAATTCAGATAAAATCAGGAAAGCGGAATCTTTTAGTAAATTTTATTTTTTTATTATTTTTTTTTTATTTTAAAAAAAAAAATCCCAAGACGCGACTCAAGAACCAAAAGCGTAAACATACGGGGAGGGAAAAAATAATAATCCTAAACATTATATATATGAAATGTGCTCATCGGATGGCGGTTACGGCTATCATTGAAAGGTTGCTATGAGACATGAATGTCTCTTTTCGTGTATGAGTTATTTCCCTCCTCGGTGCGTCAGATGCTTTCTAAATAGCTTTTTAAATGGAAGCGAAATTATTTTGATGTGTACACATCTCGGAGTTTTTTTTTAATACAACCCCACTGTTAAAACGAAGCACCTAGATGCATTTCTTTTAAAACCTCATTCATAATTCACGCCCCGCAATGTGTTTCGAAAAGATCTTGGGAGCCTTAAAAAGGCGAAGGGTAAAAAAAAAAAAAAGAAAAAGGGATTAAACTGAAATATTCCTCTTTTATTGTAACGACAGTTAACGTGTGCAGCGCCAGCCTCGACTGCTTTGGGAATTCTTCGTCCCCCACATGAGTAACGAGTATCGGCCAATTTGTGACTATGGAGGGGAATTTGAGAATTAAATAGCTGAAGGGTCAGATTATCCCGTTGAAAGGAGTGCATAATATGTTTGGAGGGGGGCCCTTTAAAAAAGAGCCCCAAAAATGCTGGTTTTATCGTCGGGTCTCACCTTCTTAGTGGTTTTTTTTGCCCCTGGTGGGAACACCCAAAATTCAGGACTATCACCTTCAACAAAGCCACCACTCGCCCACCCTTCACTGCTTCCTTTTCTCCTCACTTTTTTTTTCTGTTCTTTAAAATTTCTGCTCATGTTTTGATTTATTTTGGTGATGACTGATGGATTATTTAAGCTTCCAGCACTAACGATGCCTCTGTCTCCCTCCCCCCTCCCCTTATTTTTGTCTTTTTTCTTCCAATCCCGACCCCCTTTCCTCCAATCCTGTCTTCCACTCGCTCACGCTTACTAATAACTCACTTGACTTCTTTAAATGCTTCTTTCCCACCCATAATTTATTATGAACTCTTCCTACGCCCACCCCCCTCTGGTCTTGTCTACACATTCTCTTGTATGGCTTATGTTGTGTCTTCCCATGCACCCCCCCCCCACCCCTTCTACACCGCTCCCCCCCCCACCCCCCTTCCTTTATTCCACAGCAGAAAAGAAATGGTATACAGATGAAACGGATAACACTTACCCCAGAAACATTCAGATTAAGCCAATGAGTACGCACGCGGCTAATCAAATTAACCAGTACAAATCAACAAGCAGCCTGATACCGCCAATCCGGGAAGTCGAAGATGAATGTTAAGCCGAGACTCACAAAAAAAAAAGAAACAAAAAAATTTTTTTTTAATAAAAAAAAAAGAAAAATAAGAAAGGAAAAAAAAAATACTTTCTGAACTGGAGGACATGTCCAGCAGACATGGAGGATAATGCCACAGGACATAAATAAATTGTATAAAAAAAACCCACCCCATCGTGAAGGAGATCGGGGGGGGAGACGATGGCGGCGTGTCGGTCTACCCGTCCCGAGACTTTCCAGCCAGCAAAACAGAGACTGCAAAAGGAGAAAGTGTACAAATCTTTAATTTATAAACGAACAGCATCTATTTAACCATGTATAGCCTCTAGTGTTTTAAATTATTTTTATTCGTTAGAAAGAAGAAGAAGAAAAAAAATATATATAAATATATATTTTTAGTCAAGTCTCTGCCCAAAAACCAAGGATGAAGAAAAAATAATAATAATAATAATGCGCAAAACCGCCATTGTGATCCGAGAATTCGAAACAATTTAATTTGCTTTTGTGTCAAACTGTTTAATGCTATAAACGGCATCTCGGTTCTCTTCCGAGAACCTTGGCAAATGTGGACCGGTCTGAGGGCCACGCGAGCTTCGCAAAGGTCGAGGGTCTAGAAAGTGATTGTCTTGTTTCATGCTTCAGCCACAGAGTATTGTAAGACATCTGGAAAAAAAAATCTTAAAAATGGCTTATTTTATATGACTGTCTCCACCGTGCGTGATTGGTGTCTGCTAAACGTTGTGGATAAGGTTTCTTCAGGGTTCCTATCACACTAGATCCACCACACCATACGGTTGTCCAACTTGAGGTCTCACAAAGCTTGAGGGTTTTAATAAGAACTAAAAATAGTTCTACTGCCCAAAGGATGTAAGGTTGCAGGTTGGACCTTCCTTGTCTACAACACCTAGAACACCTCTATTGCAAGACATTGGGAAAAATCTTAAAAAAATATATATTATTTTATATTATTGTGTCCGCCTTGCATGATTGGTGTCAGCTGAACTTTGTGGGTAAGGTTTCTTGAGGGTTCCTACTGTGCTAGATCAAACCCCATCATATTTGGATCTCCATAGGGTTGTCCAATTTAGGGTCCCAAAAAGGTTGAGGGTTTTAACAAGTATTAATATTTGTGCTGCCAAAAGAAGTTGATGTTGTTGGTTGACCCCCCCCTTGTCTAGAACACCTAGTTGTGATATCTAGAACACCGCTATTGTAAGACATCTGGAAAATCTTTAAAAATATATGGGTAAGGCTTCTTGAGGGTTCCTATCATGCTAGATCCCATCCCATCAGAGTTAGATCTCTATAGGGTTGTCCAACTTGAGGTCCCACAAAGCTTGAGGGTTTTTAATGAGTATTAACTATAATATAAATATTTCTACTGGCAAAGGGATTTAAGGTTGCAGGTTGGACCTCTCTTTTCTAGAACACCTAGTTGTGATATCTAGAACACATCTTTGTAGTATCTAGAACTGCTTGACAGTGCGGGTTTTCTCCCGAAGGAAGGTATTGTGTAGAAAAAATCAAAACAGGACACAAGGTTTCCAAGTCATTCCGATCGATTTTATTGAGTTATTATTTAAATTACATGCAGCCAAATTCATCCACAAACAATAGTCATGATTAGAATGTATGGACCACCCAAGTACCGGGATTATAACGTCAGTGGTAATAAGGTCTGGAGCTTGAAGGCATATTTTTGGCACAGAGAAGATCCCGTCCATGCCAAACGTTACAATTTAGAAGGGGCTATAAATGTAATCCTCGGTGTTCCTATTCTCACGTCAGAACCCTGATCTTAGGTCTTGTGACTTAAATTTGAGCTTCAGACCCAGCTCTTGAGGGACACTCAGGGTTTCAAAGATCTTCAAGCAACCACTTAAACCAAATGGTAAGAAATAAACCACACTGGCTTTCGGGGTCATGAACACCTCAACACCCGAAACATGTAGACCAGATCCAGTTGCTTTGGGTAACTTAAGGCATGGCCGGTGATGCCTATTTCCTTACATTTATTATATAAATGGCCATGTTATTTCATGGCCGCTCCCTTTTCCCCTGAAATCTCTCGCTGTTCTAGTTTAGCAGATAAAACCTTTTGGGTGCTTCTACGTCCTTCAGGTCCTCCACGGACCAACTTCCAGACGTGCCATGGTCAAAAAATCAGCCCAAACCAACTGGGGCAGAAACTCTTACCGGACATGGAAGCACCCAAGAGGATTTAGCTGATTCCAACAAGAACTGCTAGAAAAGGTAAACATGCTAAAAAGTAGACATTACTCCTGAAGAAGCCTTGTCTCCAGAACAGCATGAGTAATGAGGATGGGCTTCCTCAGGTTGGCCCGCCGTTTACCCCCTCTAAATGGCAGACGTTGCTCCATGGTCTTGTCGATCCATATGAATACCCCCGTATAAGTTCAGGTAATTACTTTGTCGAAGTTCTCCACCTTGGCGAGATTGATATACGTTCCTCGTCGAGGAAGCCATCAGGGACGCCAGTAAAACCGGAGACTTTCCCCTAGAGGCTCAATCTTTCTCCTAAGTGGGTTACGAGAATTTTATGAGCATAACAAGTCTGCCATGACTGCATCAAACTGTCGGGAGGATGGCGGTCGTAAAAGCTGAAATTAAAAATGATGGAAGGGATGCGGCAGGTAACAGCTCTATGAGCTGTAAAAACATCTCATCCCTCCGCGGCATTCATCACGCTCTCCCTCCATCTCTCCATCATCCCTGGTGCCTATTCCATCGCGGCTCAAACAGAACGGCCTGCTGGGCAACTAGATAAACCAGGCCTCCTCTCTCTGCGGCAGATCGGCCCCCATCCGGCCCCTGTAGTCGCCCGTCTCTCCTGCTGTAAAGACTCAACCTTAATCAGTCGTTGGTCTCGTCTTAGATTCAGGAGCCGTATGTCTATCCCATGCATGTTTAATACCCTCACTGTATTACCCTCTACCACCTCTGCTGGGAGGCTGTTCCACTTATCTACCACAGGGGCAGAATAAGCTCTCGAAAGTTGTCCTACGAGTTTAGCGATACTGCGGCACCTTGGGGGAGGGGCACAGACCAATCATAGTACAGCAAGTGCAATATGATTGGACCTTCTCCTTAAGCCCTGCCCAGTGACGTACTTTTTATACGTGTATATGCGGTATATATATAGGTGACGGCAAGAAAGGAGACTGTAGGGCAGCTTACACGGTAAAGGGGAATGAAAGGACGCTTCAAATAAAAATATTAAAAAAGAAAAGACTTCTTGGGGGGGGGGAAACGCAATGAACGGTTAAATGCCCGACCCGAACTCTGCTAAAGACAAGAGGAGTCTTTCCTACCCCCAGTAAATGTTAAACTGACACCGTGAATGAGCCTCTGTGCGGCCGCATCAGTTTCTCACAACGCATTAGCGACCTCGTCAATCACGGAGAAGTCGGGTCGCGGTTTCCCTGCGCAGTCCTTGCTCTCGCCGAGTCCTTGCCAAACTCCGCAGCAAAGTTACAGAAGCGTTCTGTGTGAGGGAGAAGGAAGGATCCCGCTGCGCTTCGCGGTGAGCGATGGTGGGGCGCAAGCCACCGAGCACACGGACTCTTTACAGGACCTAAGAGCCGGCCAAGCCTTCTGGACTCCTTGAGGAAGAGCGAAAGCCGGCGACAATGACCAGGGCTTGGCCCCAGTTCTCATTACATTTGGTGGCAGAAGTGGGATCACCAGCGGCAGCCCCACTTTAGGGTATGCGGTCACCTGATTCCAAAACCGGGGGGGCAACTCATATCATGTCCACTCCGTCACATCAGGAACGTATCTTGGAGGGCAAATAAAGCCACGTTGCATCCATATACCCCACCATATTCTCCCAATTTGGTTTGTGTGTGCCGGTCCTCCGGCATCTCAATAACATGGACTATACCGGCGTCAACCAATGAATATTATCCCAACCTTGAAAGTCGGAACGAGGCGCGGGCAGATCGCGCTCGCTATATTTTATTTGTTGTTATTTGAAACGGAAGATTTCCACCGACTGTGAACAGGCAAGCTGTGATAATGAACAAGACGGAAGCCGCGCATGCAATCAGGGTCCGGTGATCATAACATCATCTGTTTGGAGAGATTTGTAGAAGCGTCTGCTTAAAAAAAAGGTAATAAAGAAGAGAAATATAGGGTCTTAAAAACTAGAGGGAGAAAATTGATTAGCGCCATTAGCTCCAGAAATCATCTTGGAATACCCCCCACCCCCCCCCAAAAAAAAAATCATTGGCACGAGAGGGATAGGTAAGAAGTCCTTACATCACGTCTAAGTCTCTGAGCCGATAGCATAGGGTTAAGGAGAGTCACCCGTAATAAATAAATGTCACGTTAATGTACAACCCCAACACACATTTTATCTGGTCTTGGATCCAAGTCATGGCTCCAGGTTGAGAGACATAGGTAAGGTCCCATGATGTCCAACCTAAAGCCCATCTGCCGACCCACCTACCAGGAAATATGTTTTGGAGGTAATAGCGATCCATTTCCGCCATGGCCCGCACTCGTCTGCTTCTTGGGTGCCTAGACATAGGGTTGGGTGAGCGGGGACATAGGTCCTCCATCTTCTTCATAATCCCACTGGTGGTAATTGTATCTGACGGTACCCCCATCCCTCTCTAGAGGGGTATCCTTCTCAAGTACGCTATATGAAATACCTTCCCAGTCCGTCATGATATCTAATGCTTCAACTCATTGAAGCACCACATCCAACCACTACTCCAACAGGCTGGCCACCCATAGGCTGCATATATCAGGGGACTTAAGGCCTGTTTAATGTGGATGAGGGTGGAAGCACCATGACTGACGATGTCACAATGATGTCCTATCCTCCCGCTAGATGAATTGCATAGCCTTTTATGTTCCCATTTCAAAACTAGTCAACCTATCTGTCTCCACATGGATGGGAAGAAGACCAAACTCAGGGTCAATGCAACAGAATGGAAGACATTTTGAAAACAGTACCACATGGACCTGGTTTCCTCAACAGAAACCCCAATATACGTTATCTGCACCTTTTTGCCCCAATCATGTGTGATTATAACCACTTGAAGTAAGTCTGAGCGCCAGCTCCATAAAGATGACGACATCTGGCACCAAGAAGCACGGGCTTATTGCAATCAATGCGCGGTCGGAGGGTTTATTAGTAGCCATTAAGAGTAACAAGAGGGTGCAGGCCGCCGGTTTGGAGGTGATGCTAAATTCTGCAGTGCAGTATATAACCAAGAACAATGCATTAAGCGCCATAAAACCACATCACACGCATGGCGTCGGCCCTCAAGGTTAAGTGCTTTTATCTTCATCTCATTTTCTAAAAGTCTTTAACCCCTCTGTTCCCAGAACATCCCGGGAGATATAGAGGATCAAAATAATAGAAGGTTTAGAAGGTTCTAGAGACTTCTAGAGAGCTGCTGTATCATTCTGGTTCTTGCTAAATCATGGTGGTAATCATCTAATTCAATCCCCTGGAGGGTTTTAATATTGGTGTTGGATAATGGTGTAGCAAACCTAGAACATTACAAAACAAAGACGTCGGTGGGAGAGACCAGATGTCTACGTCGGGTTGGGTGGCTGCCATGATGATTCAGGGTTGCCACACGCGAAACATTTCACAGCAAGGCCATTAGCCGATATCAGACTAACCCACCTAATGGGCCACGGGCCAGAAACTGGACAATGGAAAATGGGAGGCTCGGCTGCAATGAGAAGAATTTATATCCCAAAACGAAGAGCTTCACCTTGGAGGACATCAAGCCTTGGAGGAGATCTAGAACCCGCGCTGATGGACCTCATTTTTTTTGTCGCTCTACATGTCGGAGATGGTGTTGACGTATATAAAACAAAGAAGGGAAAGCGAAGTCGGTAACCGATACACGGATAACGCGGAGCAGGTGGGAAGACATTGTCTACAAACAAGACGCCACGTCTGCACCTCCCGTAACGCGCTCACGAAGTATCACAATTTATGGTGCGTTCCGTAACGCATCTCATCATCCCCGGCGCCTTCAGCCGCGTCTCTGTCCTCAGCTCCCAAGGATACCGCCATCGGCTGATGCATACGTTAAGCGTGCGGCCCGGCCCCGATGCATCTCGGTAACATATGGCCGGGCGGAGGTGCTGCGGTGATGTATGGAGGCCATGAATCTTCCAAACGAGGCAACGTAGGAATGATGGCCCTATCCGGAGATATCCGCAGACACTAAATTCCGGCACACAACCTGATACAAAAGAGACGAGGGAGGGAAATGATTCTTTCGAGAAAAAAAGAAAAAAAAAAAAGAATTAGCTCCAGCCGAGAACATCAGCATCTCCCGTCTCGCAACAGAAGCACGGAGCGTCTCACCCGTAACTGCGCAGGCACAGCTCACGCCTGATATATATCGCACGCGCCGCCTTCACCAAAACTTGGCTGTTTCTTCCCGAACTTCTTACGGGTTTCACAAAAAATATTTTTTCCTCTTGCATTTTTTTATGTTGGAGATGAGATGATGAAGGTGATGGACACCTAATTCTGAGAATGGGGCAGGAGGTCCCTTTTTGAGTGTAGGAGCATAGGGCAGGGCGGCGGAAGGAGCATGGAGGCCCTACGTGGCCCCAAGTATTCTGACGGCAGCCCTGGCCGGACCTAAAGGAACTGAGGTCTGGCCTATCTGATCCCTAACCTGTATTTGTTGCTGGGGCTCATTTTAAGTCGTTTTCCCAAGATATTTGGTTCTCTCATTCTCCTGGATACCTAACTTTGTAAACCAATAGGATCTCTGCACCATGGAAGGGGGCGCGCCTATACGTCACCCGATGTAAAATGAGGCCTCGAGTGAGACCAAAAACCGCCGCTTCCCCTCGAGTGTTTATAACGCGCACTTCATGGCATTCGCCACACTGAGGCGCCGTTTCAAGGCCTTTTGGGTCTGTGACCCTCGCAGTGAGAGCGGCCCTCATGTTTTACCAGGAAGAAGCAGCGGCTCTCGTAAAATACAGGAACCTGATTTCATTAAATAACATCGGCCGGCAGCGCAAGGAACGAGATCCTAATTTATGGGAGAATCGCACAATAAAAATCTGGTAAAATGTGCTTTTATTACCCGGGGGGAGTGCGGGAGACGGCGGCATAAACTCCTCCATCTAACAGATTAACCCCCGGCGCTGTATACAGTAATATAACCCCAGCGCTGTATACAG
>VKOC01000007.1:12342323-12355148 GCA_009364415.1 Spea multiplicata
ACTAAGCGTGATTTACGAGCCTGAATTATTATTTCGCGTTACTCTTCCTTTCACCGGCTCTGCGCCGAAGGAGATGGCAGCCGGCGCCCTGATTTACTCTCCAAACCATTTGTTCCAAGGCTTCGGCCGCTGATGGGGGAAAGCGGGGTCTGGGCGCATTACGGGGGGGGCGCGGCGTATATAGCGTATATATATATATTAACCGCGCCGCTTCGTATCTCACAGCGTCCAAAGATATAAAAAACATATTCATTTGTAGCAGGCACAGGGTGGGGTAAAAATAAAAAAAAGGGGGATTTTTGGGGTATATTCCAGCCTTTTTGGTAAAATTGATACATTTGGGGCACTGGAAACATTGAAGCCACAAAACCTTCCCCACCGGAAAAAAAAAATGTTTACAAAAATGTTTATTTTTTCAGGGAAGGCTAAAATGGTCATGTGACACAAAGGCAGGCACTGGTAGGGCGTTTCCATAGAAACTGGAAAAGGGTTCTCAAACGCGCAGGAGGGACTTTATGTCGAAGGAGGAGAAAAGTTAGGCCGAGAGGCCGTATTCTGAAACCAGAGGCTCCGACGTTTAGAGGGTGGTGGATAAGTGGAACAGCCTCCCAGCAGAGGTGGTAAGGGCTAATACAGCGAGGGGATTTAAACGTGCATGGGATAGGGATCTGAGACAAGATCTAGGACTCGTCATGCCGCTTCGGGGGGTCTCCAACCCCAGGATACTCAAACGCGAGCGTCATAGCCAATGAGCACAGCTTGGTTACCATGGTTCTTCATGCAAAGTCTTTGGCTTCCAAGAGGTTCTGCGGCAGCTGAGGGTCTATATGCGAACGCTGCACCCCAAAACGCTGTGTCTGACGCTGCCCTCCGGTGGTGACACTGATCTCTGCGAGACCCCCGCGGCAGGTGGGGGGGGGGCGGCACAGGTCCTCCGAGAACGTTCAACTAACGAGCCAACGGCAAAATCAATACAGTCAGTGCCGGCAAAGTCACGGCAACCTCTACAGCCTTCAGACAAATCTACGCCGTCCGAGACGTCTTCATTTACCGAGCAACGGTGATTTCTGACCCCCCCCCACACCAACCTACCGCGAGTCACCGTGGAAACGGGCGGAATGTCCACGCTGATTGCTCTCTTTGTAGCTCTAAATAAAATATATAAAATGAGATGCACGGTGCGTGGCCCCCGCCGGGCGTAAACATGTTCTGAGGTCAGGGGCTGCCCGGATTTCTGCTGACAAGGAGCCATGTCAAGGAGCCACCACCACCACCACCTCCTCCTCCTCGCCTGTTCTCCAAGCTCAGTGTCCATTCCACTGTAATTGGCCCTCGAATTATTTATGACATTAATTGCTGTATTATCGACTGTCTGTCAGCCGCCCTGCCAGTCAGTCCATCGTTCCGAGCTCGCCGTGCCGGGCGCAGCCTCCGTCAGACTGACAAGCTAATTAGACCCGTCACCCGCCTTCGTGACAAATGTTGCTCTCTTTCAATAGCTCCTTGAAATAGGCTTCGCTTTTCAAGCCCACCTGTCTTCGGTCCGACCCCCCCCCTCCGCCTCAAACACTATCCGCACTTTGTCGTCTGTTGCCAAGAAAGTCAAGGTGCTTGTCAGACAAGAAACTCGCCCCACGGAGAGCTGACTCTTGGAGAAGAGGTTTTTTTTGGTATCTGATGACCTCTAACTGGAGGTCCCCGTGTCACGTTCCGCCCGGCCCTGTATCTTCCGCAGCTTATCCAAACAAGTATGGACGTTATCTGTTTCTAATACTCAGTACTGACCTGCACTGGTCCAAAGACCACCAGGTTTTTAGTTCCTTGAAAACCTTCCAACTGTTGGATGCCATGATGGGTTCAGACACTGGTGGCCTCCTGATGAGATTAGAAGGACCCTGCCACCGCCCAGTTTCTTTTTAAATTCCGACTGCAGGTTCCATGTCAGACGTGGCCTTGACTTACCATCTGAACGTGTGGACTTACCACATCCCCTGGTTGACAGTTGACCAGTTGACATTCATGCCTTGGTCTTGACCAGTAGACATTCATGCCTTGGTGTTGACCAGTAGACATTCATGCCTTGGTCTTGACCAATAGACATTCTTGCCTTGGTGCTGACCAGTAGACATTCATGCCTTGGTTTTGACCAGGTGACATTCATGACTTGGTTTTGACCAGGTGACATTCATGACTTAGTGTTGACCAGTTGACATTCATGACTTGGTTTTGACCAGGTGACATTCATGACTTGGTCTTGACCAGGTGACATTCATGACTTGGTGTTGACCAGTTGACATTCATGCCCCTTAAACCCTCTCCTAACGTTCTAAGCATTCATCCCCTGACAGCTTAAATTAAAACACTGCGTCGGTTGCACAATTTCATCCGATGACGTCCCTTTCTAGACTCATCATAATAGAATTCGGCCTCCCTTTGGCCTCCCTTCCCAGCTGACCTATGGATTTCTTGCATCTTAACATTTAAGTATCTGCAGTTCATATCAGCCAGCTGATGTGACAAAAAAAAACAAAAAAACCCCAGCCTTTAAATGTCACGATACGGGTTGGGAAGTAATCCCACTGGTGGAACTTCTTGCTAATTAATCAAAATAACATCTCTTTTAGTCGTTAGACAGCAAAATCAATGAGGCTGGCTTTTCTCTGGCCGCTTGAAATTGAGAGAGAAAAAAAAATTAAAAAAAATCCTTGTATTAACCCTTCTCCTGTTATAAAGTAGCTGTTTCTGGGCGCTTATGTAAAAACACAAAAAAAAAATCAGTCTTTGCTTAAAATTCTAAATGTCTGAACCTGCGAGATCTCAGAACTTCGCATAAGAGATCAAAAAGGAAAATAAAAACCCATCATGACCCCAAAAAACTATATCTGCAGAAAATTCCTGTATTTCGGGGCTATTACAGCGGCGAGGATTCCCTTGCTGGATATATACTTTGTCTGTCTGGGTTTTTGGGATACTCCTATTAATCCCGAGCTAAATACGCCAAAAAAAAACAAAAAAAAAAAATAGAAAAAAACTTTTAAAAAAGTTTTTACAAAATTTACTTAAAAAACAATGTAAAATAATAATACAAAAATTACAAAAATACACAAAAAAATAAATGAAATAAATATAATATATAAAAACACCATTATATACAAATGTACCAATATACTTAAAAAAAAATACGCAAAAAATACAATTATCTTTAAATTTTTTTCGGGAATCCTACAGAAATCTACGCCTTTGTGCGAATATCAATGAACTTTTTTTCTGTAATTTATTTTTCAGTCGGCGGCCATAGTCGGGAGTATAAATATTTCACCTTACGCTCCCGTATGAAAAGCAATATTGGGTGTCGAAGGTTCGGGTCCCCCCCCTTTTCTGCCGCCCGCATAAGCTATTTTTCAACCAGCCTCTTAAGCCGAAAAAAAAAATTCCTTCCAGTCCGCCAGTAACCTTTAAGTGTCAGAACGCTCAGCCTGTAATATAATTAGTACGAACATTTATCTAGTCCCTGGGAAATAATTAATAGGATTTTTTTTCTTCCGCCTCCCGAGGGAACACTCAGAGCCGCTGCCCCGCAAATCTGTTTGTATGAAATTCTATTTGTGCGTCTCACGGCAAAACTTCTATATAAAAAAAAAAAATCACAAAAATAAAAAAATAACAAAAAATATAAAAAAAAAAAAATTTCCGATGCCGGCTCAGACATAAAAGTTATCTTTGCATTAACTTCTCAGCTGCTTTCTTGCCAAATGTGCATAATTGCCAATATGACTTTTCCTTGTATTATAATTAAGCTCTTTATTAATGAAATGGTCTCAAGCCATTTCATCACAAACAAATGATGCATTTTGTACGATACAAAACTCCGGCAGAGTGTCAGGGAGCTTCGTATAACACGAGGAAGGGGCCAGGGGAGCGGTTCGATGAACTGTGAGGGGAGGACAGGCCCGGGTTTGCGGGGTTCGTCCCACTTGCTGGTTCTCGCGTTGACCTCGTCAAGAAGCTTTTGACCTGGACACCACCGAGACGGGCTCAGGGAGCTTTGGTTACATCGCTAATCATTAATATTAATTAGATGGCTACATTATGAGAATAAACAGCTGGTGGCATTCGTGGTGATTTAGTCTCGTTTTGATGAGATAGGCAAGAGTTGATTGGGATTCCGGCATCCACTCGCGACGAGGTCCCCCATAAATATGGCTGTAGGTTGCATAGAACGTGGCCAGGAGCTCCGCTTACTCCAACGTGGTGCCATCTGATCTCTCAAGCGGTTATCGCCAGCCTGGGGTAATTTAATGGGCTCCAAGAACATGATCCCCATTCCATAAGAGGTCTTCCAGGACCACCGAGAGCCCATGAATTAGCGATAATCCCCAGTATGTTGAAACAGGGGTGTCACAGCACCCGGGGCCATGATCACTGCGACACCACGGCTCTGCAGGATCATCCCTTACTTCTGATGTGTCGGATTAGCGGTAAGGGATGGTCCCGGGTGCCGTGACAAGGGGTATTCCTTGAGGACAATAATGTAGCAGACCCAACAGTGGAGGTTGGAGGACCACATCATGAAAACTTGGATGTGCTGGTGGTTGAATGTTAACAAACCCATGTTGGCCTCGTTGTCTATGTTCCCCTCATGTTATTTTATTAATGTGTAGCAAATCCCCTAATGAATAGGCCCCAAGAACGTTACCCTCCATTCCACAAGTTGGTGAATTTGAAACTAGTCATAATGAACCACCAAGGGTCCACAAAGGGATAACGCACCAGTAGCAGACCCTACAGTGGTGGTTGCAGGACCACATCATGCGAGCCTCAATTGGCCTTCAGAAGCATGTTTGCCCCATGTCCTCGAACACTTGTGGGCATGTTATTTTAGGTGTAAAACCTCCATTAATACAATCCTTTATGGGGGGGGTTGGGTTCTAGTGCTTTGCGCAGTTTCTGACACTCGAAAACTTCACGTCCGTTTCTCTCGAAGCGAAAGTGTTAGAAGCCTCCGCAGGTGTGACATCAAACCGAATTAAGGTACGCGAAGCTGCAAATAAAACGAGGCCGGCTACGTCGACAGAGCAGCCGCTTACAGGAACGAGAAGCCCCCCTTCCAGGTACAAGCCGAACGTCCGCGGAGGACTTTGCTGTCTCCACGAGTCCTGCCACTTTGGTGAAGTGTATTATTTCATGAGTCCGGCTTTTCCCGAACCAGAAGGAGCAGGACATGAAGGCAGTGACTAATGGAGAATGACAGGGACTGTCACAATGCAATATGTCACCCGGGAATCGGTCTCGGTGCTTTTATGAAACTGGCAGCTCTTTAAATAATTCCAAATTTAACCCCGTCGGTGCAGAAAGGGAGGCAAGCATTGCAATACACGGAGCCGATGTGTTTGATTTCAGAGACCCCCCGCTGCTGTCGAGCTCCGCACCTGTGGCCATGCGACGTCTAGAAATCCCCTTTATAAAAATGAAAGGGGGAGGGGGTCCTACAAAATTTAAAACAAACTAATAAGCTATTGTAAACTTAAAAAAGGTTCCAACTCATGAAAAAGGAGACTGAGATCCTAGACATTATATCTGAAGGACCACCAGGTTAGGGTTCATGAAAATAAACCAAGTAAAGGACCCAACAGAAGACTGGAGTCCATCTGACCATAAAATGTAGTGATGTCTAAAGACATTACGATATGATGAGTTTGGATATTAGAATGATAAGCCACGTATCTCGTTCGCATGGTAGATTCATTTTTGGGTTCCCTCAAGCTTTAGGAGATCTCAACGTGATCCGTCTATGGTGGGTCAAGCTAAACGCGTCAACGGAAGAGGGGAAGTGGAAAGGGCCTCTGTTCGTAGACATATCCAGATACAAGCAATGGAGGATATCACCCAAAAAAACAAAAATTAAACCCCATTCATCCATGCAGCCAAAAACTCCACTGAGGGAACAACAAGATGGAACCGGATAATGGCCACGCGTCTGTCTTAATGACCAGATAGAAATAACGAACTGTATTAATTAGGACTTTGGACGCGGACCTCCCAACAAACCGTTGGAGAATGTCATTTGTTGCATCTTTATCTAAAGTTTTCTTTGCTTTTTTTTCCAGGCTACCATAGGCTTTTTTTTTTTCTCCCCGTCCGCGCGGCCCCCCCTTCTCTGGACGTGCCCTGATGTGGATTAAATGTGACACACACCAAACTCCACATGTCCCGGAGCCAGCACGCATGGCTCAGCTAATGTCATGTCCAAGTACGTCAAGAAGCAGTGTCTCAATGGCCGAGCCCCTGACACATGTCACAAACTTTTACTTGTCTTTTTTCTTGGTTCAACCCCCCCCCGCCCCAATAATTTTTTTCCCAATGCCACCCGCTTAGGAAAGACTTACAGGGCAGGAGATGTAAAGGGTGGTGTGTGGCAGAAGGGTCTGGCATTTTACCCCCCCCTCCTCCGCCTGTCAAACACATTTGTATCCCGTCGATGTCAGGCCGTCGGCCAACAGGTTTTGTCAGGTTCGGACCCACGTTTTAGTCAATCGCGTCCCACGTTTTAGTCAATCGCGTCCGACCTTAAGAGATGAAAGAGAAGAGGACAGATTTATTTATTTGTTTTGAGGGAGGAGGGGGAGGTTGTATGAAAATAAACAAAAATTGGGACAAATTGTTGCGAACGGCAGGCTATAGGTGACCTTTTAGGAATCGAATGCTCACAGCCGCATGCACAGACGCCCGGCGCGCTCCTCTTCCTCATCTAAGTGGAATGATTTGGCATATAAGCCGCGCGAGGGGGCCTCCTCTTCTATGTGTGGACCTGGGGGGCCGATGGAAGGGTTAGTATCACTGCGGAGCTCTGGAAGACTTAACATTTTTAGAGGTTATGGAAGAATAAACTGGAATTAAAATGGTTTGAGGGTCGGATGCAAAGATTGGATTCGGGGGCCATGAAAGTGGCTTCATTAGAAAGGCCGTGAAGATTTTGTTGTTATACGTTCAAACATTGCCAACCGTTCATGCGCAGTGAATAGGACGTTAAAGGACGTTGTAGAATGCTTGTCTCTGGCTACGCATTGTTGGCACTTTGGTGGGGTCTGGAGTGATGACCGGAGACCGGAGTGATGACCTCACCTAACAATATAAACTGACCACCCGGTGGCTCTTGGCCAGTGGCCCATCGGGCATTTGCCCCATGCACCGGATGTCTGTCCAGACCTCAGAGGTAGATAGTCTTGCAGATAGTCGAGCAAGAGTCACCAAAGTCACCCAATAATCAATAATATCCAGTTTCAGAGGCATTTCAATAAATACGCAACGGTCACGAGTAACACTCTGGGCTACACACACAGTTCAAGGGCCACTCGGCTCACACAGAAACATGCAATGAGAATAAGAGCTGAGAAACTGGAGGACAGCTTCATGTTATGATATGTTTAATCCTTGCAGACCCTCTGTATGTCTTGAAAATGAACAAAAGGGTTGGTTCCTCCTTGTAGGTGGACAGCGGGAACCCTAAGAGAACCTGCAGAATCTTGGCGCCCAGTTGCCACCAAATAGGGTGAACATGACACCAAGGAAATTGAACGCTGGTAGGCAAACGCGGTGGTAGCTTTTCATGGAGCTCCAGCCAAGGATCCCACCAATATCTAGACAAGTTCCATGATTCTCAAAATAACCTGCTACCATGGGAAACACACAAATAAACACAAGGATGAGAAGAAAGACCATGAAGACACCAAGGTAGAGGGTAGAAGAACAAAGACAGGAAATGGACAAAATAGAGAACGGGAAGCATAAACTAGTATGGGACAAACAGAAGACCACAAATGATGGATCTTCATCACTATGAGGTTGACACCAACCTTGACTTTTACCATTTTGAAAGTTTTGCCATTAGACTGTGAGATCCCTATTATTAACGTCAATCATTTCAGCTGTAGGGTTCCCAGAATAGTTTGAGTTGGGAAGGAAGAACACAGAACGTCGGGCAAACATACTGCGAGAAAACAAGAAACGTCTCTTCTTGACTAACCCGCGTCGCAAGGAGCGCAATCTGAAGACGAGATGAAATGACAACTTCCATAAGCTTTTGAAGTGCCACATGTGACAGGTAACCTGATTTGGTATTGATGTAGAGCGGTTACCGGCGGATAAAGCCAGAGGTGATGGCCGTACTTTGGTAACGTGCTGATATAAGGGGTTAACAGAGTGGGCAGCGTGGGGCTGTTGAGTCTTTCTGACCATATTCTCCGTCCTGCTTTAATTTCTCTGACAGTGTGACCAGGACTGCGGGATCAGCCTTTTCACAAGCTTTCAAAGAGCGCACATTTCTGTGGGCAAAGTAAGTCCCAGTCACGTTACATTCACAAGGCATCACCGTCACTCTGACAAACTCCACTTTCATCTCATTCTCCTGCGTGGCCACGCTTTCTTCCTATAAGGCAAATCAAAGCGCACACAACGGACGTAGGTCTTTGTATGTGTTGACATGTGTCCGACCATCAATATGTCTCCTAAAGCCATTTCAAAGGCTAATATAGGACCCGATGCTCGTCTCTAATGTAACAAACTTAACATTTTATGAACGGGGAGGATTATTATTATCAATTATTATACAACGTATCACAAAATATGCCGTTTACTCCTTTTTGGATATTTACACTTTTCAATACTCATGAAAAATTCCATACCTATCAAGTGCCCCTGTTTAGTTTGGCCGGTCCTTCCTAAAACATCTGTGCCCCTCTTTCCTCTCCCGATGCCCCTCTTTCTTCCTTTGATGTCCCTCTTTCCTCCCTTGATGTCTCTTTTTCCCCGATCACTCTTTCCTCCCAGCGCCCTCTTCCTCCTTGACGTCCTCTTATTCTCTTTGATGTGCACTTTTACCCAATTTCCTCCTTTGATGTACTCTTTCTCCCTGATGCCCTTTTCCTCCCAGTGCCCCTCTTTCTCCTTGATGGTCCTTCTTTCCTCCCGATGTCCCCTTTACTCTTTTGATGTCCACTTTCTTCCCCCCAATGCTCTTTCATCCTTTGATGTACTCTTTCTCACGATGCCCTGTTTTCTCCCACAGTGGCCCCTCTTTCCTCCTTGAGGTCACTCTTTCCTCATGATGCTCCTCTTTCATCTTTGATATCCACTTTCGTCCCTAATCCGTGCCCTTTTAGAAGGTCAGAATGTTTGCTGGTATGAGGGGATCGCAGGGTTCTACAGCCATAAAAGCCCCGATAATGTGTATAGAAACAGCAGGACGGGGCTTTATCAACTAAACGAGGTAAATAAAAACCATTAGTCTTCTTCTAAATACAGCCTTGATTCTAAAGATTGATTTAGGTGCAATTCTACAGATGGAGCAATCAGGAGTGGCATTGAGTAGTTTCCATGGTGACTGCTCCACATTTACAGACTGAGGACCCTACACATTTAGAGCAATTCCATACAATGTGATAAAGATGGTGGTCACTGTTGAATGTTTTTTTGTGAAATCAGAGCAGAAACCAGAATTCAAAAGTTTAATTGAAAAAAATAACAGAACAACAACAGATTTGGTTGTAAAAACATCCTTTTTCCCCTCCAAGTTCTTGCATCTGTTGACATCTTACTAAAAAGCAAACAAACAAACAAAAAAATCATCCCGCGAATTTACTCCTCCGCTCCTGTCCTATGGAATGTGCCGGCCACGGCCTATGGGCTCGCGGCGTCAATCAGAGCTGGTCATCGCGGATAAACCTGTTTCCTTCCGAATGCTTCCCGTAGTAAACGTAGCGACATTTCCCTGCGACGCCTGGAACAGAAAAACAAGAAAAATATCGGACTCAACCCAAAAATGCCTTGTTTTTCTTACCGAATAAGATCATAGAAAAAAAAACTTTTTATTTATATAAAGTTAATATATCCATTTGTTAACTGTTCAAAATACTATTTATTTGAAATTTAAAAAACATTAAAAGGCACACACAAAAAAAACTCTTAGGGCGTAAGCAACCGAGTAAATAATAAAATGCACAGAAGTTTTAAAAAAACATTTTTGTTAATGATGGCATACAAAACAAATTCAGCCAATCAGGCGGCTATAATTGTGACTACATCCTAGAATGAATTTTTATTTTATAGAATATTAGACAAGATGTTTTTGGGGTAAAATACGGTCAAAGCATTTCTAAGGTCATATTTTCCTACATGAGCTGACGGACGGGTAAAATATTTTTCATATTGGGGCAGAATAAATAATTCTAGAGAGTTCTAAGGTGCAGACATTCAAAAGTCCTATTTCTATTGAAAGTGTGGTTAAGAAGAACGTTCCTTCTTTCATCCTGATGATGTCAGAAGACAGCGACCAAAGTCTCTCGGGGAGAGAAGATCTTGGGAAAGAAGTCCACATTAACTTTGAGTCCATCGAGGGCAGAGTATCTGTTTTGAACCGGGGTGCCAGACCAAGGAGTTGAAGCCCACGGTATGAACGGATCCATGGATCTACTTAGAAGGTTCTAGAGTCAGTTCTAAAAGAAACCCACCAAGATCTCTCGGCACACGTGGCTACACCTTAGACCCTTCACGAGGTCCGATGAACCATACATGGTGATGGTCAACTCAAAACGTAGTACCGCGAGTCCGTCTCTCCAGGGTCTGGAGATGGTTTAGATGTTTAGAACAAAATGTTCCCAAATGTCATCGGCTGTCAGGTATCGCATTCTGTCAGTGACCGCCGGTGGTCGGTCCAGGAACATAAAGGTTAGATAATCGTCTGCACTTTAAATCCAAAACAAAAATCCGCTGCTGGAATTCGAGCGAAAGGGGGGACCGTGCGAAAAAGCCACCCTGCAAGTCACGTCGGAGCCGTAATGAGAGAAGACGCTGTCAGAAGCTCGGAGAGGACGGACGCTGCGCGGGGTGACAGGAAGCAGAGAGGATGACAAAGATACTGGTGCCAGAATCCGCCTGCTCCAATCACATCCCTAACGAGACGTGACAACCCTTCCCAGCGTCCTGAAGTCTTCTCCGACGCTGGAGGACCGGGAGGGAGCTTCCAAAAACAAGCCCCGTAGACCCGAGGACGCTGGGGTATTAGGGAAAAGTCAAAGGGGACGATTTCAGGAGGAAGCCAGGAAACGTCTCCCCAGGTGCGGCTGCAACAACGCTCAGGGAAGACAACACGGGCTAGCTGAGACTCATAAGAGTTTCAGTAACATTTAAGAGACCGGCTTTACTGTAATACCATTCGAAAGAAACACCGGCTTTGTCGTTGTTTAGGGTTCTACTGTATGTTTTAATAAGACGGAAAAGTAAGACTCCCGAGAGGTTTATAGGAAAAAATGTTGCAAGATACATTGTAGCCAACACAATAATGTGGCACCGATGGTTTATCTTGTGACAGCCCCAGGTAGGTGACAGTTTACATCGAGCTGTTGATGATGAAGAAGACTCTTAGACTTTACGACTTGAGGTGGCGCGGGTGGTGGAAGTGCGAGGCAGCTGTCACCCCGGATTAACGTCCGATGGGGGGGGGGACACATGACAGATAATGTTTGGAGGTGGAAGATGAGGAATGGGAGGAGGGCAGCTGGAACCCAGATGCCAACGCTTGCCGTAGGACAGAGGTGCGAGGTATGGCTGTGCCTGATACCGACTCGATTAAATGGGACAGCGAAAGCCACTCCGGTACTCGGACTACTTCTCAATCGTCTCAGGCTGGTGGCAGCTGGTGGCAGGGCCGGCATTCCTAATCAACTTCCTGTCCTTACGTTCTCTTCCTTCTCCTGCCCCCCCCCCCTTTACAAAGGCTGCCTGGACCAATCAGCAACTTAATAATGGGGGGAGAGATAACGTAAAGGGGATGAAAAATCCTGCAGATTTTGCGGACAGGAAGTTACGATGGACGCTTCCATTGTACACCTAAAGGGGGGGGGATTATAATATATATATTCCTTATTTTAACCTATAATACCTGTTTATTTAGTGGATAGAGCTGAAAAATGGAGGACTCGGGGAGCGCGACTCATCCGCTTTAATGTCTTACCAGAGAAGATATTTCCGAGATCACCTTTAAGTTTATCCATTAATCTACGGAATATTTTTCTATACATTAAAGACATAAATAACTGCCGAGAGCCGGGGGCCTTGCGAAGTTCATAGAAGAACCAAGGCAGATGGTTCAATCACCTTATATATGAATATGTCCCCCCTTTCCACCCCTTATCGAGATGACCTTTACATATAAACAAGATGATTTACCCCCCCCGCTTCCCCTGAAACCCCCCCCCCCTTCGTGCGGTTTTCGGAGAGGTAATATGACCTTAAATCCAGGCTTTTTATTATTCATCGTAATTCTGACTCAGGCTAATTTTCTATTAAGATGATTGCACTTAACGTGAATAGAGAAGAGCGCTTAGGTGCCGAGTGACATAAAGGTCTGTCGGAATTGCTTTTAGCGATCAGGTTACAAGATCGTGGGTTTTTTTTCTACTTTTTAACCCGCGGAGGGAAAGCGGCGCGGCGTATCGGGCCCACGGGAAACCACAAGCGAGGGTAAGAATGTGTCTTGAGGGGGGGTATTAAGGACCCGGGGTTGGATTCATGTTCACAATATTAAGCCAATAATTCCCTTATTCCCGGTGCCGTTATTCTAAAAGTAAGAATAGTAAAAATAGTCAAAATGTCCAAAACCAGAAAAAAAAACCCACAAAAAATCTATTCTAGTTCTTCTTTTTTTTATTATTATTTTCTTAATAAAAATCTAAATTTCCTAATTGTGTAAATATATTCGCTAAATTTATTTAAGAAAATAATTGAATTTTAAATAATTTAATAAAATTCACGAAGCCAGCTATATATATA
>VKOC01000007.1:12355248-12372163 GCA_009364415.1 Spea multiplicata
GTATATATATAGATTTTTTAAAACATTCTATATTGATATACACAAATTCATAGTTTATGTAGCTATTATACTGTCATCAGCCTGGTTTTATCTGGGATTTAGCGTAACTCACATAAACTCCTAATGCATTCTTGTTTTTTTTCCGGGAAAAAAGGTAAATATTATATTTTTGAAGAAAAAATAAAAAGGTACAATAAGGCTTTTAAACAAAGACAAGAAAGAGGCAAATTGCACAGGATTATTCTTTTAATGTAATGGTTTTTTTTTTTCTTCCGATTCGGGTACGTTGGGGTTTTTTAGATTTTTAGACGGATTTTTAGATTTTTCCTGTAACGCCAGAAGAAAGAAAAATTCCCCGCAGGTTAAATCGCGACGTTCAGACCCTGAAGGTGCAAAAAATTAAAAAAAAAATAACATAAAATTAAAAAAGTAACATAAAAAGTGAAAGATGAAAGCTGGGTCATTGATAAGTCAGGAGTTATTGGGAATGGCGACGGAAATAAAACACGATAGAACGTTCTGGAGCCCTCGGTCTCAGACCTGGTGGCATATAACCATATTACGTTCCATCACCGGGGTCTTCAGACGTTCTTTGAGGAGCGTGAGATACGGGGACCGGTTCGTAGCTCAGGAAGTGACGAGGAGTCGGGGTCCGTACGGAGGAAAAGAGAGAGAAAGAGATGAAAGGAGAAGGAGAAGAACGGCAGCCCGAGAGGAGAGGGAGCAGGAGACGGCTGCAAAGAAATCCACCCTGAGGGTGAGAGAATGAAGCGGAGATGTGAAGTTCTAATCCCAGGCCAGGAGCCGACTCCGGAAAGGTTGGGTGTAAACTAGAAATGGAGATGTGGAGCGGCTTGTTTGAAACGTCCTTCGAGATGGGGCAGCATCAGCCGGTGAGCAAGAGTGGATCCTGAGCATGCGCTCTACCATCTTGGGGCCCAATAGAAACCTAAAAGTCCCAATGCCCTGTCCCACCCCATGTTCCTCAAAATGCTCCATCATATGCTCTTCCAACTGCCTCATACTCGCGATGGGGCCACTAGACCACCCAAAGTGCAAAAAGGGCCCATCTGGCCCCAAAGCATGGAAGGGCCCAGTCCAGGTAGCCGGAGTTGTGTCAAGTCCAGACTCGCGTCAAGAGTAGAAGATTCCTGGCGAGTAGAGGATGTTATCTGTGATAGAGCGTCTTGTGTCATGGAGGAGAAGTCTTCCTGACCCCTTTTTAGGACCTGAGCCCACATTACCGTCCCCGGCCCCCGCTGACAACTTCTCCAAGTCCTTTACATATTAAGGAACCATTAAGCTGACACATTAAAAGTTATCTGCGGGCTAATGTTTCCATTATGTGCGTCTTGGCCGCGGAACAAGCAACACTTTGTTCTTTTGCATGTCATACTTTGTATAATAAGACGGGAGGAGGTGGCGGTGGGGGGGGGGGGCGCTCTACTCCTTGGATGACTTTGACATGGCTGGCTGTTATCTGGACATGTGTTGTCAGCTGATGTTTTTCGTCTGGATGAAGTGCTCTAGAGCAAAAGAAACATTCTATCGACCCATTATACGGCTTGTAACGCCAGCCGAGGGGAGATGGGGGAGGGGAAACCACTTTAAGGGTCCGTTATCCCGCGTACAAAGGGGACCATCGGCTCTGTAATGTCCGCAAACGCTGACGACGGCGGATATTTCATGTTCTTCTAGATCGATGCATTGGGGGGGTTATGGTCAGTATATTGTAAAGGGTTAAAGGGAACATTCATATTATGGTCAGGTACGAGCCATAGGTGGGAAGAGTCTGCAGCAGAGGGAATACCCCGTCCCCCCCCCGACGTGCATCATGAAGAGCTGACCCCAAAATACAGTAAAAAAATTCCACCCCATAGGTGTGCGCGCACAAGAGACTGGCAATTCGCAATATGTCCACTAGAGGGCGCCATCCATTAATATATCACGGGCTCTCCTTCGTAAACTTTCAGGACCGAAGTTACCAAGGCAACTGAAAGGGTTAAACGAAACCGGGGATTTAAACCGGATCGGTAATTATTTACAATCTTTTTAAATTAAAAATGTTTATATATATATATTATAAAATACAAAATAATATATATAGACCCTAAAAATATTATTTTTTTAATACAAAAAAATTGTTTGTATTCCCTTAGAAAATCTGCATTTTGTCAAAATTCTACGCCTAGGAGGCTCATTTTCTTTTTTTGAGTCTGGATAACCTCAGCCGTCGTAGTCAGAAAATGCCTATTATTATTATAAATTCCAGTTGTAAATAAAGAGGGTTTCGGCTGACTGCAGGAACACAGGGGTCCGGGAGATGGGGGGCTTAAAAACCTGCCGGCCCCCATCGAGTCCGCCCCTTTCTCCTGCTGTAAAGACTCAAACCAGCCCTCGATCTCCTCTTAGATTCAGGAGCCCTATGCCTGTCCCGTGCATGTTTAAATCCCCTCTCTGTATTAACCTCTACCACTTCTGCTGGGAGGCTGCTCCACTTATCTACCACCCTTTCAATAAAGTAAACTTTTCCTTCCATTCAAGCTAAACCTCCTACCATCCAGTTTAGATTATGGCCACTTGTTCAGCAGGTTTTCTTTGGGGCGAATTTAAAAAAAAAAATAAATAAATAATAAAAATTAAATATTTAAAAATGTAAAATAAATAAATAAATATTTAAAAATGAAATGAAATAAATATTTAAAAATGAAATGAAATGAATATTATATAAAAATATTCAAAAGTTACATAAAAATTATAAAGTCACTGTAAGCGTGTTGGACATCCTTTTCTCCATGGCCAAAATAAAAGGGTTCCAAAAGAGACCGGATTATTCTTGGGGTAATTCCGCCATATTCATTTTTCTTTTGAGGGGAAAAAAGCGCATAATATAAAATAAAATAAAATAATAATAATTTTTAAATATAAGTAATATCAATAAAAAATAAATACAAACATTAAAAAAATCTAAATAATACAACATATATATAAAACAAATATAATAAAAAAAATCTGAAAAATATTAAATAATAAACAATATAAAAAATTAATAACAAATCTTAGAAAAATTAAAACTAAGCATATAAAAAATAATAAATATGAAAAAAAACAAATATTACAATATCTAATACATTTAAATTATATAAATGAAAAAATATGAAAATAAAAATCAAACACAATATAAAAAATGTAATACACAAAAAATCTGGAGAATATAAATAATATAAGAATTGTATTTTGCAGCGCTCCGGCCAAGAGAAGCTCTGCAATGTATGGATCAAATCAGCTTGTTGGGATCAGACAGCGGGTTAGCGTTGCCATATTTCATCCTTCTGATGTTGTTAGCGAGCAGTCGCTTTATGGCCGAGGAGTAAAGTAGCTCCCGGCTGCTACAAACACAGTTTTCTAAAGGTAATAAAATCTTTGGAATAGCAACCCAGGCGCGTTTTAAGCCCCTGCCGGGAGATTCCGCTCCGGCTCGTGAAATATGTCTCCATTGTCTCTTTATCCGACGCTCTCTTCCTGCTCCATTCTTTATATGAAAACAGGATCGAGAAAAAAGAAACGGCGGCAGAGGAAGAGAACTACGCGGGAGGGGGGGCTGCTTCGGGGGTCTTGGGCTCCCGACGCTCCTTGAGCCGGAATGTCCTCTCTCTGAAGGGTCGACCCCGACGCGTTTCTCCAGCAGGGATTGGTCAGCAGGCGCCGTATTTCTTGACAGTTATCCGATTGGTTTGACTATACATTATAATCTTGCCCTTCCTGCAGAAATGCATTGGGGTCCGTCATTATAATGATGCCGGATCGGCCCCCATTCGGCCCCCATCTAGTCGCCTGCTTCTCCCGCTGTAAAAACTCAAACCTTAATCAGTCGTTGGTCTCGTCTTAGATTCAGGAGCCGTATGTCAATCCCATGCATGTTTACCTCCCCTTACTGTATTAGCCTATACCACCTCTGCTGGGAGGCCTCTCCATTTATCTGCTACCCAACTCGGTAAACTTAATGGATCCAAAACAAAGTCCATACGGAGAAGGAGGAAATGAAGAGGCCTGTGAATTTTTAAACCCAAGTTTTAATTATGGGATGTCTTTGAAATTGAAAGGGTGGTGGATAAGTGGAACAGCCTCCCAGCAGGTAGAGGCTTATGCAGTGAGGGAATTTAGTCCTGCACGGGATAGACATCCGGCTCCTGAAGCCTGACAGAGGCTGCAGAATCAGACAGCAGAGCTTTATCTGGTAACATGGAGAAGGATCACGTAGAAGCCGCTCACTGAATCCTTGGTGGGGAGGAATAATAATTTGGCTGCAGTACAGATCCACCAACATGGCCGCCTCCAAGGACCCCACCGATATGCCACAAATAGACTTTTCTGAAGGCTAAGGCCTTTAACAGCAAGGTAATCTCTTCTAGACAAGGCTGTCTCTTTCCCCGCAGCTCAGGCTGTCTAACGTTTCCTCTCTTTCCAATAACTCTAGGATTTGATGACACTTTCCTCATTATGTATAGACAGCCGCCTATAACACGATGCGAGAGGGCATCAAACCCCGCGACCATCAATAATAATGGGTCTGGGGGAGGGACTGACCAAACTGAGACACTCGGCAGCTATGGGCATTTAAGACACAGAAGGAACTATATCATATGGATGAACATCTTCTGCTGGTGATGTCTCGCTCACTGCTTTGGTCGGTCACATGCAGGGTCCGCTCAGCTCTGACGCGGCCTCCACAGATCAAAGGGGATCCAGAGTATCCAAAAATATATATTTCAGCCCAATTTACAGAGTAAAAAAAAGCCAGGAGGACACCAAAAGCCACGTGGGGCAAATCACGACGAGCCTGCTGTTGGGTAGACGCTCACGGGCTTCTCGCGGGTTCCTCGTAAACCCTCGGTGGAGACGCCAAAAACTTTGAGGTTCTAACAAGGAAAATTATTCAAGACGACAAAAAAATCCTTAAAAAAACAGAAAACAGAAACGTTCTAATTCCTTTTACATCTGTATGTAAACAAGGGCCATCAATTACCCCCGAATCCACCGGCGCGTTCAGCACCGCCAAAGGTATCTCTACATTCCTGGGGATTAATGACACGCGGGAAGATTCCTTATCTCCTCTGTGTTATTAGAGGCTCCTCCGCGGGAGCCGCGCCATTTATTCCCCGCTAAATAACATGTTCAATTTTCTCCGCAGGCGGCCCAATCTGCCGAACGAGCGATTTCCACCATTATTCCTTTAAAAAAAAATAATAATAATCCCTGGCGTAGGACACTGGGTGGTCTACGGGCCAAACGTGGCCTCGGAATAACCTACTTGGAGAAGACAAATGAATGGAGTTGGGTCGATCACCGGGGCTGACGAGAAGGACCATCTTCAGGTCACGTGAAGACTATAGACCCACCAGCTTTCAAGATCTCAGAGGTTGCGTCTTGCATTTTTTGGGTTGTCTTCTCCAGGACATTACCCGTTTTTTGGTTTATGGACAGAGGTGGTTTGGCCGAGTCATTGAGTCCCAAATCTCAAGTCGAGGAAGAGGTGGTCAAGGTTTTTCTCAAGGGTAATAATTGTGAAGGGTAAAAAAAATAGACATTTCTTTTCTGTATTCACTAAGGTGAACCCTGGTCAAGATGACCATACCAAGACCGTTCCCATGCCATGTGACGATTACCTGTCCAGCTGGAGCCTACAGCTGGGTTTTTACCATATAACATTTGTCTTCTTCTAACATCTAAGGCCGACGACCGGTCACATCAATTGTCTGCTAGGGGTGCTCCTGGTAGAACCCACCAATACATAGGACTTCTATGTCCACCCTACGCTAGCTATAAATGTAGCTCCCCAACTAAAACGGCTTTCCACAGCATCGGTCCGACGAAGTGGAGGATTCTTTTTTTTGTTGACATTAATGGACGGACAGGAAACCTGGGGAACTGGTGTTGCTGCCCCAGGAGGGCAGGTCCATAACAAAAGAAATTTATGAGAAAGCATCTGTGAAAACAACGTTTGGAGGTCACGGATCTCCGTGCCATTTGTTGGTGACGTACAAAACAACACATCGGCTTCTCCTGTACAGATTTATAGCCAAGCGAACTGAACCCTGGTGGGAATTCAGGTCAGTCGGAAACATCACGAAATGTCCAAGTGATCTGGTTTCCAGCTAATTTGGAGCGAAAATTGTTTGGTACCTTTTGGTGCTTGACCCCCAGCCAACTTTTTAGATGTTTAATGGGGGGGGGGTAAACCTACAGAGGCCTTTCTGGCTCTTTCTATACACTGTTTTGGGGCTTTCAGGGCTGTAGAACCCTGTGGTACCCTCACACCCAGCAAACATAGAGGGGCATAGAGGAAACAGCATTAGTTTGTTAATTATCTCCAATAACGATAAGAATTATAGGGTGCCAAAGACAGGGTTCCACTCAGTTGGTCCACAAGAACATGCGTGCCCTTGGTTTAAGCATCTGCTTAGGCCCCCTGTATGGGGCTCCCATAGACTCAAGTGAAGCTGGCTAACCCCATCTTCGGGGTAAAGAGTTAAGATACGCTAAACGCCGGCGGTTAGACGCGTTTTCCATCTGGGATCTACCCGGTGGCAGGCGACACATTGGCAGTCACGGGAAGAGAACGTGTCCCTGTCGACTCTAATTGTTTTTGCCAACAAAAATCGACGCCGAGCCTCAAAGCCCTCGGAGTGACAACCCGCGTCCTGCCCAATTAAGACGCGTCTCACCAGCTGCTATAAATACGTCGCGCCCGTACAGAAAGAAGGGCTCATACAAGGTGCGACGTGTACTTTTTGGGGGGGAGTTCAATAAGGTTCCTCCAAAGGCATATCCATAGACATCTTTCCTTCATCTGTAGGAAGCCGCCGGGGGAGAAGAAACTTTTCTTGTCATATCCTCATTACCGCAAATCAGGGACAAAACTCACTTGATCGTTGATTAGCTGTCAGAAGCGCGGGCTTCAGGAGCGAGGGAGCTGATTGACGGAGCTGCCAGTCTGCCGTCGCTTACCATCAGATATAAATACAATGATACGTTCAACAGCGATATATCAAAGCAGCTCTGCGTAGCCCGACAGCCGAAGGAGGTCAGGCAGGCTTTCCGTTCACCGCTCCACCTTCCGTAGGTTCTAGGATCTCCCCGTCGTGCAGAGACCACAAAAAAAAACATAGCTTAACCCCATTTGAGGATGATATTCCTAAAAACAATCTAAGAACGAGGTTCTAGAATCCAGCAGTCATGTATAACTTAACCCTACTCGGCGATGAGATTCCTTAGAACAATCGGAGAACCAGGTTTCAGGGCCTACTCATCATGTATAGACCATAAATAAAGATAGATTAACCCCTTCGTGGATGATATTCCTCAGAACAATTTAAGAACAGGGTTCTAGAACCTACCCACCTGGAAACATCTGGAAAACCAAACTGGTCCTACAATACACCCACCGGTTAAGATTCTAAGGAGGTTCAGATGCCTCCTTAATAAAAATGGAGACATCAAAAGACTGACTGCTGACTTTTAGGTCACAACTCGGCTCGGACCATCTATGTCCCTCCGGTTGTTCCGCCTTGACTCACGGCTTGGGGGTTTGACGTATTGAATAAAGTTATGAGTGAGTTTAGTGTCGGTTAAACCACATCGAAGGACCGCGCGATCTACACCAACTATGTCAACAAGCGCGTTGGTGAAATACACCCTAACGTTTAGTCTCATAATTACAAACGAATGCAGTTCAGTACCATCTTTACTAAATCCACAGCTAACCCAATCCTGTACCTGCCCCGGACCCAAAGGATCCCCCCCCCCTCTTGATGAATTGCTGAGGCGTTGCCGGATTCGTTCATGGTGGGGGGGTGGGAAGAATAGAAGAGAACTTCGGGTTCGGAAATTGATTGATAAGCTGGCTTTGCCACAGGCTGCCACCCACCCCAGCTCCAATTATATATAATTTTGAACTAAATATCCAGTTTAGGATGTTTTCCCTTTAATTTTCCGTAAATCTCTCCTCCTGGTAGCAGCGCGCTCTCTCTCCTTCCTCCCCGGGTTGTCCCCTGTGCGCTCTCCTCTTTATTTATCCCCCCTCATCCGTCACTGTCACGGAACCCGCCACCTTCCAGGAAAAGGGAAGGAACCGCTGGCCTCGCAAAACTCCAGCTGACATTTGCTCTCTCCCAATAAAAAATATTTAGTCCATTAAGCGTATATAGCTGTCATTCTCATGCGCGGACCCCGGACGGGGCTCCTTTTCTCTCTCCTGATGTTTATTGCAGACAAACAAGCGCAGTGTTTTCGACTTTAGCGTATTGATTAAACTTTTAAATGGCTGCCGTATAAGCCCGGGGACGGCGGAAAGATTAATTGGCGTCAATGTTCATCTGTAATTCATTAGCCATTTATTCTGCGCAGCCACATGGGCTATCAGGGAAATGCAGGCCATTTTTCATCCGGTACAGGCTTGGGAACAGATCCCGGCGTTTCTGCTGCATGCTAATAAGTTGTAGCCGCACAAAAAAACAGGTTTTTTCTTCCTTCCCCACCCCCACCTAGTGCTGAGAATAATAGGAGTGTGTGGGCTAAAAAAGAGTAAAAAGTATGTAGAGGGGTTTGTATGAGCTCGGAGCTTGGGTTGCGCAAGCACAATGCCCATGGCTGAAAAGCTCCAAGAATTAAAGTCTAATCAAGGCCGGAGACCTCGTAGAACCCTTCGATACCAAGGATTCCATTGCATCGCGGCCCGTATATATAACAGAAGTTCCAGACAGATCACATGTTAAGCCGTACAAAAGCCAGGATGCTTGGGGGGGTCCAGCTGGACCACAGGGAGCCCCCCCCCTAGAATCCATACACTGAGTTTCTTAGCCGGCTAGGGTCTGCCATGCTGACATATTTTGAAGAACCTCATAGAAAATGTAGGCCATACATTATTATCAAGATGGGCATGGTCTTCTCTGCATGGACCACCTACAGATGAACAGAGGAAGCCTCTGTTCTGCTCCATGACAACTCATCCGGTGGGTTTTGAGACACTGTCGGCATGAGACCACCGGCTTGGACCGGCACCAGTCCAAGAATTTTCTTACATGGTCAAGACTGGGGAAGCCTTCTTCATGGTCTCCTCCTTCTTCATCGTCTCCTCCTTCTTCATGTCCTCTAAGTCGTGCCAGACGGGAGGAAGGTAAGGATTGCTTCCATGTGCCCATAACACCTTAAGGCTTCATGGAACCCACAGTTCCTCCCCTCAAAATGCTCTCCTGGGAAAAGTGTGAGACAGGACAGTCGGATGTCCTTCCAAGGAGGAGAGCCATTAAAGACTTTGACGGAGATGCCTTCCAAAAAAAAAAGCACAACTCTGGATGAAGCACCAAGCTCCACCAAGGCCTTTTCAGCGCGTCCTTTTGCGTCAACAAAAGAGGGCAAAAGGTACTTTGGTCACAACGGACCGTGGAGTTAAAGGTCCACCAGACGTTCCGATTGCCGTGACCGCGGCTGATGTGGCAGTTGGCGTCCTCCTCGACGCTACAAGACCCCGTCCACGCGCTCCTGTCTGGCGCTACACGTTATAATACGCCTCACGGGGGCGCCGCTGGATCTTATTATCCCCGTCCCGCCGCCGCCGGACACCTGCGCTCTGATCCGTAATTGGGTAATAATGATAATAAAAACGTTCCCCGCGCTGCGCCTCGGAGTCTGTCTTCATATAATAGCCGCTCTAAAGGAGAACGGATTAAAATTAATGTGCTATTTGAATACGCGACTATTTGGGAAAGCTGTAAAAAAGTGATCAAAACGCCCGTATAAAGCTACGATATGTGATTTTTATTCTAACGCAGATTAAACGCTGGCCCGCGCTCGCTAAGCGGTGCGGCCTGGGATACCGCTGGGGTAAATTCTTCCACAATAAGGTTTAGTTAGTAAAATAAGCGATATACGTATGAGTATACCATACGGGACCCTAATCAGTCGTCTTAGATTCAGGAGCCGTATACCTATCTCATCCAATCCCCTCACTGTATTACCCTCTACCACCTCTGCTGGGAGGCTGTTCCACTTATCTACCACCCTCTCAGTAAATTAAACTGTGTAGCCGTTACCTGCAGGTTCCTATAACCATCGCAAAACCTCTTACATCCCAGCTTTAGCTGACGCCTATCAAAATTTTCTTTATGCGGCAAATCATTTTGACCAAAAATTAAACAAATGCTAAAAATTCAATCGAAAAATCTTTTACGTTTTTTTTTTTTAATAAAATCAAAAATCCTTGAAAGTAAATGCACGCATCTTAAAAAAAATGGCAAAAAATGTAATATATGCAATAGGAAAATAGCAAAAATTGTAATATATTGGAAGCTGGCCGACGCGTTTCTCGGGCGAGGGCCACAGGGCAGACCCTGTATGATGTATAGTTAAACCATTGAGATGACTTTCAAGAAACCTCCCAATATGAACTATACATTACACAGGGCCAGCATTTGATGCTTGTGAAACGCGTTGGGGGTCCGCCTGAGGGCTTGGCCTCCCCTCAAACTCACGGTTTAGTTCATCTTAGATTTTTAAATTTAAATTTAAATTTAAATAGATTTTTAAATCTGAAATATTGTATTTGAGGAGCGAAATGTCATCGTTTATAGAAATATATTTATTCTGAAGCTAACGCGGGGTTAAAAACCCAAAAAAACGTGGCAGGAGAAGATCTGGGGCTTTTTTTTTCCCCCCTAAATATTCGACTCACGGGAAACACAAGAGTAACAGAGAAAATTGAATTTGAGAGGGTATAAATTTTGAATGAAGTAAGAGATCACGCTGAGAGCTAATCTAAGAGAGATTAAATTCATTTTTGGTGACATTCATTCTGTTTAGATGGGGTGGAAAAAGGAAAAAAAAAAACCCATTCGCTCCGTATAAAACCCCCCCCTGTTCGCCGGAGATAAGAGGGGAGTGATTTAAAGAACGGATCAGCAAACTGGGGAGCGAAACCATTTAATCTCCCTCTTAGATGCCCCCCCCCGCGACCTCCCCTTAATGACTTAAAGTGAAAGCGACAGCTATTATTGGCCGTTAATTGGATTTGGGAGATTCGGGGTGAAGTTCGGATCAATTAGAAGGCTGTTGACATTGGGGGGGGGGGAAACCCTTCAATCAGCTTTATTTGTCAATGTATTCTGACGCTGGTGGGGAAATGACAGGAAGTCACTCCGAGTCACTGCGGCCAGTGACATATTGACCTTCGACGTTGACCTCGGCCTAAGATATGGCAGCAACACAGAGTAAACTCAACACTGTCCTCCATAGTGTTCTTGGGCTGGTGGGGGGGAGATGAGTGATCTCCCTTTTAACTGGCCCATTGAGCAGTGTTGCTGTAGGCGATTGGCTCCATGTTATACGGCAGAGGGACTGTCGCCCCCCCATTGACCCTCGGCCCGAATACGTATCTGAAGGGAGCATGGGGCAAGATGGCGTCCACACATGGTTCTTCTGAAAGTCTAAGTACATTCTTAAAGAATTAACTGGGTAAAGCCAACTAAAGCTGAGTGCCCCCTCCCCAGGCCCTGTCCTCGCACCATGACTTCTACTGAGGAAGACCATCTCAGTCATACGTGAGTAAAAAGCCGTAACGATTATCATTTCTCGGCCCCTTAACGCTTATTGTTTCAGCTGTTGCTAAGATCAATACAGCCAACGGTGATATAAATATTATATAATCGGACAAAAGGGCTGGAGATCACAGCTTGGCCGGCTCCGTTGATAGCACTCGAGTCACATCCTCCGAGGTCTTTTGCTCGGGAACGTCGATAACGCCATGATAAGGATATTGTGTTTCAAGGAGGACGCTAAAAAAGTTTCCATCATATCAATAACATCTGTGACGCCTCCTCCGGCACGCACAATGCCATCTGCAGCTCCGTGCTTCAAAGGAATCGAAACCTTGAAGTCCGGCATAATGATCGTTAATAATGTATGCGGCAAGAACGCGTAACGACTTCTTTGAAGATGTGGGACATTTCGTGGACGGCTGGGCCGGCTCTAACATAAAATCAGGCCTGGACGTGTGCAACCTTAAGAATTCTCCATCAGCGTCTCGGATGTAGCCTATTACACGCAATAAAATAATTATTGGCCCCGTGACGGACGATTGTATCTACTCGGATATCCGAGACTCCAAGAAATGGCGTGAAATGAGACAAATCATGGCGTCCCGCCATAGACCGGGGGATGGTACCTACATTAGTTATTGAATACGGTATACGGGTTAACGTATCTGCCTGGAGATCGGTTAGTTGCGTGTGGAACACTTTTTGAAGACAAGGAGAGGTTGTGATATCCAATGGTTTGTGTTAGTTGGCAGAGTATCTTCTGGTTTTGATGTCCACCATTATGCTGGTGGACAACACAGAATAACATCCTGAAGGAACGACATGTGGTTGATGGATTAAGGGACTTTTTCCTTTGGGGTTGAGCTGCCACCCATTGATCGTCTCTAGATATAGAAGGTTGGCCACAAATCTCGTCTACTTAATTGGATTGGGTGGCTTTCCATAGAACGTACATCTCCTTCAGCTGACCAACACTGCAGTCAACTCTACTAAGTCTCGTGGAGAAGCCACTATATCCTGATGACTACTCCTGCATCTCTCCATTCCTCTTTCTTCACTCCTCTCCTTTTCTTCCTTGGTAGCTCTCCGCACTTTTAGGTCTTCCACTAAGGTTCTCCACTACCCCCGAAGCAATCTTCCCGAGCGCAGTCATTCCATTTTTTCCTCTTCACGGTTCCTTCCGATTTTTCGTTTTCGGTTTCTCATTCTTCTGGCAATGTTTTCCATGGAACGACAAACGTTATAACTTGCGGATACTTGGTATAATTGGGTTTTAATAGCCAGATTTTGGGGGAAATTGTACTTCTAAGCAGAAATATGGATTTTAAACTGAAAAATGAAGACATTTCAGGATCATATTATCGTTGAACTGAGATTTCGTACGTGCGACAGTACGGGGCAGCTGGACAGCTGGGGTATTTTACGAAGGGCTTTTTGGACATGTACCTGCTGGAAGCGAGTAAGAGAACGAGGCGTGCCAAGATAAAGTTCACAGTCACAGAGCTGCGAGTTTAAGGAAGTGAGCAGTGATATAGTTGGGGTTACTGGAAGCTATTAATCTCCCCTCTAATTATTCATAACGAGAGGACAGGTTATAATAACATTTGTCAAAGAACGTAAAAGATGAAGGAAGCTGAGTTATGGAGGATGAGGTCATGTTGATGGATACTGGATGCTATGTGCTATGTAATGATAAAACATGACTTATGGGCTTATAGTTATTTTTTCCAAGAAAAATTTGTCTTATTTTTTTTTTTTTCTTAAACTACGTGGCGTCCACCTCGTGGCACTCAGACCCATAATTCTAAACCATTGCCAGGTTGGGCGACAATACAAGTTATTAATACTTAACAGACGGGGGTTTGGTGAAACTGAACCATAAAACGCATAATTGGGGTAAAAAAAATTATATATTACAAGAAAGTTGTGATTAGATTGAGGTAACCCAACTGACCGGATCTTAAAACCAAAATTTATACCATTTTATGTCACTTAATTGCCAACATTATGTCCTAGAACGTTGGAGAAGAACATGAATGTGGTGCAATTCCGGGTCATGTTCTACCCACATGAACCTAACTTGGTCAAAATGCCTTTTTTAAATTAAACATTATTCAGGTATTATTTTAGAGTAATACTCCATAAAATAAATTGTTTGGAGACAATTAGTCTTAGATGTCCACCTCCGCAATACACAGACACCCCCGGGCCATCTAAAATGACCCCAAGAGCAATAGACACAAACATTTTCTAGAGGAGCGCAAAACCTATTGGAGAAATTGGCACAGCTTCCGAGACGAGGATCCTGATGACAGATGTTAGAGAAACTTGTGTCTCCGATGAGCAAGAACCAACTCTGGTGGACCAAGTGGCCACCAGAGAAGACACACAGGAAATCGCAATTAAGTAATATAGAGGAATGAACACAACAAATCCAAAAGACAACAGAAATGTCAGTAACATGGTCCACAAAATGGAGTTCCCAGTTGATTCCAGGATCCACCATGCTCCAGTAGACTACTACTGGACCAACTATCGAATGCTGGTACCATAACACGCTCAACAGGTGCATATTGCGGGTCATGGTCAGGTTCTAACTAAGATGTGAATCTTCTTCTGTTTTGAGAAGCCACATGAAGTAGAACTCCGAGGGACAACGATAAACCAGAGTTAAAAGAAACTGGTCCGTTGGCTACAATGTCAGCCAGCATCCTCCTTCCAGGCGGATTGGTTAAGAGATTGCAGCGCTGCCAATGACATCATCGCTTTTGACACCACTTCCTTTGTAAATGTATTCAAACCATTATTCCTGACCCAAAACGTCCAATAGTATAACCCATTATATATGTCCCCGTATAAATTCCAGCCTCCTTCCCTCGCTATACCTAAACTGCGACGTAATGAGCTGAGAGATTCCTCCGTCATCTTAAACCATTGCCGTGGCCGTGACATTGCATCACAGCTGTGTATAACAATCAATATACCGATACTAATTACCCGGGATAAAATAAATAAGCCGTCGGCCGGCAAAGGCGATGTCCTTGTTAAAGCCAGGCTGTAGAATCCACCTAATGCGTTCTCTGCCCAACTAATGATGCTGCCCGTGTCCTACACAGTAATTCAAGTAGAGGAGGCCTGATAACCTCTGGTTGAGGTCAGTAATGGAGCTTCCAGGAGCCTCTTCTGGCTTCAGCTTGATTTATCTGCCTCTTGACAGATATAGATTTTTTTTCCCAGGTCACTTTCCCATGGAAAAAAATACGCCTGCCAACCCACGGACAGATCTCCGAACGGTTACCCAAACCCCGTTGTTATTCCTTACTTCAAACATAAATTTCGTTTTGTTTACAGGAATCAAAGGCTCGCAAATCTAAAACCTAAACCGAATCCCAAACTTGCCATTGCAGCCGACGATTAATGGCCGGACAGGCTGGGGAGCAGGTAAACTTCAGCTCGGCAGACACCAGGAGCGTGGTTTCACTCCGGGCTTCTGCCTGCCTCCAAAACTTGTCATAAAGTACACCAAGATAAAGCAGATGCTCGACCTCCGAGACTCTGGAGTTATGTGCTTGTTAGACTGTCCACGATTGGAAAAATATACGGACGCGACCTCGAAAAAAAGGTTCATCTGGGGACGTGTTATATTTTAGGTAATGAGGTTGAGCCATGGGGTTGAAAGATGTTGGGGTGAAAGAAGACTTGGTGGGAAGAGCACATGGTGGGACAGTGAGAAGTTCTGGTTGGGTTCTGGATGATATACTAAGGGGAGGTAGAGGAGATAGGTACTTGGGTCAAGAACCAAAAAGCAGAGATGTGGTCTACTGGTACGCGAATGGGACCTCCAGGAACCTTCTGGGTTTCGCCTGGAGGCTCCTAGTGAAACGTCGGTTCTCTGGCTCTCCGGGTCACTAGAGCTCAATCTCTGGGTCCCTGTCCTATTCCCCCTCTCACCCCCATACAAATGTAAGTTGTTTAGAGCCCTGCCCACTTATACGGCTAGCTGCACCCCCTCATGATGCTCGGTACGAGGGGGGAACAATCACCTATGGTCACCTATGCTCCACCTGCTCCATAGCTTCCAAGTGTCCCTTGGCCAGTCCCTCTTCTCTAGGAGCTCAGAATGTATTAAACAGAGGTGACCGGTGATTAGCACCAATGTATAGATACGCATACATCATTTATTTTGTCCTCCTCGCCCGTGCGTGCGCGTTCTGCCGCGGCACGGTGACTCGCAGAATAATAATGGATATATATCACTGCCCAGAAAAGTCACTTCCTCTAAATCTTACCCCCGCCGGAGCCTTAGAGACTCAATTACTTTATTGACATGCAATCTTCATAAGGCGAGATATATTGCGCATGCAGAGTCACTTGCTTATGAAGACGTATTATCATCTGATATGCATGAGGGCTGCAGCTTCCCGGCTTGACACCGCTAATTATAATGGTACGTGATTAATGGGTCAGCGCGCATTATGGCACCGACGGCGTTAGAGGTGAGGTAAGCTCCTGGGATAAGAGAGGCATGCGCAGAGCGACAGCCGGCCGGCGCACCCTGCATATCATGGCCACTGTATGGGTGACTACTGGATGAGGAATAATTACGGGAACTGAAAAAAAAATTAACATAGGAGAAATGAACCAAATATATACTTAACCACAATATATATAGAGAGAGAGAGTGGAGGGGGAGAGAGGGGGGTGAGAGAGAGAGAGAGGGGGGGAGAGGAGAGAGGAGAGAGAGAGGAGAGAGAGAGAGAGAGAGAGAAGAGAGAAGGAGAGAAGTAGAGAGAGGGGAGAGAGAGAGAAAGAGAGAGAGAGGGAGAGAGAGGAGGGGAAGAGGAGGAGAAGGGAGGGGAGAGAGAGGGGGGAATAGAGAGGCAGGGAGAGGGACGGAGGGTGAGAGGGGGAGATAGGGAAAGGGAGGGAGGAAGAGATAGGGAAAGAGAAGGAGGGAGAGAGAGAGAGAGAGAGAGAGGAGAGGGAGGAGGAGGAGAGAGGAGGAGAGAGGGGGAGAGACAGAGAGACGTATAGTGTATATGTCCTTAGTGGATTATTTATCTTTACTGCACTTCCTTTAAAGAGAAATTGTCGATACGGAGCATTCAGGAAGAGATTTCTATAGAAACACAGATTTTCTTGCTGTACAATCCTTAAAAACTATTGTTGCCGGCTCGGAACCCCTGTTTTATGGGGGGGGGGTATTTTGATGGACCACAAACAAAAAAGGGCTGATTTAATGTCCTCCCCTTTTGTCTTTTGTAACTTCTCTAAAACCAAAACTGGCAGTTTTTGAGAAAACTTGTGAGGTTTTGGTGAGATGA